>CM041779.1:129893823-130463894 GCA_023374045.1 Limonium bicolor
ACGCTTAAGAAAATGAGTGATGGGTTGAGAATTGATTGAATGAAGAGTGGAAAATTGGGGAAAGGTTTAAAGATTGAATGAACATATAAGACTTAGAAAATTCCAGCTGAGGGCTCGTGAGAGTCGAAGGAGATTTGAGAGGTTTTCTGGTTGTTGAGTGTGTTTAGAAGATATGAGTACCACTTTAAAACTGGAAAAGGGTTTTTTTATTTGGAATGGGGTCGTTCCCTAAGCATGTTTCCTACGTACTCAACTCCCTGTTGAGATAAGACCTTACGTAGTTCAGGGCTCTTAGGATTTTGGAGATTTTGGAGTTTTGATAGTTTTCGAGGTGTTTGACATTTGAAGGAGTTCAGAGTTTTGAGAAGTTTTAGGTTTGAGTTGATAGAGTCTGTGAGACGCTCGGGTCTATGAGACGTTTGAGATATTCAGATGGTGGAAGGAATGAGATATCGAAGTCTGTGAGATGCTCGAGTCTATGAGACGTTTGAAATCTTAAGATGGTGGAGAGAGTGAGATGCTTGAGTCTGTGAGGCACTCGGACCTATGAGACATTAGAAGTTTCACCGAAGTTGGAATTTGGGAGATGATTTAAGTTTGAAGCGATTAGGAGTTTGGAAAAGGATTTGACTGTGTGAGGCGACTGAAGTTTGGAAAATGAGTCGAGTGTTGAGGCGATTGAAGTTTTACAAGGCTTGCGATTTTGATGGAGGAGGTGGATTGAATTATTCAAAACTGTCTCTCTTAAAGATTTTAAATCCGAAAATTATTTTATTTTGAAAAAAGGGCGGATGGTCCCGAAGGATCACCCATGTACCCCCTCGAACATGATACTTAATTAATGGTAAGTGTCGAGGCTAGAAAGATGGGGCAATGAATTTATGTTGAAAACTAAGGTTTTAGAGAGAAACACCATGGATGAGATGTCCTCGGTCAAACTCTAACAACGTCTCTAACTCCCAGACTTTAAAATCAAATAGAAAGGGAGTTAGACGATTCTGAAAATTTCGGTTGCAACTAGCAAAGCGGGTACATCGCTAGCACCCCGCCTTGTAAAAATTTAGGCTACAATTAGAGGATGTTAGTCACCCTAATGCCCCGCCTAAAAAAATCCAGGCTGCGACAAGGGATGTTGCTACCCTAGTGCCCCGTCTCAGATTTTATTTGGAAATGAAGACAAGTAATGTCTAACAAGGAATGAAATGTTTTTGAAGGCGTTAGAGATTTCCTGTCCCCCGAAAATGATTTATTTTTTAGTTTGAAAAATGAGTTAGAAATTTTTTTGAAGTCATTCGGAATTTTCGAAAAAGAAACACTGATTGAAGGAAATGTTTTTTAGGAGAAAACTTTCAGTTATGTGAGAAGAACTTTCTACATGTGAGAAGAGTTTTCTGTGATTTGAGAAGAGTTTTTCCTTTAAAATTCCATAAAATGGTTTCTTTAAATTTGAATATTTGATGAGATTTGATTTGAAGAAAGATTTGATTGGAAATTTGAAATGGATTTTTGAAGTTTGGATTGGATTTACAAGTTGGGGTTTCAATTGAATTGGATTTAGGTTTAAATCAGATTATTTTATCGAATTGGGTTTGGGATCCGAGTTGGGATTTGGGCCGTGCCGGCTTGGAAAACGGACCGGGCTTGGAAAATGGGGCGGGCTTGGAAAATGGATCGGGCTTGGGAAACGGGGTAGAATTGGGCTTTGGGCCAAGTTCAGGTTATGGGCTGAATTGGATAATGGGTTGGGCTTGGACTTGGGCCTAGGGTTTGGGCTTTATGAATGGCCCATAATGGGCCTGACATATGGGCCAAATGGGCTTTTATTTGGGCCAAAAATGGGCTTTATTATTTGGGTTCGTATGGGCCTTATTTTACTGAAATTGTGGGTTTGACTTGGGCTTGTTATTTTGGACCGATCTGGGCCTCAAAATTGGGCCGAAAACGAATTAAAATTAAGGGATTGAAGTTGACTAATTTTTGAAATAAAATTTGACTTTTGGATTTTGAACTTGATCATTGATTGTGAATTTAATCTAACGATTAGGGATTGTTTGGAAAAATTTTAGGATTCTAAAAGGTGTATCTCACAAAGGCATGTGTAGGACTTGTCATGTATGGAGAACACCTTATTCTAGAGCTTTTCTAGAGTGGGGAAACCCATGGGCTATCTAGGGCTTCCTATGTATTGGACCTCTATATTAGGCTAGACCCAACAATTACCAATCTAGTAGTCTAAGATATATAGCATGTAATGATCAAAGTAAATGAGATAAAAAAAAACTAGATATAAGTAACAATCATACATACAATGAAATTCAAATCAGAGTAATAGGTAGCCCCTACGCTAAGGGTTGCTGATTAACTTCTATTTTCTCTTTCTTATTCTCGGTTTTTTTTTTTTTTATATATGGAATATGTAACTACCCCGAAACCGGGCTAGTTCTAAGGTCGTTACACACAACGCTCTAACTCATATTGCTCAGAAACCCGAAGAAAAAGCCATTAGCATTAAATATACCAAACTTTTACAAAGGTTTAAAGTATCATCGTTAATACATACTAAAGTCAGCGCCCGAAGGCTACAGAATACTAAAGAAATCCATAGTCAAATACAACCCCAAGTAAAAGATGTTCAAACTCCCAAAGTAAATACATAAGATAATAAAGTAAACTCAAGCTATGCTCCAAGCTCGGAGTCCACCAGCATGCTCAATCTGCAATGTTAATTATTGTGGAAAGGGGTGAGCAACCACATGCTCAGCAGGCAACAACGATCATCAATGAAGTCACTTAAAACAATTGGAAACAGTAAATGGAGGCATAGACTGAGCGTTCAAGAAATAAGATCCAAAACAGAAGAAGAGAGGAAAGTCTCATCAAACAGGTTGAAGCCCAGTGGTTCCCAAATCATAACATAGCTCAGAAGTTTCACAAACAGTGTGGGACACTAGCACCAAGCACACACATATACAGAAAGGGTTAGAGACCCATGGATCTATCAGATCCCTCGACAACATAGAAATGGTCCAAAGACCAAAGGGCCCGTCGACCCTCATAACAGAAATGGGAATGACCCAACACTTACGGAAACGATGTCTACGTAGCATGCCATAGGATAGCTGGACCCAGCCATCCTCGGCTCAGAAGCAAAGTAACTAGGTCCCAAAATAGAGGTTCACACTTTCAAAGTTTATATGCGTGAAAACACGCCCAAAACATAGATATACAGCTTTAAGGGATTATAACCCCACAAACAGAAATCAAAATGGAGCTCAAACGAGCAATTTAGGCGAAAACAGTAGCATGTCCGAACATGCGTCCGAACTTGCATGTTCGGACACAGGCTGAGGCTTCAAAGGACGCACAAACAGAGGTGTCTGAACATGCGTCCGAACATGCATCCGAACATGCGTCCAAACTTGCGTCTGAACATGCGTCCGAACATACATGTTTGGGCACATGCCGAACTAAAATCAGAGAAGGTCACATGGTGTGTCCGAACATGCGTCCAGACATACAAGTTCTGACTCAGTTTGAGACTTGTAGTCTAGAGCCGTCATTGCACTATGTCCAAACATACATGCTCGCACACGTATAGTTTTTCACAAACTCAGAGCGCTCAAACGCACTGTCGCACTGTTCGAACATACATGTTCGGAGAGACGTTCGGACGTCGCAGGAATTAGAACGCAAATGCGACAGAACAGAGGGAAAAACTAGCACAAACCTCCAACGAAGTAGTTAATTGAACACACACCGAATCAGAGCAGAAAAACATGGTTCCATGGGGTTTTAGCCATTGAAACGCATATCAAAACAAGGGAAAAACATCACCCAAATTTACACACAATTCATGACTTAGAACCTTGCAATTCCATAAACCCCATGGGTGAACTTCCATACCGAATCAAAATTACCACCTACCTCGATTGATGCGCAAAGAAGACCCCAATCTGAAGTAGAAGCATCCACACACAACACGCGAATCACACACAACAAACAGCCACTGGAATCCAGCAATTTGTAAACCAAAATCAGAAAACAGAGGATAACTCAACTAAACAAAACCACACCAAACTCCACAAATCAAACATGAAATCGAGGAGGAGAACACACACCAGAGGAGGGAGCACAATCCGGAGCAGAATCGACACTAACCACGACACAATTCCAAAGTAGGGGAAGCAACAAACTAGAAGGAGAAGAATAGAGAAACTATCATTCACACCACGAGAGCAAACTGACGTTGAGAAAAATGAACGGGAAAAGGTATAAGGAAACACTTTTCCTTATTAATACAATTGCCTTAATTAAAGAAGAGAAAAGGACCTCCTCGCCCTCATCTTCTTCTTAAATTCCACACACGTCCCAATTGACATAACACACATAACCCAAGACATAAAATACAAACCAACTTAGGATAAGACACAGGAATATAATATGACTTACAAAATATTCCAGGATATAACATCATCTCCCCCTAAAAAGGAATTTCGTCCTTGAAATTCAACATATCTCATTGCTTGAAGAGGGAGGGAAACTTGGCACGCATCTCATCCTCGAGCTCCCACGTCGCTTTACGCTCTGATTGATTGCACCACTGGACCTTAACCATAGGCAGGGTCTTACTCTAAAGTCGGCGAACATCATGAGCCAGAATGCGAACTAGAACAGCCTCATAGGTGAAGTCCTCTCGCAGCTTAAGAGGACCGTGATCAATCACATGAGTCGGATCATGGAGATACTTCCTTAGAATTGACACATGAAACACATTATGGACAGCAGCCAGAGCTGGTGGCAAAGCTAGACGATAGGCCACCGGACCAATCCACTCTAACACCTCAAACGAGCTGACAAAACGAGGACTGGGCTTCCCACTTTTTCTAAATCTGACCACATCTCTGACAGGAGACACCTTCAGGTAGACATGATCCCCAACCTGAAACTCAAGCGGTCGTTACCTCTGATCTGCATAACACTTCTATCGACTCTAGGCAACCAACAAACGCTCACGAATCATACTGATTTTATCCACAGCTCCATGAACTAACTTAGGACCGACCAACACCCTCTCCTTCTGGTCATCCCAACAGATGGGAGACATGCACCTCCTGACATACAATGCCTCGAATGGAGCCATCCCAATGCTCAACTGGAATTTATTGTTGTAGGCGAACTCTATCAGGGTGATGCGCTGATCCTATCTGCCGCCGAAGTCCAGAACACAAGCCCACAACATGTCCTCCAAGACTTGATTCGTGCTCTTTGTCTGGCCATCTGACTGAGGATGGTATGCAGAACTGAATGCTAGGCTCATCCTCAAAGCCTTATGGAGGCTACACCAGAAGCAGGGCATGAACCTCGGGTCCCTATCAGATACTATGGTCACCGGAACTCTTGAAACTTGACAATCTCATCCAGATACAGCCGCGCCAGACGCTCTAAGCTGAAGGTCTTTCTGACTGGCAGAAAATGAGCAGACTTCATCAGTCTGTCAACTATCACTTACACTGCATCACAGCCCGAAGATGTCCTCGGAAGTCCCATCACAAAATCCATCCCTACACTCTCCCACTTTCACTCAGGGACGGGAAGGGACTGAAGAAGACCAGCAGGTCTCTAGTGCTCAGCCTTCACCTGCTGGCAGGTCTGACAACGTGATACAAACTCAGAAATCTCCCACTTCATACTAGGCCACCAGAAAGACTCCCTGATATCCTGGTACATCTTCACACCTTCTGTGTGTACCGAGTAAGGGGCTCCATGTGCCTCCTGCATGATCTCCTAACGCAAAGCCACATCAGCTGGTACACAAACCCTATCTCTGAAGTGCAAACAACCATCATCGGACGCCCTGAAATATGAATCCTGGTCAGCAGACAGTCTCTCTCGAATCCGACACAACTCTACATCTGACTCCTGACCAGCTTGGATCCAGTCAATCAACATAGACTGAACCTGAAGGGTAGAAATCAACCCAGCTCGATCGGGTTTGACAACCCACACACCCTTGCGCTGCAACTCGAGAGCTGACCTCTAAACGCTTGGAAAAGCACAAGCAAGACCCAGAGCTCCTCTTCGAGTCAATGCATCACCAATTACATTCGCCCTACCAGGATGGTAGAGGATCTTCAAGTCGTAGTCGTGAAGCAGCTCCAGCCACCTCCTCTGTCTCAAGTTCAGCTCCTTCTAAGTGAACATATACTTGAGACTCTTGTGGTCCGTGTAAACCTTATATGACGCACCATACAAATAATGTCTTCAAATCTTCAAGGCAAGGACTACCGCTGCTAACTCACGATCATGGGTCGGGTAGTTTTTCTCATATGGCTTAAGCTGCCGAGAGGCATAAGCCACTACCTTACCATGCTGCATCAAAACACATCCCATACCTCAATGAGAAGCATCGTAAAACACCTCTAGACCATCCGTCCCAGACAATAAAGCCAAAACAGGAGCAGACGTCAACCTCCTCTTGAGCTCCTGAAAGCTCTGCTCACAAGCCTCGCTCCACGCATACTTGACGTCCTTCCTCAGGAGAAGAGTCAAAAGGGATACGATCTTAGAGAAACCCTCCACAAACTTCCTGTAGTACCCCGCCAAACCCACAAAACTACGAATCTCAACAACTATGGTGGGCCTCGCCCACTCTATAACTGCTCTAATCTTCTCTGGATCCACTGAGATGCCATCCTTCAAGACCACATGTCCCAAGAAGACCACTCCGTCTAGTCATAACTCACACTTCTTCAACTTAGCGTATAGCTCACACTCTCTTAAGCTCCATAGAACAACCCTCAAGTGCTCCTCCTGCTCCTCAGCGCTCTTGGAATACACCAAGATATCATCTATAAAGACCATTACGAACTGATCCATGAAAGGCTTAAATACACGGTTCATCATGTCCCTGAAGACTGAAGGAGCATTAGTCATCCTAAACGGCATCACGAGGAACTCGTAGTGACCATACCGAGTCCTAAAAGCAGACTTAGGCACATCCTCGGCCTTAATCCTCAACTAATGGTACCTTGAGCTAAGATCAATCTTCGATAACACTAAAGCACCTGCCAACTGATCGAAGAGGTCGTTGATGCGGGGAAGAGGATACCGATTCTTAATGGTAACCTTATTCAACTCCCGATAGTCTATACATAGCCTGAAGGTACCATCCTTCTTCTTCACGAACAAAACAGATGCTCCCCAGGGAGAGACACTAGGGCGAATGAAGTCCTTATCTAGAAGATCCTGCAGCTGAACTTTCAGGTCCTTCAACTCTGCCAGACTCATGCGATAGGGGGCCTTAGTGATAGGCTGAGTCCCCGACACTAACTCAATCGTGAACTCCACCTCATGATTTGGCGGAAGTCCTAACACATCATCCTAGAATACCTCAGGAAACTCTCTAACCACAAGGATACTCTCTAGACGAGATCCCTCTCGTACCTCGGGCACATAACATAGAAATCCTTGGCAGCCTTTCCTCAAGAAGCTGACCGCCTGCATCGCTGACACTATCACAGGCGAGCAGGGAACTGAATTCTCAGCAAAAACAAAACGGGGCTCACCTCGCAACTCAAAAACGACCCTCCTAGCAGCACAATCTATATGGGTATGGTGCTCTGTCAGCCAATCCATGCCTAAAATCACATCAAAATAGGATATGTACCGGGATGAGATCAGCACACAATGTCTTACCCCGAACTACTACGGGGCAAGCTCTACACACATAATCTAAGACAAAAGGTGAAACAGCATTTAAATAACTAGTCACACACAACTCTACATCTCTAGGCACAATAGATAACCCAAGACTACCCACCAAATCAGTAGACACAAAAGAGTGGGTAGCTTCAGAGTCAAACAAGCAAAATAGTGGATGAGGAAAGATCTAGAGGATACCTGAGACAATGCGATCAGCAACACGATCACGCTCTCCATCCATAGCGTACACACACGCCTGCGCCTGAGGCTTCCTTTGCTCAGTCTTCACCCCTGAGTCTGAACTAGCACTTGAAGTAGGCTTCTGTCTTCTTGTAGCACTCTCTACCAGGATGGGAGCGGCCACAAGCATCACACCTACTGCTGCAGGAAGAAGAAGCTCCTCTGTTAGGAAGGGGCGAAATCCTTCTTCTGGGCTTGTCGGCTCTATGCTTCCTCTTCTGGTCCTTCCCGGACTACCTCATCTTCATATCATTCTCCACCACCAAGGCCACATCCGTGACATCCCTGAAGGTCTTGTGGTGAAAGGGTATAGACCTGATGTTAGGCCTCAATTCAGTCTCAAACTTTCTGGCCTTCCGGTTCTCGTCCGGCTCAGGTACATACTTCGAGAGGGAGATGAACTTCCTCACATACTCATCCACGCCCATCTCCCTGGTCTGCCTAAGCCACCCGTACTCCATGATCTTCTAATCACAGAACATGTTAGGATAGAACTGTTTGTTAAAGCTCTCAGTAAACTGCTCCCAGGTCCACGGGTGGGGGTGTTTCCCTTCCACCGACTTCCACCACTCCTTGGCCTCATCCTGGAACATGAACGTGGTGAAGTCTACCCTCTACTCCTTCTCGCATCCCATAATGCGGAGGAGGTCCTCTATCGTCGTGATCTAGTGGCTCCCCTCTTGTGGGTCTCCACTAGCGTCAAAAGATGGTGGCTTCAACTTCAGGAACTCTTGAAGCTCCTTCACATTTGAGCCGCCACTGATGCCAGCTCCAGCCACTGGCACTGCAGTAGTACCCACAGTCTGCAGTACCTGGGTTACCACTTACTGCATGATACTGACGATGTCCCGTGCAAAGCATCGCCTTGAGGAAAGGCTTGGCATGGCGGCATACTGAGAATGTAAACATGAAACTGATCAAAAACCATCAAACAATCCGAATAACTGACAAAATTGAATCCCAAACAAGTAGACACACCCACAACACCAAAGAAAGCCAAACCTGGCTCTAATACCACTAAATGTATCGACCCCAAAACTGGGTTAGTTCTAAGGTCGTCACACACCACGCACTATACTACTTAAGATACGCAAGGCTCTAACTCATATTGCTCAGAAACCTGAAGAAAATGCCATTAGCATTAAATATACCAAACATTTACAAAGGTTTAAAGTATCATCGTGAATACATACTAAAGTCAACGCCCGAAGACAACAAAATACTAAAAAAATCCAAAGTCAAATACAACCCCAAGTAAAAGATGTTCAAACTCCAAAGTAGATACATAAGATAATAAAGTAAACTCAAGCTACGCTCCAAGCTCGGAGTCCACCAGCATGCTCAATCTGCAATGTTAATTATTGTGGAAAAGGGTGAGCAACCACATGCTCAACATGTAGCAATCGTCATCAATAAGGCCGCTCAAAACAATTGGAAACAGTAAATGGAGGAATAAACAGAGCGTTCAAGAAATAATATCCAAAACAGAAGAAGAGTGGAGAGTCTCATCAAACAGGTTGGATCCCAGTGGTTCCCAAATCAGAACATAGCTCATAAGTGTCACAAATAGAGTGGTACACTAGCACCAAGCACACACATATACAGAAAAGGGTCGAAGACCCATGGATCTATCAGATCCCTTGACAACACAGAAATGGCCCGAAGACCAAAGGGCCCGTTGACCCTCAGAACAGAAATAGGAATGACCCAACACATACGAAAATGATGTCTATGTAGCATGCCATGGGATAGCTCGACCCAACCATCCACGGCTCAGAAGCAAAGTAACTAGGTCCCAAAACAGAGGTTCATACTTTTAGAGTGTATATGCGTGAAAACACACCCAAAACACATATAAATAGCTTATACAACTTTAGAGGATTACAACCTCACAAATAGAAATCAAAACAGAGCTCAAACGAGCAACTTAGACGAAAATAGTAGTCTGTCCGAACATGCGTCCGAACTTGCATGTTTGGACACAGACCGGGGCTTCAAAGGACGCAAAAACAGAGGTGTCCGGACATGCGTCCGAACATACATGTTTGGACACATGCCGAACTAAAATCAGAGAAGGTCACAAGGTGCATGTGAACATGCGTCCGGAAATACAAGTTCGGACACAGTTCAAGACTTGTAGTCCAGAGCCGCCCTCGCACTCTGTCCAAACATACATGTTCGGACACGTACAGTTTTTCAAAAACTCAGAGCGCTCAAACGCATTGTCTGAACATACATGTTCGGACAGACATTCGGATGTCACAGAAATCAGAACACAAAAGAGACAAAACAGGGGGAAAAACTAGCACAAACCTCCAACGAAATTGTCAATTGAACACACACCAAATCAGAGCAGAAAACACATGATTCCATGGGGTTTTAGCCATTGAAATGCACATCAAAACAAGGGAAAAACATCACCCGATTTTACACACAATTCATGACTTAGAACCTTGCAATTCCACAACCCCCATTGGTGAATTTCCACATTAAATCAAAATTACCACCTACCTCGATTGATGCGTAGAGAAGACCCAAATCTGAAGTAGAAGCCGCCACACACAGCACGCAAATCACACGCAACAAACAACTACTAGAATTCAGCAATTTGTAAACTAAAATCAGAAAACAGAGGAGAACTCGACTAAACAAAACAAGCTAAACTCCACAAATCAAACCCGAAATCGGGGAGGAGAACGCACACAGCAGAGGAGGGAGCACAATCCAAAGCAGAATCGACACTAACCGTGACACAATTCCAAAGCAAGGGAAGAAGTAAACTAGAAGGAGAAGAACGGAGAAACTATTGTTCAAACCACGAGAGGAAACAGACGTTGTGAAAAATGAATGGGAAAAGGAATAAGGAAACATTTTTCCTTATTAATACCATTACCTTAATTAAAGAAGAGAAAAGGACCTCCTTGCCCTCGTCTTCTTCATAAATTCCACACACGTCCCAACTGACATAGCACACATAACCCAAGACACAAAATTCAAACCAACTTAGGATAAGACCCAAGAATATAATCTAACTTACTAAATATTCCAAGTTATAACAGAATAAGATTAGCTAGAAGGTGAATTCTAAGGCTATATACAAGCTCGTCCTCCATCGTAACCGAAAACTTTTTATTCATAACTGAGCACCCTAATACATCAACCAAATGTGTTTATCATCTTTTAAAAATCAACAAAATGTATTTATCAAGCCATTAGCCGATTTGATTTTCCTTTATTTTTTTTAATCGATGCCAAAAAACAAGTGGGTTAGCATATTTCTAGCTTAGGTTAATTAACCGATGAACTAATAATATCTGGAATGATAGTAAAACAGAAAGTAATGAGTAGAGGACAGTCATATACACACTTTCAACCCAAAAGAGATTCTCAACTGCCAAGGTTAGAAATAAAGTATCGAGATGGTGAACACTTATTCTCTGTAAAAGGAGAAACAAGAGAACAAAAATACACAATATAAACAAACAAGTCAGTTGTTAAGTGTAATCAAATGGATAAAGTAGTACGACGTGATGGTGAGGTAAAGCCGGTATGGTAGGGTTGTAGAGTTCCTGCTCTGCTTCAGGTCGAACCAGAGAGGCTGACCACAGATTTGAATCAAACTAACACAAAGCAGCCAAAAAATTTTAGTTCACCCAAAGCAAACAAACAAGAAACAACGGAAATTAATGTAGCAAGCCATGAATTTAAATTGATGAACAACACAGGTCATGACAGTTGTTCAAGTCCATACACTAAATGAGAGAGAACCTCCATAGCCAGGGTTCCCAAAGAACTCGGCAATTTAAACCAAAATAGTGATACACATATTACTGAAACTGGACCATGTAGGGATAGAGGATTGGATTTTAAACCGAAAAGCCCCAAATCGACACAAATCGTAGTAGTATTACATGACATGTTGCTCATGTCAAAAGTAAAGGGAAGAAGAGACATTGATATATCTATTTGCTTCCTTTCCTTTCATGAACATCAAATCATACTAATGGTCAACAAAATACTGATATTGACCGAAACTAAAGCAAGGCAGATTATGGACAAAACCCGGCAGTACTCAAATGAACTAAAGCGTAACCAAACTAAGGGAGTTAATGTAACACATTGTACTAACATTAGTAGTTAATCTGAAAAAAATCATAACTCGAAGTGCACTGCAATTTAAGGGTTTAATGGCGAGCAAAAACAGAAACTAAGAAAACGATTTCAAAAACAAAGAGATGAAGGTTGAGATATTTGGGATAAGAAATCCACACTAGCACCAGATACCCTCCAACGAAGTCAAGCCACAAGACCATCTTCCTTTTAGGATTCATTTGGTAGACAAAGAAGAGTAAGCAAAAATGGAGAAGCAGAACTTATAGGGTATTTGTTATAACCCATAGTTTATTTCGTCACATTTTGTTTTAAAGTTGGTCTTATAATGTTTTAGGGCGCCAGTGTCATTTGAGTTAAAGAGGGGGACGATGTGGTCATTTTCCTCTTCTGGTTTCTGGTGAGGATTTAAATAAGGAATTAATTCCTCTTATTTCCTTTCTTGTTCTTTCTCACGATCGATAGTTCTCTCGTTCTGCGTTCTTCCTCCTTCGTTTCTAGAGCTTTCCTTCTCTCTGGGTGTGTGAGTATTGTTGCTGATATCTACGTTGCTGCTGATATTTCTCTGTTGTTTGATTCTTCTCTACTGTGTTTCCTTCGTCAAAAATCAAGTTTGGGTTTGTGGATTGCTGAATTACATTTTTCAAGTTTGAGGGTTTTGGTACTTTTCTGATTGTGGGATTTCTCTACGTTGTTGATGGTGTTAATCAGTGATTGTTCTTCCTGCGTTTGGTCTGCGTTTTGATGGATGATTCTCCTTCCGAATCCGAGTCTTCTCTACAATCGATCAAGGTAGGTGGGGAATGGATTCAATGGATGTGTTCGGCTATGAGGCGTTCTAAATTGACGATTTTGGTTGTGCGAATTGTTTTGCTTTTGTGGTTTAGTTACTCACTGGTTTGCTCTAGATTTAAGCTTCTAAAACCCCCATAGATGTGGATTTAAAACTCTGGATTCGTGGTATGATTTTGGTGTTGTTTTGTGGAACCGTTCGTGTGCTTTGCGCTTCTGTCTGCTATTGTTTTCACAGTGTCTGGACGTTTGTCCGAACTTGTATGTTCGGACTGGTCATCTGGCGCTTCTACTTTTTCAACGTTTTTGACGTGTCCGAACTTCTGTCTGAACATGTAAGTTCGGACGGGGTGCGAGGACGAGTCTGGCTTACAAGTCTCGGACTGTGTCCGAACTTGTATGTCCGGACATAAGTTTGGACACCCCGTTCTCCTTCCCTCTAACTTAAGTTCAACTTGTGTCCGAACATCCATATTCGGACACATGTTCGGACAACACCACGGGTTTCATTTTTTGGAATTTGGCCAAAATTCAAACCCATAGATAGAAGCTTGGACTTCTTTGGTTTTCAATCTCGACTTGTGTCCAAACATCCATGTTCGGACATTTGGGTCTTCTTCACTACTGAGTCTTGTCATGTGTCCGAACATCACCTCTGTTTTTGCCCAAAATGCTCGTTTGAGCTCCGTTTTGACTTCTGTTTGCGAGGTCGTACTCCCCTAATGATGATCAAGCTTTTTAATCCCTTTGTGGAGCCTTTTTTGCACTTACACTTGTTATACATTAAGCTTCTGTTTTGGGACCTAGTATTCTCTGTGTCTGAGCCGTGAATGGCTAGGTCTAGCTATCCTGTAGCGCACTACGTAGGAAGTCCTTATGTTTTTGCCACGGGTGTCTCCCCCGTTCTGTTCACGAGTGGTTTCCTCGTTTTGTTTACGGATTATCTCCTTTCTGTCTATATGCATTGATCACTAGTGTCCCGTTCTGTTTTATGACTTCTGCAAGTTCTGTTTGTATCCTCTGAACTCTGCTTTGGTTTGTGATGAGATTGGCTTCCTCTGCTATCTGTTTCTGCCGATGAAAAATTGTGTTCTTTTCCCTCTATTTGACTCGTGGATTATGAATATGTTTTCAACCATTTTAAGCATGCTTATTGATGAAGGTTGTCATCTACTGAGCGTGTGGTTGCTCACTCCCCTACTTTCCACTAACATTTGCAAATTGATCAGCGAGGTGTCGTGATGTATTTTGTCGAACAGGGAGAATTTCTTAGGACTTCTGATGAGAAGAAGTTCGAGGGCGATTCCCACTGCAGCAAAACTTGGATGTGTGGTATTTGTGGGTGATGGTTTTGGATGAATAGAGGGAAGAACTTGGTTTGATTTTCAAGAGTTCTTGCTTATCGAAGGAGCTGAAGGTTGGGGGTTGAGAGTGAAACGTAGGGAATGTTCAAAGTGAATAATACTGGAGAGTCGAAGAGTGTTTGTGTTGGCTGGGTTTCTTAGAAGAATGTTATTATAGGGTTTCTCCGGTATTTAAATAGAAAGTGGGGATACAAAGACAGATGTAGGGTTTTGTTACGGTTTGGGTCGGGTTTGACCCGCGGTCAAACGGTTTTAGGGCTGAGTCATACTTGGTCAGCAAGTGTTTGATCTGAAAAAATAAAAAAAATAAAAACCACAAGATTCGAACCCGTGACCTGATGTTATGCTTTCACACACTAACCAGCTAAGCTGAGACAAAACTCAGTACTACAATCACTGGAAATAAAATGTAAGCTATATTGCAAACTGAACAGAAAAAAAGGAAACCGATGTGTTCTTGTCAGGATTCAGACCCAAGATCAGTAGCACCCTTAATGAATACAATAACCAATTATGCTAACAACACCATTCAATACAAACGTGAGAAATATTGCTAGAGTTCTAATTTGGATTGAATGAATTCTAAAAAAATGTTATTGTTTTGAACGGAGATATACAATAAAGTAAAAGAATTTAATCTAATAAATGAATTTTTTTCTTCTTGAGAGTCACAAAATAAAGGAATGTAAATAATAAAATACAAAACATAATGAAATATGAGATACAAAATAACACAATAATAAGTACATGAAATACTGAAATAGTACAAGTATAATGGAGATAAAAATACAAGTGAATGCATAAAAATGGAAATTAAATTAGATATGTACGATTATCGGTGAATAAGATGGAATAAACATGTAACAAAATAAAATAAAATCAGAGGAAATTTGAAGGAATAGCAACAAAATGGAATATATGAATATGCAGAAACAATGATTAAAATAACACTAAAAATCATAATAGTGAAACTAAATGCTAGAGGTCAATTAAAGTAGCAATAAATATGATAAATCAAATAAGTAACAAAATGAAATAAAAGATAAGTGAATAAAAAAACAAATAAGCGATAAAAGTAAAATAAATAATAAGATAAATTAATAAGACAAAAGGGATGAGTTTAAAACCGTGTTGTCATTGAAAATTCATTTTTGAAGAATTTTGTTTTTCTGAAATGCTTTGAAAAATGATTTACGAATTATGTCATGAAACGATGGTTTCGTTTTGGCACGCACATTAATACGTTTTGAAAAAGAAAGGCGACGACCCCTCTTATTTTAGTTATTATTTCAGAATTTGCCTATGGGGTGAAAATTTTTGGTGTACACCGGCGAATGTGGGCGAGTACTTTAAACATTCAAATGAGGTTAGAAATCTTGAATTCTTCAACCTATAACCTTCACACGCTCCCCACATTAATCTCCTGTAAAGATTTGACTCTTTGGTGTGTTTCTCTAAGTTTTCTTAAATTTCTGCACCTATACTTGTGAGCTAAGTTTCGTATTGAAATCACCTCAAATTGAAAATTTCTTCCGATAATCGATTTAGAATCATCTAGGGAATGGACCCTCAAAATTTGAGCTAAAAACTCAGCGGAATTGTCTTAAAATTGTCGTCTGAGGGTGGTCCTCACCCACGAACGTCTGGTTCGTGGTCACAGACTGGCCGTTCAGGGTACCGGACCACCCACTGACAGCGGTGAGAATTTAATTTGAATTTATCTTATAACTTGTTAGAATAAGTCAATGGTCACAGACATTTGAATTTTTTTTATCTTTTGCAGATTTTATGTTTATGATTAATTTGTAAGATTTAGGTCCATGGTCACAGATGACAGTAACTTTTGATCTAATTTGAGTTTTAAAAAATAAGAACCCTAGTTTATGTTAGTTTAATTCCCACTTTTAATTTTGCTTAGAAAATGTTTTAAAATAACAAAACTACCAAAGCTTTCTCACTTAGGTAAATCAACTTTATAATAGCCTTTAAATGACATAAGTAGGAAAAATAGCTTCGAAGGGTAGTGAAAGTAATTGAACCTAAAAAAAGCTATATTACCAAGCCCCTGAACCTAAGACTCTACCAACCAAGACATTCATCCCTCTCCTTCACTTTTACTTAGGGATGGCAATGGGTCCGCGGGTACCCATTTCACCCGGTCACCCGACCCACTAAACCGGGTAAAAAACCCGCATAAAACGGGTGAAAAACGGGTGACGGGTGGAACGGGTAAGGGTGCGGGTCGGGTGACGGGTGAACATTTTTCACCCATCACCCGACCCGCTCACCCGCATAGATTATATATATATTAGAGGTGATTATTCGGCGGGCGGGCCGGGTTCGGGCCGGGCCAGAGGAAAATTTTAGGCCGTCGGGCCTATTTTCAAAAACCAAGCCCGGTTTTTTACATGCTCGGGCCGGGCCGGGCTAGGCCCGGTTTTTTCCAGACTTTGCCGAAGCCCCCCGCCCGGCCCGGTTTTTTAATTTTGTAATATAAATTAATAAAAAAAATTTAAAATTAATATAGATTTATATATATTTATAGCTTTTTTCAAATTACCTCTCTTCTCTATCACTCTCTCCTTATTTCCACTTTCTTCTCTCTCTTATTTTGTCTCTCTTCTCTCCCCTTCCCTCTGTCTCTCTTCCACTTTTCACCCATCATCATCACCCTAATAAATAATTATAAACTCGGGCCGGGCCGGGCTTGCCACGGGCTCAAAAATGTGCCGCGCGGCCCGGCCCGGTTTTTCATTCGGGCCTAATTTTATGTCCAGGCCCGCCCGGAAGCCCTATCGGTTCGGGCTCGTCGGGCTTTTTTACGGGCCGGGTCGGACCGGGCTGCCGGGCCGGACACATTATGATCAGCTCTAATATATATATATATTATATGTTAAATTGTTACTTATTATTCATTCTCCTTCACTCATGATTTTTGTAATCCTAACCAGTGAACAAGAAACATTCATGCTCTAGGTGACTGACTGACTGCGTCATTCTTTATTCTCACCATACTCGGTAATTTTACAGCCCTAGCATACTTGCTCTACGCAGTTTTTAATTATCTTCACTGAAGGTAATTGCAGCCCTAACTAGCAAACATGGAACAAAGATACTTTGTGCCTCTATTTTCTTTCTTCACTCTCGGTAATTTTGAAACCCTAACTAAAAAACAAATAACTTACATGCTCTATGAAGTTTTTCATTCTCTTCACTGAAGGTAATTTCGCAATCCTTGATCATACATGCTCTGCGCCTCTATTTTCTCTCTTCACTCATGGTAATTTTGCAACCATAATTGGTGAACATGGAACGTACATGCTCTGTGCCTTATTTCATTATTTTCTTTGAAGTAAATTTCGCAATCCTAACTGGCGAACATAGAACATACATGCTTTGTGTCTCTATTTTCTCTCCACTCACAGTAATTTGCAAACCTTAGTGGTGAACAAGGAAAAAGAAAAATAAACGGGTAAATGGGTAAACGGGTTCACCCGCTTCACCCGCGGGTGACGGATGAAACGGGTGATGGGTGATACATAACGGGTGACGGGTCGGGTACGGGTGGAGCGGGTGAAGTCGGGTGACGGGTGCGGGTGATGGTCCACCCGACCCAAGCCCGACCCATTGTCATCCCTACTTTTACTCACACAAATCTACTAAGAACTTTCGTTAAACCGCCCATGAACTAGATCATTCAAGATCAAACCACGTAAATCGTGGTGTCTCCTTCTTTGTTACTCGCTCAAACCACCCTCATAATCACAAAGAGAAGTAGTATCAGTCTAATACACATGTTACACTCTAACCTTTATATTACCACATCTAATAGCTGGTGAGGGACATACTAGTCCTTTATGTACAAATCTGCCACTACTCCATATCGTTGTCATCGAACGGATAAAACTTTGCCATGCATTAATATCCACCTTAACATGTGATTCACATCAACATTAATCTATACATTAATGATGGCCATATTTAGAAGCTGCCGTCGAAAGGGGACTTAAACTTCTATTTTGATCTCATTTATAACTTTTCTCATATGAAGTTTTACCATGAAATATTATGTGGTATTATCATTCATAAGTGTAACCTTTTTTTTGTAAGGATATAGACCTTGATATTACACAACTTCAAAGGTACATCTCTTTTTCCTATTTTATAATTACTTTAATTTAATTTCTACAATTACTTTGTTCCAATTTAAACTCATATATTTTAATTTTAGGTTGTAAATATGTCTAGAGTTTTTAGTGATTCAAAATTTAAGTTTAGTTTATGTTTTCTAATTTTTGGTTTTAGAAGTTTTAAGATGTAACTGATGACATAAGGGATTACATTGCAAGCACTTTGGTTTGAAAAAGGAAACAAGAAGCAGTTTCTTACCAAAAAAGAAGACTAGAGAAATTAAATCAAACTAATTAGCTCTGACTGCTAATTTACCAAACAGGCGGCTCCAGACTTTCCCCGTGGCCTGCATTCGTATTTCGTTTCAGTTCCGGTGCCCGTCACTCACGCGCCAACCATGATTTCTCCGAGGCTTATAGCATGTGAGACATTAGACAAGTTTTACCATTGACCGAAGATTTACCAAATCATCCCTCTTTTACTTTCTAGTTTTCGTTTCGGGCCCCACTCGTCGGCCCTTTAATCGGTTACTTTCCGTCCTAACAATGCGACCTGCACCAGCCGGTAGCCCACCGTTCATAATTATCCCGGTCAACCGGAACCCGTGAATACCCAAAATAAACCAATCGAGAAAAAAATGAAGTAATAAAGGAAATAAAATGACGATTACATGAAACCGGGGGGAATTAAGCAGATATCTTTCCCCTTTTGCCTGAAAACGAGACAACGACAACCCACACTCTTCTCTCTGGACCCGAAGCAACCGTAATCTCTCTCACCTCTACCTTCTCAGAGCCGAGCCGACCCGCGTGAACGTCGGCCCACGCGCCTCATCTCCCTTCCCTCTCTCTCTACCTATCTCCCGGCGACCTCACGTCACCTTATCATGCGGCTCAGTCTTTACCCTTCCCTTCGACCAGCCGGCGTATTCTCCTCGCCGCTTATTCCATCTGACCTTCTCTCTCTCCCTCCCATCCTTTCTCTCTGTTTCCCTCTCCCCGGATCCATTCTCCGTCAATCTCCACCTTTCCATCTCACTTCCCCGGCAACCAGATCTGTTCCCTGATGGGTGAGTTAACCGAAACCCTTATCCCACCACCTCCACCTCCGGGATTCTTACCCCAAACGGCAGCGATGAAGACGAACCACCATCCACGACCGATGCCCGTCCGTGAAGACTGTTGGAGCGAGGACGCAACTTTCACCCTGATCGAAGCTTGGGGGCAACATTACCTCGACCTGAACAGGGGTAACCTCCGCCAGAAGCACTGGCAGGAGGTAGCCGACGCGGTTAACGCTTCCCACGGTCATACCGAGCAAGGAAAGAAAGGTCCCCGTTTTCGGACTGATGTTCAGTGTAAAAACCGAATTGATACCCTTAAGAAGAAGTACAAGGTTGAGAAGTCTAGGGTTTTGGAGTCTCGTGGCTCATACACTAGCCCCTGGTCTTTCTTCACCCCTCTCGACTCCCTCCTCGCCGGCTCTCCCTCATCCGTCAAGAAATTGTCCTCGCCAATTCCCTCTCCGTTTCCTTCCCAGTCTCCTCCTCTGATCTCAGATATGCAATTGATGGGGGTTGGGCCGCCTATGGCCGTGCCACTTCTCCCTTACAAAAGGATGTCAGGAACCTTACCAACTGCCTCCCCTGCGATGGTCCCGCAGAAGAGACCGTCACCGGTGACGCCAACACCATTGGGTGTTGACTACTCGAATTTCAGGAGGAATTACTCCGCGGTGGCTGCTGCGGCGGCTGCTGAGACTGACGAGGATGAAGAGGATGAGTTGGAAGAAGAAGAGGATGTGAAGGGTGAAGAATTTTTGGGGATGGATGAAGAAGTGAAGCAGACTAGGGCGATAGGGGAAGCAGAGGGTATTAGGAACCTGGCAAGGGCGATTGAGAGGTTTGGGGAGGTTTACTCGAGGGTGGAATCTGAGAAGCAGAGGCAGATTGTGGAATTAGAGAAGCAAAAGATGCAGCTTGCCAAGGAAATGGAGTTGCAGAGGATGCAAATGCTTGTCGACTTGCAGGTTCAACTTCAGAAGGTTAAGCGAGCTAAGAGGTCCAACTCTAACGGTGAGTTTCTGATTGAGGTTTTTGTATATCTGTATCTAAAGTTTTCTTTCTTAATATGATTGTGTGTTTGGTACATATATTATTACTTATTAGTCTGTCGTTATTAAAGGGACGTGTTGGCACATGTTTTTCTTTATAAAAAAAGATATCGACTTTTTGGATGCAAGTGTGCGAGGATGTTCTTCCGTGTCTCCTGTACTAGGTGCTAGTTTTTGATTATTTGTAACCATTGGTGAGCAGTTGTTTACATTACATAGCCTGTGATCATTCTATATGGCTGGTACGGGATATGTAATGTGATATGTCTGCTTTAGTTTACGCTTCCCTGTATGCTGAATTCACCTTGTTTTACTGCCAAATGCCAATTCTAGATTGTGTGTGTGAGCTGCTTCTGGTTGTTTATGTCCTGTAGTATTATTGTTGGGGTTGATTCTTGCTATTTGCTTTGCATACCAATGTGGTGTAGTTATGTTGGGGTTGATTGTTGCTTTTTGCTTTGCGTACCAATGTGGTGTAGTTATGTTGGGGTTGATTGTTGCTTTTTGCTTTGCATACCAATGTGGTTTTAGTGAACTGGTTTCGACAAATTCGGGAGTATTCCATGCTTCAAAGTTTGAAATTAGGAGTTCATGTGAAGTGGGGAGGGAGACGAGTGTTTTAAGGAATTTAATGTTTTGAATAAAGAAATTGTACACCGAGACTCTTGGGCTGAATTTTATACACTGGGTGGATACTGCTTTGATTTGCTACTGCACGTATAGTGAATAAGATGTCTGCTGAGTGCTAGCAGTGAACTTCTCTTGTGCCGAGAACTGTCAGACCCCCCTGCAGCTGGCAAATAAATTTGAGATACCAATTAGTGTAATTAAAATGGTGGTACATCATTTGTTCATTCTGCAAATAATCATGATGTTGTATTAAAGGTGGTTGTCGTTTTAGCTCTACATTTGATTGTGTTCATTTTTTGGGTCGTCCTTGTTCCTCTGATTAGCTGGAGCTAGTTGCTGAAAGTTGAAATATGAGAGTGGGGGTAAAACTAAAAGTATGCTATAGAAAAGGAATATATTTAGAGAGGGAAAAGGTTAGGTACTAGTTAGTAGCTGTATTTTGTGTAGAATGGGTATCTTTGCAGGTATTGTGATATCAACATTCTGTATACCTTTGTTAACGTCAGTCAGCTTCCTTTCTAATCATTCTCTTGATGCCTTAAAATCATGCCCGGCAAATTTTGTAGATTGGATAGGTGAAGGAGCGTGGTGGTGTATAAATAAGACTTGACTACTAGAGTCACAGTTTTGTGGAAGATGGGCGGCTGGCTCTGTAGTTAGTTGTTTGCTTAAGAGCCGGTCTTATTTAAATTGTAGATAAAAATTGCATTTTTTGCCACTCTCACGATAAGCAGTGTCCTGAGAGAAGCTTCCTTTATTTAGCAAACTCTGATTAATCTGCCTTCTTCATTGGAACTGTGGGGAGATTATTAGGCAATGGTGTGATATGTTGGTTGTTGGGGAGATTATTAGGCAATGGTGTGATATGTTTGTTGGGGAGGACATTCTTGCTTGTGCTTTTTGATATATTCAGCATTTGACTCTTATTCCTTTCTCTCTCTTTGGTTGGGGGGGGGGGGGGGGGGGGGTTGCTTGTTGCTACTCAAACCTTCGCTGGTGATCTTTGATGCAGTTTATTGAAAACATTGGGCAGAAAACCCTAATACTTGAATGAGTATGTTAGGATCTGATATGGAATTTGTGTTGCTTTGTTAAGAATTTTCTTATTAGTATATGGAATTCATGCATCTCTGCTCAATATGGGTTTCTTCTCTATGGCATATCCGGTGCTTGGCCCATGTGTTTGGATGTGCTTTAAATACAAGCTGCAACATTAGTTTGCTCTTTATGGAAAAAGGGTGATAGGGATTTTATAACGTATATGTTGTTTGGGGAGCTGTATTAGAAGAATTGAGTCAGAGACTCACAATGACGATACATTGGAACTTTCTGTCGCTTTTTATCAATCTGCAAATGTCTACGCTTGATTTGTTTATTTATTTTTTTCCCATCTTTGTAGAGCGAACATCATCTCTTTTTGTTCATTATTAAGTTCCATTGACAAGTTGAAGGAAATATTTCCAGAAGTTTGCGTGTGTATGTATTGCTTCTAGCGAATGATAAACTGTTGTGGTTCCGCATTGTGTTTCTTTCTTGCAGATACGTACAGGTAGCTAAAAATAGCTGATTCTGAGACGTTTCACTGGCTCGTGCGTGGTGTTCAAATAGAAAAGGAGAATCAATCCCTTGACGACAATGGAATCTCTGACTGTGTCTCGGAAGTAAAAAGATCTAATACAACTTGGTGCAGGAGAAATTTATTGGTTAGGTTTAGAGGAGCGAGAGGATGCCGGAATCATAACCCAACCCCAGCCTCCGGAATGCATTATTATTTACTCATTGGCTTATGTTATATCTTGAGTTATCCTCGATTACCAGTTGCATTACATAAAAGATAGGTGCTCTTGTTTTCTTTGTTAAATCTCACAGCTTGAGCATAGACTCTTTTTAACTGACGTCACCCGAAAAATCATTGGTGGGTGATGAGAGATTAGCAACTCTAAATTCTGAAGGTATAATAGTTGTGATTAGTGTGCTTTGATGGTATTGTCATTTTGCTACTACGAGATGTGTTAGATGCAGCAATTGGTTTTTAGGCTGCCTGCTATGATAGTTGATACAATAAATCATCTGGCATATCGTACTGAAACGGCACTCATTGGCTGCGTTCGGGTGGGTTGTTTTGTGGTTGTTTTGGTCTGGCTGTTTTGTGGTTGTTTTATATGTGGCAGTATATTATTGGAGTAGAATGTAGGACCCACGTGGGACCCACGTGGATCCCACCCCCAAAACAACCACGTTCCAGCCACCTCCGAACGCAGCCAAACAGATTCATTTTTTTTGTAAGAAGGGTTTTTTTTTGCCGTGGGACATAACGGTAAATGGGGAACAAGACCCGCCAAACAGATTATCTGTTTGGGTTTCGGGTATATTTTTTTGGGTTATTTGGGTTCGGGTCAAACCAGGTTTGAGTTCTAATAATATTAGATAGAATCGGGTTTTAGATTTTGAGTTATGATTAATATTTTTTTGAAAAATTTATTAAATAAATATATACCTAATTTCTATAAGAATATACTATATATAGATTACACATAAAAGTTAATACAATGTATATTTTGAATTTTATTTGGATATATTAAGGTTGAATCAAATTATTTGTCATATTTATTTGGGTCATTTAGGTTTGGGATTATTTATGTCATCATTATTTCATGTTATTCGAGTTTGGATCATTTTTAATTATTATTATTTTGCGACATTTCAGGTTCAGGTCAGTTTTAGGTAATAATTTTTTCGGGTCATTTTGGGTTTTAATCAATCGGGTTTCAGGTTTATTATATTTAAATATTTTCGATTTCGGTCAGGTTTCGGATTCGGATTAAACGGATGGGTTTTCGGGTTGGGTTAAATTTTGATAACTCTAAAACAAGTGTATGTTAAGGCCTGGAGTCAAACAACTTAAATTCAATGAAATTCAAATCTTGTTAACATGACTGGCTAAAAAAAAGAATGTTATTAACGCTTCTAATAAAGTACAGAAGATGTTTCTTTCTTTAACAAAAAATGTATGTATCGTTAACGTACAAGGTCAATTTAGTAATCATTTAAACCAAATTATTCTTGAAATTTGCAATTTACTATAAAAAAATTTAGCAAACTTAACCAACATATATAAAAAAATAATTATAGTTTATATAAATTTAAATAAAAATTAACAAATGCTAAAATAAAAAACACACAAAAAGTAATTAACATTATAAAAGTTCAAAATAAATGTAAAATATATATAATGTTACATAATTTGAAAACAATCATAGCAGGTGAGTTAAAATAGTAAAAAAGTTATAAAAATACATCAAAAAATTATTAAAACAATTTCATAAATTATAAAGAATATATAAATAATATGAAAATATCAAGAAGAAAAATCTTCGGGTTACCTAAAAAACGTGATGAACCATTGCTAAGGATGAGAACTTAATTGACAAGGGGAGCAAATGGGAGATAGTTTAAGAGGGTTTGTTTTGGGTAATCAGGAAAGAGAATCAGAATGATTTTGTTCCTACCGTTTGTTTAGCAGTTTCCCTTATTTTCATAAAAGAGAAAGGGAATGGGATTACCCCAAATCCCTCTAAATTGATTCCCCATCCTCTGATCCCTACTAGGGTATGAGATTCCCTTTCCCCAGTACATTTTGACTAATGACATATGATCATTAACCGATGACCAACAACCATTGACCAATGATAGGTGGATGTTGACCGGCAATAGATGACCGTTGACGGGCAGCCGGCGATCGTTGACCATTGACCGACAGTCGTTGACCAATTATTCATTTCCATTTCCCCTGCACAAACAAACAACTAGGAAAATCTAAGGGAATTCTTTTCCATTCCCCTTCATTCCCTTTCATGATTCCATTATGTTTCCCCCGCCTAAAACAACACCCACTAACTATCTAAATATGGAATGAGATATGGGTTACTTGTAAGCCATAATTGAGTGGCTCTGCATAACTAAGGTGGAAAGGATAAATCTTGATTCCTCTAATAGAGATTTATAGGAAGATATTGAAGGTTGGAAGTGGAATTTGTTTGAGAGTTTCTTTATCGGATGAAACCCTGCAATGCTTTAAGAATAAATGTATTATATATTCCTTATGGTGGACCATACTTCACCCATTGGAGTTTTTCAAAAGACATGAAAGGTTTTTACTGTCATCTACTTCTACTTCTACTATGAGAGTGGTGCAGACTATGGGACCCCTTGTCCCATCAGCCGATGTCTCTACTGATGAGTTACGGTAGCATGTGCTTGTCGTATGACTGACCTCGCACTTGGGCAAGAGCGAGAGTGCGAGGGGTGACACACTAAGTTAGGACTTGTGTCCGTCATGGTCGAGATGGTCCGGGTGGTGGTGAGTGCACTGTGTGGCTCGCGTTAGTGCAACCTTACTGAAGTTTTTTTGGCCCGGGTTACTCCACTAGGAAATGTGTTCATTAAGTGGAGTGCCCGCACATCCAAGCCTTTGCACTAAGGGGTGTGAGGATGTGGGAACTCATCATGGGGTGGTTCAAGACCACCTTTACTCATGCATGTAGCTAGGGGTGTTCACAAAAAACTGGACCGCCAAACCGTAACCGGAACTGGTGAAACCAAAACCGAAAACCCGGTTAACCGAAGTAGTTTGTCGGTTCGGTTAACCGAACCGTTTAATTTTCCTGTTCCGATTATTGATTTTAAAGAATCCGGTTAACCAAAAAAATCGTTTAAGCCTTTTAATTATTATTTTTAAATTTTTTTAGTATAACTATAAAACTATAGGGTTAATTATTAGATTTACCAAAAATAAGTCTACAGTTATATAGTTATTTGTTAGAATTATACTAAAACCAATAAAATCTTACCAAAGTCGACGGCTAACCGGTTTAATATCGCACAAAATTGGTAAAAATGTATGTTGTTTACTAATTATAAGAAAAAAAACACATAAAGATACGTCATTTCGGTTAACCGTTAAATCGGTTAAACCGCACTGAAACCAATGGTTAACCGGTCCCGGTTAACCGCTTTTAAATGAACTGGTTACGGTTATCAAATTTGACTAAACGCTCCTACATGTAGCACAAGGGTTGGTTCGTTTAGGATGCCGGGCCTTTGTTTGACGCCGATCATGAGTCTCACTTGTTTGTTTGCCGAAATGTTTACATCAATGCTAGCTTTTTGTGCTTTCTTTGTTGAATGTGTGCTTTGTATGTGAAATACCCCAAACCTTAATATGTTAATTAATTATGTAATTAAGATTTTCTAAGGCTAATTAAGTCCTTAAGATCATTGGTGAAGAAATAAAAACCAAAAAGAAAAAGAAAATGCGTAAAAGTCACAAAACGTGAAAACACTTATTTAATTATTTTAGGAGGTATATAACCTTCATTAGGGTTATAAATATATTTTTATACCTTAATTACACACTAAGAACATGTGTGAGAAATTCCCGAAGACAAAGGATCTAAATAATGCGTTTAAACGCTAACAGGGTCTTAAAGCGCGTTTTTCGAGAAAACCCGAAAACGTGACATTAAATAGTCAAACGACCCCGTAAAAATTATAGTTGATTATATAACTATAAATAAACATTAATGGGAGCTTAATAACCATTAAAATAAAAGAAATGAGGAAATTCCAGAAAACGGGCCCGGTTAGTGAATAGTGCTAAACCGGGTAAATTAACGAGCGTTTTCTGTAAAAGACGAAAAATGCTCCAGTGTGTATATATTAGTGGGCCGGTTTTATTAATATAGACAGCCCCCTCACACATGACTAGTTAACTAATTAAATAAGTCAAAAAGCAAAAAGTGAAAAAGTAACTTAAACCCCCACCCACACTCTCTCTCCTCTCATTTTCTTTCTTCCTTTTCTCTTTCCTCTCTCTCTTTCTCCCAGCCGGTTCCTCCCTCCTCTTTGCTGCCGATTTGAGCTCTCCAACCAGCCAACAATGGCTTCTTCACTTCCTCTTCATGCCCAAGCTCCATTTGAGCTCCAAATCAAAAATAAAATACATATTCTTCCTTTCCTCCTCAAGCTCTACACTTCTCTCTTTTCAAAATTCGAAAATGAAGAACTTCATCTCCATGGGTTTTTCCCATTTGAAGAGAAAATGACACCAACTTGTAGCTTGAAGTGTCCTCTTCCTTCTAAGGTAAAAATTTCATTGAAAAACTCATTCTTGTTCTCCCTCCTTTGGTGACCGATTTTTACCCCTTTGTAATGCCTTGTTTTCTTCTTGATTTGAGATTCATTTCAACCCTCCAATGGTGGAGAAATCCCCTTCTTGAATTCAAGGGTGAGAAACCCTCTTAAAAATCTCCAAAGGTAAACCCTAACTTTGTGTTTTAAGCCCTTTGATTGAATTAAAATTTCCTAAGGGTTTAGATGATTAATTGAGTATATTTTTGTGTTTCTTGAATGTTGGGATGGAGTTTGGCAACTCCATTCCCACTTGACCGAAATTGAGAAAAGGAGGAGCAAGAGGAGAATTAAGGAGAGACTTGTAAATTAAGGTAAGAAAACTACCTTGAACCTTGTTTCGATTGTTTTAGAGTTTGGGATGGGTGAAATGAATTAATGAACCCAAAATATGTGTGAAAGTGTGCTTGGTGGGGAATTGTTAGATTTGTGAGTTAAATTGTGAGTTAAGGACCTTGGAGCCAAATGTTGTGTGGCTTGTGTTTATATTGATGTTTGGTGGATTTTGAACTGAGTTTATGTGCTGGTAGGACCCTATAAGGGTGTGGCTAGATTAGGAATGTAAATTGATGTGAATTGATGGTTTGGGAGATGTTAAGTTTATGGGGAGGTTATGGCAAAATTTTGGTAGAAAAATAAGTGTTTTAAGATGACTTAGTGAATTGGAGAACCTAAGTGTTTGTAGTGTTGAGTAGAGTGGAGTGGTGGACTTATAATGGTAGATGGATAATGGAGATAAGAGAGTACAAAATCTGTAGCATAATGATGCTTGGTAACTTGGAATTTCAAGAAAAAGAGTTGGTGTTTGTAACTTGTGAAACAAGGAGTGGATGAGGGTTTTAGAAGTGCATTTAGGTAGGGGTGATTGGTAATGGTCATTGATGGATTTGGTAAGTTTGGTAGGAGGTAAAAGCTACCAAAAGGAAATAGAAATGCACAAGTGTGCAAAGTGCTAGAATGTGAAAAGTGAGTTGTTGAATTTGAGCAAGAATTTGGTGGTGGATTAAACCAAAGATTTGGAGAGGTTTAGAGCATGTTTTGAGGAGTTTAATTATGTAGGAAACATGTGGAAAGTCTATGAAGTGATTAAAGGTGGTTTAAGTGTTGATTAGGGGTTGAAAAATGACCTTAATAGCAGTTTTTAGCAGGGTCCGGGACTTAGGATATGTACCAAGTCCCGGACCGCATTAAAAATCAGTTCGAGACTCAAAACAGGATGTGGTCTGGGACCTTAGTCCAGGACCAAGTCCCGGACCAGAGTATGAAAAATGGCCGAGAGTGTATTCTTTGATTGGTCCGGGACCTTGGGTGCGGACCAAGTCCCGGACCACCCCCAGAATTCACCAGAGAGTGTTTTTAAGGGTTCTAAACATGGGGGATTGAATGGTATTGGTTTTAAATGATGTTTAGGAGTTGTTTGGTGACCTTTAAAGGTCATAAGAAGTGTGAACAAGTTGGAGAAGTGATTGAGATAGTTGTGAGGTTAAGTACACTAAGTTAAACCGAAATAATGGGATAACGGGGTAAGTACGGGAGTAGCAATAATGTACCTACCGTAACACCTTAATAATAATTGAACCATTTGACATGTAATTAGTGGTTCAAGAATATGATTCGAGGAACAAGGGTGAGCCAAAGAACATGAGAACCTCCGGTAAAGATAAACCCATGGTGTAAGGTATGGTTTTCTTGCAACCCGTGTCCTACCGGGTTACACCAGCTTGTATGCCAACTTGTTTTTCTGTGTGTTTGCCACCTTGCAAGATAAAGCATGAAATGAGTTTACAGTAATTCATTAATGTGACGTAAATAATTCCGATACCGCTTAACCTTAATTATGTGTTAAACCGTAGCTAACTGACTCTAGGATCACATAAGAGATCGGTATTCGGATTAAACGTCCCAACCTACGGGAACGTTCTAACTATGGCTATCCGTGCGTTAGTTGTATAATGTGGTTGTGTGTGATATGTGTTGCCTTGTTGAATATATCGTTGTTTAACGATTGTTGTTGCCTATGTTGACGAATGGGATGTTACCTCCCTAGTGTGTGATTAACCAAGCTTGTAACACCAGATGGTGTATGGATGTGATAAGTTCCATAAAGGAACTTCTAACTAATATGTACATATTATGGGGGGGTTAGGAATCCGGTCGTTCCGGTCGCGCGCGTTGTTTGGGAGTTGAAGTATATTTGAATTAACTCCCACTCTGTTATGTTATGGTTGTTTTTTCTTGGATTACAACCACCCACAAGCTTAACCAAGGCTTACCTACCTCATTATTATTCGGGGCTAGGGGGAATACTGTTATGTTGTTAAGGTTGCTTTCCTTCCTTGGATTGCAACCACCCACAAGCTTAACCAAGGCTTACCTACCTCACTATTATTTGGAGCTAGGGGAAATCGTGTATGGTGTGATCCGTCCTATATTACAGCCGACACATCTAAGTGAAGTAAATGTGTACGGTGTGCCCGGGCCTACATTCCTCCGGCACAACCTAAGTAAGTGTACGTTCTCTAAGAAGAACGGTATTAAGTTGTATACATGTTATTATGTGAAGTATGTTGTTATGTGTGTACGTTGATCTCCGAAATCAACCCCGTACAAATATAAGGGGTAATTAAGTACAACCCGATTAAATGGGTATGAGTCGTCTAGCAAGGAATAACTCCATTAGGGTAGAACCCTCAAGGGCCAAAGAACCCAATAATGTGATCTAACCAATGTGATGTGTTAATCTTATGTTTGTATCCTATTCATTGGATGTGTGATTTTTCAGCATGATATGTGTGTATAATTTCATGCATGTTTTAAATATAATTAACCGCATGCTCAGACGACAAATAGTTGAACGTGGCCCGGTAGTATGCGGGCTGCTCGATTACCATACCAACAAAGGTGCTGACCCCCTTTGGGGGGCCCCCATACTTTTCAGGTACAATGGAGCTGGCAGCCGTTCTAGAGTAGGGGGTAGCTGTATGTACATGGATAGTTATTAGTTGTTTATGAAATTGTAAGGGATGTAAGACCGAAGTTCGATATCGGTAATGGAGTGTAATAGACTCGGTACAGTTGAATTATAATTGTATTTGTTTCCAGTTAGAAACGGATTGTAATGTAAAGTTTAGCGCTCGGTATCTAGTCCATCAGACCGGTACATTGTGCAAGTATTAGCCTTGTTAGCCACGTGGGTGGCTAACGGCGTGTAACACCGCCCCTTTTGGTTAATGTTTAGGTTGTGATTTCCGCTACGATTATTGGTTAAGTGTACAGTTTGTAGTTGGGGTGTTACAGTATGCCACTGGATGCAACTTTCATTCGAATTGTTTTAATTAAGAAAGTCACTCATGACAAAAGCGAGATCTTTGGAAAGGTAAAAAGGTTATTTTAATTGATACTACATAATACTATTATTAACAATGGTTCCTTGTACAAGAGTGGGGTTATACGAGATTTTAATTGCCATGTTTGTAGTAAAAGAGAAGACATCCATATTACCAAAGATGGCATTGAGCTAATAATTTGTGGTGTGACCTAAATGATAGAAGCAGGTTCTTCACTTTGACAACAAAGAGTTGAATTGAAAACAATATTACATAGGAGTTCAAAAGAAGGTTCGAAGTTGAATAACATATGATTTCCATGTTATTATGTCATCATCTTTGGTTTTGGAGAAACAATCAATACCAAGGTGGAAATGAGATGAAATCATCATCACGGGTAGAGGTGGCAGTTTGGGTCAATCGGTTAGGGTTCGGTTTGGTTCAGATAGATTTCAAATCACCTAGTATTTGGTTCGGGTTGGATCGGGTCAAGTGAATTCGCTTTGTTCAGGTTGAGTTTGGTTTGTTGAAATTTTGGGTCGGTTTGGATTGGTATGAGTGACTTTCAGTTTGGTTAAAGATCGACTAAGGTGACTTGGGTTTGGGTGACTTCGGTTTGGGTTAGCCTTTGGGTTGTTCGGTCTTACCGGGTCATGGGTCTAATTCGGGTAAATTATTCCGATAAATTCGGTTGACATTATAGAATCAAACAACTTAATAATCATGATATGTAAATTTGACTTCAATCAATCCCAACAACTTATATTAGGTTAGGTCGACACTACCATAAGGTTAAGCTGCGGTTTTAAGTATACAACATCTAGACATCCAATGAATACCATGTTTGTTTATCATATTCCTTATTACATTCATTTTGAAATATAGGTGATTTTAGCATTCAAATTTTGTTCTAAAATATAATGTTTAGGCTTGATTAGGCAATCACATAATTATTATTGGATGTGTTCTGTTTCATTCTTATCGTCTCCTAATTAATGAAATATATTCTTTCAGGTCACATTGGATATATTCATTTGGGTCACATTGGATTTGTTTTTTTTTTTCAGTTTGGTTGGTTTTCGGTTGATTTCAGTTCGGGTCACTTCGGATTTCGGGTCACCGTCAGGTTATGGGCTACTTCGGTTTGGTTGATTTTGGTTTGGATGAATTTTTGGTTCGGACGGTTGAGGATTGTGGTTAATTCTCAGTTTTACAATAATACAGTTCAGTTTGGCCCGGGTCGGTTTGTTTCAGATTTCGGGTCATTTTTCAAGTTATAGTTTTTGGTTGAGATTCGGATTCGGACCGAATTGGTTCAGTTTGGGATGGTTGAGGATTGTGGTTAATTCTTTGTTTAGACCTATCAGAAGTAAACCGAACCTGGAAAATTGAACCATATCAAACCAATCTAAACCCAAATCTCAACCAAAAATATAACTTGGAAGATGACCCAAAATCCAAAAGAAACCGACTCTGACCAAACCGAACCATTATATTATACAAACAAATGTCAACCACAATCTACACCATCTGAACCAGAGTGACCCGAACTGAAAATCAACCGAAATGTAGTCACCCATAACCCGATAATGACCCGAAATCCAGAGTGACCCGAACCAAAAATCAACCAGAAATAATCTAAACCGAAACCGAACCAAAATCCTATGTGACCCAGATGAGTATATTACATGTGGTTGTTCTTTTATAATATATTTTATTTTTGCTATTTAAAAATACAAATAATATTCTTATTATCCTTAAACTTTCAAAGTGGTAATAATTAGAAAAAACCACCGTTTAATATATGTTGAGCAATGGGATCTTAACGTACAATCCTTATTGTCACACGATATAATCGCTATGACTGACAGGAGCACCAAGCTCTTTCAGTCTTCCATTCCCTTGATCTAGCACATTTGGTTCATCTGCCCTTTCTTTCCACCTCAACTCTTTGCGCATTTGACAACTTCTTCACTCCTCAAAGATCTTCAACTATTCAAGAACACACAATTTTACCACCCACAATGTAACAATCCTATCCGCACTACCTCATCGTTACCAATATCTCAACCATAACTTTAACTAATAAAGATAATAGGAATAATATAGGAATATCTTCTTTATTCCATTCTTTTAGGCAATTATGTTTATAATAGATAAATGTTATTAATGTAATCTCATAACATTTACTCCACCAATAAGTTAAGACAGTTTTATAATTCCCATAATTACCGAGGAACACGATGAACCCTAAGTCACAACAGCATGTCGGTGCACACCTGATGCGCCTCCTGCACACGCCTGCCTAGGCACACCATGCCCGCGCACTTGGGGCCCAACCCATGCACGACGCCTGTGCTCGGGTCATGGCCTCGCACCCCATGCCCTTACCTTTGCACGACACCATGTGTTTGTTCTTTGCCGCCTTGCGCGTACGCACGGGCGTGCCCCTCGCTAGAATATATTGGAAATACTTTCATTAGTTCAATGGGAACAAATTATAAGTAAACTTGTCTATAGGCGCCAAATGCATAATAGAATAAGCATGTTTTAGCAAATAAACACAAAAGAAATAAGAAATATGGTAAACAAGCATGGTATTCATTGGATGTCTATAAGTTCTATACTTAAACCCAACGTTTAATCTTATGGTAGTGTTGACCTAACTTAATATAAGTTATTAAGATTGATTGAAGTCAAATTTATAAGCTATGATTATAAAGTTGTTTAATTCTGTAATGTCAACCGAATATTTAACACGAATTAGACTCATGACCTGAAAAAGCTGAGCAACCCAGAGGCTAACTAGAATCAAAAGTTATTGATGAAAACAACACCATCTCTTCTATAATACTAGGGAATAGAGGGAGGCACCGTTCATTCTTTGCAGCTCACCATTGTTAAATAAGTAAGCAACCATGTAAATATCATGTGTTATCATAGTAGATTTTCTTAGCCTCTATATTTGATTATGGTAGTTAATGTTGTGTTTGTTTTTCCTATAAATAGGCTTGTATTTCAATGAATGAAAGCACCCCTTCCTAAATGCAAACACTTACCTTCATTTAAGAGCTTTTGGTATCTAATTTCAACAATCTGGTATCAAAGCAATTTCCACTAATTTCAAGTTTTTTCAAGCGTAGCTTGCTTAAAACCACAAAAATCAGCCACCAAACTCATTTGTGCTTTGTATTGAGGAGTACTGCTTTCCTGATTTGCACTTCAATCCTTGTCCCTCACTTTGTGTCTTCCATTCAAAACAAAATCTAGAAAAACAGAGAAAGATGAGAGCTGCTATAGGTGTTGAGGAAAAAAGAAGAAGAGAGAAACATTGACAAAAAGACAAAGGAAGAAGACAATACTTTGGCGTCTATGAGGGGCTATATAAAAGTCAAATTGTGAGAAGCCACAGTCTGCCAACAACTTTTTTTAATTGATAGTAGTGAGTTTCACGTGGGTCCAAGTCAATAAAAAACACAAAGAGAGTGTGTTGCGTGAACTTGTCAACGTATTGTTCATCTTAGTTTTTTAAGCATCTTATTTGCTTTGGAGTCACATGCACACAAAAGGAAAGGTTCAAAAAATGTGAGGTAGATGAAGCTCGTGTGAAGTGAAAAAAAGAGTGAAAATATTGTGATGGCTGATTTTCAAGCTGCCGGTGGAATTAAAAAGCTTAGCAACAACATTTATAGTTCTTAGTCTACTGGCATATTGTCATATATGTAAGAACAAGATTTATGGGAGGTTGTTAATGGCACCAAATTAAAGCCGCCAATAGGAGAAGGTGCGCTACGGAAGTGGAATATTAAAGAAGGAAAAACCATGTTCACGCTTAAGACGACGGTCAAAGAAGAAATTCTTGAGCATATTCAAGACAAAAAGACTCTTCAAGACACTTCGGATATGCTCGTGAAGTTATTCTAAAAAATATGACACTGACACCGAGCTGTAACTCTTGGAGAGTGAGCTATTGTCAATTGCACAACGTGACATGATGGTTGCGTAATACTTTCATAAAATAAAGTCGTTTTGCCAAGAAATTTTTAAGTTGGATTCGGAAACTCGAATCGGCAATATGAGGATGAAATGAATCATCATCTATGGGTTGAACTAGAATTTAGGAGCTTTATTGTTACTATACAAGGATACAAAACCAACCATCACTTGTGGAATTTGAAAATTTGCTAGTTGGTCAAGAAGCTTTGGCCAAGCAAATGGGAGGAGCCTCAGTGAAGAAAGAAGAAGAGGCACTCTATGCCAAGAAATAAAATTGGAATTTGAAGCAGCATGATAATGGTGAATCCAAGAGGAATGGTGACAAAGGGAAGAGTCATCAGGCGCAGGAGCGGTTGTTGAAAGAAGCATAGCAGTAACCAAAAGTTTGAAGGGTGTTATAACTGTGACAAGATAGGTCACATGACGAAAAATTGATGAGTCAAGAAGAAGGGTGTGGAGAGTAACACTGCTACTTCAAAAAGGAAAGACGAATGGGATGTAGAGGTTGACTTTATAGTAGATGAAGCAGAAACAACACCCAATCAAATCGACTATGACAATGATTCGATTATTGACTCAGGTTACTCGAATTGTATGATGGGTAACAAATAGAAGCTATGGAGCTTGACAAACTACAACGGAAGTCGAGTTGTGGTGACAACCAACAACTCAAAATTGCAGATAACCCACATCGGTAATACTGTATAGTATCCCCTCAACCCAGTGATGCTAAGATGGCATTTTAAAATGTCTACAATGTTCTTGGTATGAAGAAAAATCTACTCTCATTTTCACTGTTTACATTAGTTGGTCACTTTGTCCTCCTTAGACCAGATGCAGTGAAGGTATATCGAGACCTTGATGTCATTGAAAAGCCCATCATGAAGGGGAAAGAAGGTGGAGTCAATCTATGTGATGTCATTAGAGCCTACATACATAGATAAGACAAGAAGGAACGAGACAACGGACTTGTGGCACATGCGGCTAGGCCATGTCAGCTACTCCAAGTTAGATGTAATGATGAAGAGGCTGATGTAGAAGGGGATTCCTCGGCTTGAGGTAAAGACTGATACTATATGTGCAGGTTGTTAATATGGAAAAAACACACAAACTATCATTCAATGAATCCAGTTTTAAAGCAAAGGATCAACTGAAGATGGTTCACTCTCACATGTCTGGTCCAGTCAAGCAAACTTTCATTGGTGGGATGAAGTATATGCTGACTTCATTGATGATTTCTCGAGGTATGTATGGATCTACTTCATGAAAGTAAAGTCTCAAGTATTTCAAAAGTTCAAAGAGTTCAAGAAGACAGTGGAGTCAGTGGTTGGTAAATGAATTTGTTGTCTATGCACAAACAACGTAAGAGATTAGACCTCAGAGGAGTACTTAAGCTTTCTAAAGCACTGCAAAATACGACACTAGTTTACCTATCAAACACTTCACAACAAAATGGTGTAGCAGAAAGAAAGAACGGGAACCTGACGAAGATATGTCAAAGTATGATCCATACAAATAATGTTCCGGGAAGATTTTGGGCAGAGGCAATGAATACTTCAGCCTTTGTGATCAATAGGCTTCCTCAACAAAGGTTAGACATTTTATCACCATTTGAAAAGTTATGGAAGATAAAGCCCATTGTCAGTCATCTTATAGAGTGTTCGGATGCTTATGCTATGTATTTGTACTTGAGCACTTACATAGCAAGATGGAAAAGAAGGCCATTAGATGTATCATTGTACGACACGACAACAAGAGGAAAGGATGAAGGTGTTGTGATCCATCATCTGGGAAGTGCTACATATCTCGAAATGTGGTATTTGATAAGTTTTCTTCATGGTGGTCTTAGATAGTGAAATATTACCTAGGGATGAGTTGCAAGATCCACCGAAGATAGGTGAACTTGCTGAAGAAGGCTTAGATTAAAACCTCTAGCAAATTGGTATTCACCAACAACTAAATGACGAAGGTGATTATGAAGGAGTCACATCACCTAGAAGATCAAGTAGGATCAAGAAGCCAAATCCCATGTATGCAAACACGACCATTGTTGATGTGAAAGAACAAGAGACGTTCGAGGAAACATCTAGAGACCCATAGTGAATCAAAGAAATAGAGAGGAAGTGGTTGCACTGGAGCACATCAGACATGGGAGCTAGTACCCAATCCAAGAGAGGTAAAGCCGATCTCTTGTGAGTGAGTGTACAAGCTAAAGTGTAGAACAAATGGATCAATTGAAAGGTATAAAGCTCATCTAGTATCTCGTGGATTTTCTCAACAGTGTGGGCTGGATTATGATGAGACATTTAGACCAGTTGCAAAGCTTACAACTGTGAGAGTTATACTAGCACTAACAACTAGTAAAAATTGGAACCTGTGGCAAATGGATGTAAATAATGATTTCTTGCATGGAGAGTTAGACTGAGCAATCTATATGAACCAGCCAATAGGATTTCAAAGTGAAGATCATCTTGAGTATGTGTGCAAACTTAGGAAGGCACTTTATGGCCTAAAACGAGCACCAAGGGTGTGGTATGGTAAGATTGCTAAATTTCTTACTCATAACGTCTATTTGATGACGTCTGTAGATTCTAGCTTGTTTGTCAAAGCAAAAGAAGGGAAATTAGCTATTGTGCTAGTGTATGTGGATGATTTGATTATCACCGGTGATGATGAAAAAGAAGATTCTCAAACTAGAGGAATATGTCAGTTGGTTTTAGATGAAAGAACTTGGACAGTTTGAAGCACTTTCTTGGTCTAGAGATTGATCGCACGAAGAGAGGAATTTGTCTTCATCAGCTAAAGTATTCCAAAGATTCGTTGAAAAAGTTTGGAATGCTCAATTGTAAGCCGATCTCAAGACCGATAGAGCCAAATGCTAGATTGTGTGCTCATGTGGGTAGTCTCATTTACTTAACCTTAACATGACTTGATATCTCCTTTGTAGTTGGTGTGTTAAGTCGTTACATGCAAAATCCAAAGAAATCTCATTTGGAAGCAGCTCGACGACTTCTAAGACAAGTAAAAAGTACATTAGGACATGGTATATTATATAAAAGTGGTGATCATTACGAGCCATTTGGCTATTGTGATGCTGACTATGTAGGTGATCCAGACACATGGCGTTCGACCACTAGCTATGTATTTATGTTTGGATTTGGAGCAGTGTCTTGGTGTAGCGAACCAACAGTGTCTTTGTCGAACACTAAAGTAGAGTTCCGAGCAACAACTATGACAGCTTAAAAAAGCACTTGGTTAATGCAGTTATTAAAGGGCTTGTATCAGCCAACCATGTATTATGACAATTTTTTAGCAACACGGTTAGCGAAGAATCCAATCTTCCATGCTAGAACCAAACACGTAGAGGTGCATTATCATTTTATCAGGGAGAAGGTCTTGCAAGAAGAGATGCAGTTGAAGTACATCAAAACTAAGAACCAAGTTGCATATATGTCTACAAGAGGCTTGAGTGGCAACAAACTTGAAAATTCCGTAATAAAGAGATAAAGCTAGTGTTGAGAGGGAGTGTTGAAGAAAACAACACCAACTCTTGTAAGATACTAGGAACTAGAGGGAGGCACCTTCCATCCCCAGAAGCTCACCGTTGTTGAATAAATAAGCAACCATGAGATTTTCTTAGGTTCTATATTTGACTATGGAAGTTAACTTGTGTTTGTTTTCTTATAAATAGGCTTGTATTTCGATCGTCCCTTCCCAAAATTTCATTAAATCAAATTGAACCCAAGCAATCCGATATTCACGTGACATAATGTTCCAATCGGAACTTAGGCTCCGTTCGTTTGCTGCGGCCCAAATTCAGTCGGCCTTAATGTGGTATTAATGTGAGACGCAAAAGCCCAGATTAAGGTGCCTCTCTGAGTTAGGGTGTTCGTTTGCTCGCTTAACTTTTACTCCAGCGAACATGGCCAAAATACTGGAATACCCCTAAAAATACTTTCTCCATTTTCTATCGGTCTCAGAGAGTCATCTTCTTCCTCATTACTCCTGTTTATCGGCACATCGTTCTCCTTAACATTCGATTTCCACCTTCCAGTGACCTCTCCACAAGGCTTTGTTATTTGCAAGCTGCAGCAGTCCAAAAATGGACTCGTCTTCTCGAGCTATCCCAGTGAAACAGCCACGTATTATACCACTTCTGACAGTGGGATGAAATCAAAAGAGGAGCTAGACAACAAACATTTTCACCGGCTTCACCTCTTACTACGTCGTCCAATGGCGGCATGAACCGACCTCCTCTCGTGAAGAAAAAAATAGGATAGTTGATTCTCGTTTCATGGGAAAGGGATAATCTTCAACGGGGTTACTCATGGCATGGAGAAAGGGAGATGAGTGAATGCGGTTGTACAAAGAAAATTTATAAAAAAGTGAAGGATAACCATGTCATTTAACCATCTCTGAAATTAGCTTATTTTTCAAACGCAGGTAAACCTGCCTCTATCTTTAAGCTTCCAGTGGAACAAATCGCGTGAGAAATTTGCAGCAATTCGCACACATGTCAAATCCAACTCATCTGATTAATGTGATTAAAGCAGCTTTTAACACATTAAGGTTATGAACGAACGGAACCTTAGTACTGGATAATTAAAAATCAGTCAAATCAAACCGATCGAACTAAACCCAAACTGTTTCACCCAAACTATCAAGTCTAACTTTACTTGTGTAGTTACAAGAATGTGAGACTACAGGAAACTACCAAATGGAACAATTCATATTAGGTGGAAACCACCAGATGATTTTTCATGAAATAAAATGATAATGGGGTGCGTAAGGATTATCTAAGAAAAGTGTCACGGGCGGGGGTGTGATTAGATTAGATAGCAGTGACAGGTGGGTATGTGGATAGAATGCTTTTTTGCTGATGTTGTGTTGAAATCAGAATTCAAAGGGATTATTAAACTGGCCTGTTCAGGTTGTTTTAAAGAGGGAGTTTATTTACATCAGTTATCTTTTAAATATGACTTTCTTGAGATTGAGAAACTTATGCTTTAAAGTCACTCCTATAATTTCACAATGAAAGAGTGATGGTTTTGAAAAGGCTGTAATATCCGAACAGAGTTAAAAAATGCACAACTTAAGCACGACTTTATATAGCATGGTTAATAGGATTATTATAGTAATATAAACTATCTCCTTTGATAAGCTTGGTTGTAAAGCCCCACTTTTTTCAAAGTATAATAGTAACAGAAAGGATGTCTTTTTTGTCAGCGTTACATAATAGTGCGGGGATTAGGTGAGGAATACTGTTCATCAAGCCCTAGTTCCGATGTACTTTGTACAACTGACACCAAGGCAATGTGTAGAACAAAACAACAAGGCAGCTGATGGAAAAAAAAAAATACTACTACTAGTAAAAAAAAGTACGGAACTAAGATTTAAATCCAAATCTGAACCCTCCCGTTCCAATCCCATGTGTATCTCTGTCGTTAGATCTGACATTAAATTAAATAACACTCTGACATACTAACAACAATTAATTAATGAATACAATAATAATATTAATGGAATAGTCCTTCCTAACACATTAATTTGCATTAAATTAATCCAGCAAAGACTCTTCTTTATATTATCTGAAATATCAATATATGTCAAAGTATGAAAGTGGTTGTATTAATGTTAGAGTAGGTCCATAATATATAATGCATGCACTTACAGTGACAAAGGGACCACACCATGCATGTAGTAATAAGTTATAAAGACATTTAATTCCGTCCAAAATTGATGACGAACTTCTTTTAAAAAAGGATTTAAATGATGAGGTACACATTTAATATTCCCAATGCATTATTACTGAAATATAGCTCGGTCTATTGCTTTAGTTTGTGGAGCCTTGTAATAAAGTAGTGCAATTATGTATATCCAATGAACACAATCAACCAAACGTTAAGAAGTATCAAGAAGGATGTCTCAACCTTGCTTTCATAATGTTCGTTTTTCGATGAGAAATGGATAGATGTATGTAAGATTCTAATGATTGATTATTAGTTTGGAATATAGAATTTGAAACGTGGGTGAGACCATATCAATAAGTTTCTTTCTACTATTACATGTACAAGCTGTGGAATCGTAGGACTCCGCATGATGCTCTTGTAGTGATCATTCACTACTTTTTGGATAGTGTATACTAGGGTTATTCAATGGAAAATTGATCAATTCAAATTACAGTTCGCTAAACTTGTTAAACTGGTGCCAAAATATATTTAACTAAAATTTCAAATCGGTGCAATTAGTTAACCAAAAGACTATTAACTTTTTGTTCTAAAAAAAAAAGACTATTAACTTTGAGAAAGTTGCAAAATCTCAGCCTTGACAGCTAATAAATGCTACTACTCCCTCCATTAATATTTATTTGTCGTTGTATACTCTCTATATAAGAATTAAGGAATGGATTGGAAGGACTCATTTAACCCTATTTTTTTCATTTTAATAAATGAGTATCAGGCGGTTAGCCACGGACAATTCGAGTAGTGTTGGAAGTTATTATAGATAGGGGTAACAGTTGAAAAGATGATTAAAATTTGTATCGAAAAGCTAAAACGACATATAAAAATCAACAAATCTAAAGGAGTACAACGACAAGTAAATATTAACGGAGGGGAGTATAACCCAACCAGTTATAAGAGGATGATGCTTCAAGCTTACACATATACATGAGATGTTGATGTATATAGAGTTCTTCACTAATTTTGGAAATTTATGACATTTGATTTTTTTTTCTTTCAATTGTACTCTATTATTAACAATTAAGGTTTCGTTCAAATGTACATTATTTGATGATATTTATAGCAACTAAGACTTAAATCAACTAATCATTCAATACATTAATCGACATTGAAATATATGTTAATTTTCTTGTTCACTACTTGATAAATAATTCTAGAATAATTGTTAGATTTAGATAAAATATTGTTTGATGTGTATTGCAATTCTTCACTGATAAATACGTGAAATGTCTCAAATTACCACCTTCACTTACAATTAATACAATCTAAAATAACCTTATAACAAAACATAAGGCCTGTGGCCCATATTAGTCTACGGCCCAGTCTTCTTTTTGGCCTTTCCAGTCTAATAATATCTAGATATTTGTCTTCTTCTAGAATTGTCTTAGCTTCCTATAAATACTTGTATACAGTGGTGTTATAACCATATCGATCAATAATGAATACATTCTTCCATTATCACATTCTGTTATGGTATCAGAGGTTTGTAACAAACTCCTTTGTAACAAACTACTGAGATCTAGATCTAGAATTCTATCCTCTTCCCCTATCCATGGATCCACCAACTGCTCAAACTCCTTCATCCGTAACCTCCACCCCTGCCACACCGACTACCACCACACCAACCTCCCAATCTATCCTCTCCGCTGCCGGTAACCTGATCAAATTGAAACACAACAATTTTAGACTATGGAAAGGAACCATGCTTCCATTCTTAAAAGGCAACAAACTCTACAAGTTTGTAGATGGATCGTATACCTGTCCTGCCGAAACCATTAATGGTGCTCAAAACCCAGATTTCGATACCTTGGTAGCTCAGGATCAGCTCATCATTTCCATTCTTCTCACCTCTCTATCCGATGATGTGGTGAGCCAAGCAGTTGGCATTGAACCATCTGCTGCAATCTGGAAATTGCTCCATGACATGTATGAAGCACAGACCACTGCACACAAAGGCCAGTTAAAACTTCAATTGGCTAGCATAACCAAGCTACCAACAAAAACTATTACATCATACTACAATCGGGCCAGAGATCTAGTCTCTGCTATATCCACCACAGGTGATAAAATATCCAATGGAGATTTCCAAGCATTCCTTCTCCGGGGGCTTCCTCAAGATTATGACTCAGTAATCACCAACATTGTCACTAGATCTGAAGATTGTACCCCTCAGCAAATCTACAACTTCCTTTTGGCCTATGAGGTAAGACTAAATCAACTGTCTAAAACTACTCATGAGACAATGTCTGTCAACACCACCAACTATCACCATGACAAAAACAAAAACCCTTCTACCTTCTCTCAACCCGATCAGAAACACAATAAACCACAAACACAAGACTCATCAAAAACCTTCACAGGCCAAACAGATACAAGAATCCAATGTCAAATCTGCAAGAAAAAGGGCCATAAGGCTTCTGTTTGTCGATGGAGATACAGCAAGTCACATCAGTCAAACCCACCCAAGAGTTTCTCTGTTAACCACACACAACCCAACTCTCAGACCCCATCTACCTCACAACCCTATTATCCCTCTGAGTGGATTCCAGATTCTGGTGCCAGTCATCATTTCACTGGTGATCTCTCCAAACTCAACATCTCTGCTTCAGATTACTCTGGATCTGATTCTGTGCGCTTAGGTGATGGTTCAAATCTGTCTATCTCACATCAAGGATCAGGTTCTCTCACCTCTAATTTCTTACATTCCACCTTACCTCTTTTTCACACACTACTCTTCACAAAAATCTTGTTTCAGTGCGACAGTTCTGTTTGGATCATCATACTTATTTTGAGTTTTATCCTGATTGTTTTATTATTAAGGATCTGGCTACTAAGGGTGTTCTCCTCAAAGGATCAGTCAAAGATGGGATCTATGCCTTTCCTCCTTCTTTCACTACCACTCAGGCACACCCACTGATCTTCTCCCCAGATTCATCACACAATAAAGCAACCTGCTGATCTCTGGCACCACGCTTGGGACACCCCTCATCAACTATCACCAAACGACTATCTCTTTTTTTTTACCTACCTCTACATCTCAGTTATCCAGCTTTTGTAAAGCGTGTTGTCAGGGCAAGCATCATGCTCTGCCTCACTATCCTAGTCCTTCTGTTTCTCAGAGACCTTTTTCTTCTTTATAGACTTGGGGTCCTACCTATGTTAATCTTTAGATGGATACAGATACTACATGCTTATAGTGGTGATTACAACAATATACTTGGCTTTTTCCCCTTACAGCCAAGTCTGAAGTAATGAATGTTTTTCCTATTTTTCACAAAATGGTTTGCAATAAATTCAATACTATTGTTCAAGCAATTCAGACAGACGGTGGTACAGAATTCAAACCACTAAAATCATACTTTGAAGCACACGGCATTACTCACAGGCTCACATGCCCTTATTCTCATGAACAAAATGGAAGTGTTGAAGTCAGAAACAGAATAATTACAGACAAGGGTCTGTCTCTTCTTGCCCATGCTACCCTCCCCCTAATCTACTGGACCTTTGCCTTTAAAACAGCCTCCTACCTCCTCAATAGAACACCCACCCTTGTTCTTGCTCACAAAACTCCTTACCAACTTCTGTACCAAACCTAACCCACATACACACATCTGAAGGTTTTTGGATGTATCTGCTACCCTAACCTCAGACCCTACAGCAATCATAAGCTCTCTCTCAGATCCCAACCCTGCCTTTTCTTGGGATACTCTCCACACCACACCGGCTATATCTGTTAATACCCACCCACCAACAAAACTTACATATCCAGGGATGTTTTGTTTGATGAATTATCCTTTCTTCCTAGCCAATCCCAACCACCTACCCCTGTCCCACACTCTACCACACACACTGAGTTCCTCATTCCTAACACCAATCTCCCCCCTTCTACCCACACCCACACCTACAATTACACCCCTTACCACTACAGAACCCTCAGCCTCCTCAGCCCATTCCCAGCCAGACAACCCCCTGTCCCAGAGGACTCACCTTCACAATCTCCTATACATCCCACATCTGATCCTGTCCCTGTCTCTACCCGCACAATGCAAACAAGATCTCAGGCAAACATTTGTAAGCCAAAGATAAGAACAGACGGAACCATCCCATGGACAGGGAAACCACATCTCAATTTCACAGATCAAAAGACAGACCAAATACCAGAAACCCCTACCTACAAAGAAGCAATTCAATACACAGAGTGGAAAGATGCTATGCTAGCTGAATTTAAGGCTCTTCAAACAACAAACACTTGGGTTCTTGTTCCAAAACAGCCAGACATGCATATTTTGGGAGTTAAATGGGTGTTAAAAACTAAGAAGCATGCTGATGGTACTTTAGATCGTAGGAAAGCAAGATTAGTGGCTCAAGGATATTCACAAACTTATGGAGTGGATTATACCGAGACTTACAGCCCAGTGGTTAAAACCACTACTATCAGAATAATCCTATCTCTTGCCACATCCCTCAACTGGCCCATTCACCAAGCAGATGTACAAAATGCCTTTTTACATGGAAACATTGAAGAAGAAGTTTATGTGAAACAGCCCTCAGGTTTCATCCACCCCAATACCCCACTCATGTCTACAAACTACAAAAAGCTCTCTATGGTCTAAAACAATCACCCAGGGCATGGTTTTCTCGATTAAGCAACTATCTCATTGATATTGGATTCACTCCCTCTCAGAAAGACCCATCTCTGTTCATTTACAACAAGGATTCACACATTGCTTTTGTTTTGGTGTATGTGGATGATCTCCTTATCACAAGATCTTCACCCACTATTGTTAGTCAATTTTTACACTCCCTGTCTTCCGCTTTTCCCATCAAAGATCTGGGTTCTCTCTCTTATTTTCTCGGTGTCACTGTTACCAGAAACAAAGAAGGACTCCTGCTCACCCAAACCCACTACATTGACAACTTACTAACCCAAGTTTCTCTACAGAACAGCAAACCTTCACCCACTCCCATAACCCCCACTACGGATCATGAGTCACCTACCTCCCCCCCTTTTACAGATATCATAAAGTTTCGCAGCATCGTGGGAAGCCTACATTACCTATCCTTCACTAGACCAGACATTAGCTACGCAGTAAATCGAGTCTGTCAAAATATGCACTCACCTCAAGATCACCATTGGACGGCGATCAAAAGAATACTTCGGTATCTTCAGGGTACGCGACATCTTGGTCTCTTTTTTGCCTCCACCCCTCCAGGATCGTTGCGCATCTTCACCGACTCGGACTGGGCTGGATCACCGATTGACCGTCGCTCCACCTCAGGCCATCTTCTGTTCTTCGGCACTCACCTCCTCTCCTGGAGCTCGAAGAAGCAACAGACTGTTGCAAAATCCTCCACGGAGGCAGAATACAAGGCTCTCGCATCAGGGGCTTGTGAAGTGATTTGGGTTCAACAACTTCTCACCGAATAAGGGTTTGCTCTCCGTCAATCTCCCACTCTCTTCTGTGATAATTTGGGGGCGCTGTTTCTGTCCAAAAATCCAGTCTTGCACTCTCGCGCTAGACACATCGATGTGGACTTCTTCTTCGTTAGAGAACGTGTTGCGTCGGGAAATCTGTCCATCGCCCATCTCCCGACTCAGGAGCAGCTCGCTGATCTGCTTACAAAGCCTTTACCAACGGCCCGTTTTGCTTCTCTTCGATCCAGCCTTCCTCTAAAACAATCCAGGCTGGACTCGCGGGAGGATAACAAAACATAAGGCCTGCGGCCCATATAGTCTACGGCCCAGTCTTCTTTTTGGCCTTTCCAGTCTATTCTATAATATCTAGATATTTGTCTTCTTCTAGAATTGTCTTAGCTTCCTATAAATACTTGTATACAGTGGTGTTATAACCATATCATCAATAATGAATACATTCTTCCATTATCACATTCTGTTACCTTAATCCATACACACACAATCTAAATAATAATTTTAAATTAGATTAAGGCTTTATTCAGTATAACTATTTTGTAGTTGGTTTGATGCGACTGTTTTGTAGTTGTTTTATACATGTCAATATATTATTAAAATAAAACATAAGACCTACGTGAAATCCATTTGAAACCCATCCATTTATATCACTAATATACCATCAACTATGACAAGGGAGAACAAGCCTAAAGATACTAATCGTGTAACGAGAATTCGAAATGTGGAGAAACATTGCATGGGTAGAACAGAAGGTGCACTTTTAAAACAAAAATAGTTAAAAAAAAACAAAAAAAAAAGAACTAGATGCGGTCCTGCATATAAAAAGACAGTTCGACCCATGAATCGCGGGAGAAAAGTCAAGTCAATATTTACTTGGACACATCCAGGGGTAAACCGGTACATTCGCACGCTGCAACCATTTTAAATTACTGCTGCATTTATTTATTTCTTGAGTTGAGTCTTTATAATTTAATAAAGCGAATAATTACAATGATTTTCCCACTAAAAGAAATAGAGTACCTTGTGGAGTTGGCAAGTAAAATGCGCTCCTCAGCTCTTCCTCTTCCCCCATTCTCTAATCGGGAAGTCGAATCTTCCCCATACTGTAATGGACACTACAGTAATGGACTATAGCTTCCAAATTCACAGAGATTAGAAGCTCTCTCTCTCTCTCTCTCTCTCTCTCTCTTTAGTGGCCATGGCGGTCGGTTAACCTGCTGCTATCATTTCACCTAATCCCTGTCTTTCATGGCCTAAAACGACTTCCCACCACTCTCTCATTTATTGCTCTGATATACCTAAAAAAAGAGTGAACAAAAATCACATCACCGCACTTGATAACTCCTCCTCTGCCTCATTTGTCGCTCTGTATTTGTCTCATACCATTTTCATCTACTCTTCTTCTCTCGCACCTTTCTGTGGTACCTCATCGCATCTGCTGAAGCGGTGGATTGTGGATGCATCATTTTCAGCTGAGGGGTAGTTAGAGACAGGCACAGATTGAGCCGACTGAGCTGCGGCGGCCGAGGACGGCAAAATGCCGATTACGAGGTTCCAGTTGCGGAATGAGTACGGATTGGGGACAAGGGAGTTGTACAGGGAGTCTGCGGAGAAAGAAGATCCAAAGGCAGTTCTTGATGGGGTAGCTGTTGCTGGACTCGTTGGCGTTCTTCGTCAGTTGGGTGATCTTGCCGAGTTAGTTTCTTTCTCTTCTCTTTTTATCATGAGCTTTTGGGAGTTTTCACCCGTTTTCGAGCTTTTGCTTGATCTGGGAATGTTTGTGGTCCAAGCCTGATGATTGATTAGGTTGAAAATATTTCATAGGTTTCCGTACTCGGGTTTCTCTTGGTTGGTGGGTATCAGCTGCCTTTGAAGTGAAATGATCGCAATCTGCGTCTTTCTCATTTTTAATGTATACTTATTACTTCACGAAAGGTGGTCGCAGCTTAAGCTAGGTTGGTTGAATTCGTTAGGTAAACTAGGTTTGTAACAACTATTATCAGAAGGAAGTTGTTTATTTGTTGGGTAAACTAGCTATAAATTTGTGGTCAGGACTACTCTAACCTGGTTTATCAGGAGGAAGTTGTTTATTTCTTTCCGTTTTTGTCAAGTAAGTTTTGACTCCTAGATATACGTTTTGGTTTATAGATTGGACCTGACGAGTAGTCTCTAGTTACTAATCCAGATTAACTCTACTTATTTATTCTCTTGATTAAGGTTAATCTTTGAGGAGTCTTAAGATACTAAACCAAGATTACTGGGCAACTCACTACGGGTCTCATTTAAGCTGATGTGCAACATTGAGCTTTCTAAGGATTTGTAATTTTCTGTTTTTTTGGGGGGTCAACGCTAGAAATAATTTTATTAGGTTTAGCATGAAAATGTAGTGTCAGGCCCTGGCTAAGGATGACTCGACCGTTGACAGGAGATTGTGGCAGCTAGCACTGGGAAAAGCTTTAACTTTCAAGGTTATTTGACCATTTTGTAATGATGGCTGCGGACTGAGATTCTATCGTTTGAGGCTTGTGGGACGACCTATATGTCCCAGCCTCAGAAGATGAAGTGATAGTGAAAGGCCTTTATTTGCATTGACCTATAAATGGCATGCGTGGCCTTTATTAGTCATTGGACTTCACTTGGTCTTCTTTGCTTATGTTGTACACGCCATTTCAGAACTCCTGGTGGTCAATGGTCACAAGTTTGATCTTGTGATAAGGTGGTGCTATAGATACTAGCTTAGTGTTAGCCAGTCAACATGACCAGGTCAAAGGGAGATGTTATAATAGACGGGTGGGTATTCCTCCTGTAAAGTACCGTGTATTTTAAGTTGGTTATATAAGATAGCATTTTGGGGGTATCTTCTTAAGTATCAGTTCCTACCTCCCTTGTCCATGCTCATATCCTGACACATCTAGCTAGAGAGTAGAACATAAATCGGATGGATGTCAGATGGTTCTTCACTGAAATTTTCTGTTTTGATTAAATGTGGTCTTGCCTATGTTTGTACTCTTCTGTCATTGCATGTATCAACCCTTCGTTCATTTTGTATCGAGTTAATTAAATACTGTGCAGTAGTTATACTTATATTTTTGTAAATTGTGTATTTGTTTATGTAGCTTTGCAGCAGATGTTTTTCACAGTCTGCAGGAGCAAGTGATGATTACTTCTTCTAGAAATCGGAAACTGATGAGTCGTGTAAAACATGTTGAAGCGGCGCTCCCTTCTCTTGAGAAAGCTATTCTAACTCAAACAAGTCACATACATTTTGCCTACACTCCTGGTATAAAATAATACTTTGTGTGCATATATTTGTTTATGTTTGGAGTTATGTGACGTACGCAACATTATGAAACTTTTGCTTTTACAAATGATACTAATTTGATCTCATCTTTCTTACCGCTGGGGAGTTTTCAATGTATATTTTACAGTGATTGTGTTGGGGTCCTCAATTCTCATGTCCTTACATTATAGTCTTTCACTTGCTCTGTAGGTGTGACTTGTATTTCTGTGAAATTGGCACTCAGTTTTAGTTTGATCAATTGAGATATTGCAAACGATGGCTGTTTTTCAGGTTCTGAGTGGCATGCTCGGGTGGCAAGTGAGCAAAATCAATTTATCTACAGTGATTTGCCACATTGTATTATGAACCTTTACGAGGAATGCAAAGAACCTCCACGTCTACAGCAGTTGGACAGGTATGATGAACCAAGTTCTTTATACTAATCTTTAATCTGTTTGAATTTCTCTTCCAGTCTCTTGAAATTAATAGTTTGGCTATACAGATTCAACACTGATGGTTCTGGGTCCTGTTTGAAGAAATATTCTGATCCCAATTTCTTCCAGAGGGCATCAGGGAACTTTTCTCTAAATGCTGAGAAGTCCCAAAACGAGAGAAAGTCCCGTAAAATTAAGGTCTGTTCTCCATCATGCTTAAACCTGACCTTGTTCAGAGCTTTTCATTTTATGTTCATATATGTCTCGTAGAAGCTTCTTAGCGATAATGTCTATAGTGTATCTCTGGCTAGGATTACTTCCATGTGTTTCATGGATGAAAATGTCAGAAGGAGGCAATCATTAGTCTACTGTATCAACCAGTTGGAATTCAAAACTGTATCTCTAAATTGGATTCTACCTGTGTTTGGCCACCTAATTGAATTGTCTTGAAATTTTCTCACAGAAAAGAAAATCCACGAAGCGGGGTAGCCATAATGCTCATGATTCTTCAAGCATTGGTTTCAGCAGCAGGTATTTTATGTTACAAAATTGTCAAGTAAGAAATTAGTACTGTTGTTCTAAAGCTTGGAAGTCCTTTATATCGTTACTCATGATTTGTTGTTTCTGATACCTGACAGAGTTCATTTCTCACCCCCATCACGTCACCAACAATCATCTCCTACTCATACTGTATCAACCTTTGACATGACATTCAAATCTGATGTCGTTGACCTATCAGATTCACTTGGTTCAGGGGATAGGTCAGGTTTCATAGAATGTGTTTTCCATCCAACTACTTCTACAAAACCCAATGAAGAAAACTCTGTTCACTCACCTTCTTGTTCAAATGAGGAAGTTATCAGCAACAATGAGGCAAATCACACTGCAGTTGTGGAGGACAACAGATCCAGAAGTTCAATTTCTGGTAAAAGTGCTCCGAGTCCATCTAGCGTCACATGGGATGAGAAACTGGAAATATCAGAACCTGTGGTTTCGAAAAATGAGGTCCATGATTTACACCAGGTGGACAACAAAGAATTTGAGTTTTCTGAGAATGAAATAGTTGGGATTTTCAGAAATTCTGAAAACAATGAAGTTTCGAAAGTGCAGGAGGAAATTTTTGAGCATGATGATCCCCAGATGGGGCATGTAGATCGGGATTCTGATAGTGATCTTGCTCATAGATCTGATGAGACGAATCTTGAAGTTTATGATGCTAGATTGGAGCCTAGAGACCAAAGTCTATGGATTAATGAACTGCATGTGACTAATGATGATGCTGAATTAGAGCCCAAAGATGGCAGGCTCTTGATTAACAACATACATGAGACTAACGCTGATTGCAGTGATATGAGGATGAAACCTATTGGCCAGATTCCACAGATCAATGAAGCTTATGAGGTGGATGGAAGAGAACTTCAACTTTCAAAGTAGAGCCGGCACTAGCTGAAAGTGAGAACGAATTGAGTGAAACTTTTGAAGGCAAAGTAAAAGCATTATCCTACTATAGTGAAGATCAACATGATGAAGATGAAAGTGAGACTGATAATTTTGTTGATGCACTCAACACCATTGAATCTGAATCAGAGAGTGATCTTGATTGCCAAACAAAAAAGGAAATCAAATCATTTTCAGATCTTAAAGTCAATTCAAAGGATCATGTGGAGCATGAACAAATTGAGAGCATCAACAATAGGCTAGTGGAGTCTGAATCTCCTTCAGCAACACTTGATAACTTGGATAGAGCTTGGTTGATGGCTTTGGATGATCCAGCTTCTCAGCTCCCAGCTGTTGAACAATCCTTGGAGGGAGCTCCATCATGTAATGGCAATGGTCAGGAACTGAGCCTGAATCCTAATGATTCAATCTTCTCCGCGTACTCAGTTGTTGATACAGCTCAGCCAGGTCCCATGAGTTATTTGTCATTCCCAACCTGTCAAGAACCTTTGGGGGCTGCCGCATCAGCCTCTGATATTTCAGGTGAAGTACGCCAGAAATCTGACAGGATGGGTTCCTCCGAGAATGTAGCTAAAAATACAGGTTTGGAAGACATTACTGAATCAACAGTTCAACATCATTCATCTGAGAATGATTCTGGTGTCTGTGCTAATCAAGTTAATGTTTCAGAACTGCAATCTTCTGTAGGTAAATCTGAGTCTACAGTACCTGGTAAGTTACCTCCAGCAGAATGTGGTGTCCAACCCCCACCTTTTTCTCACCAACCTCCTTTTGGACCTCATGCTATCATATCTTCTACACTGTGGACAAATGGATGCCTGTTGGGACTTCAACCATCAAAACCTATGGATTTAGGCACATCAGATGCAACGAGACCTGATGGTATCGCTTTGGCTACTGTCAATCTTGAAAATCGCGACATGCTCTCTGTGGGGGATCAGTCTTCTCAACATGTCAACTATTCTTTGGATGCTGAGCAGGCTCAGAATCAACCAGCAACTGATCCGATACACCCAGAGATTATGGATCAGTCTTCTCAACATGTCAACTATTCTTTGGAGGCTGAGCAGGCTCAGAATCAACCAGCAACTGATCCGATACACCCAGAGATTATGAATTTTGCTGTGTCTGATGCCATGTCTGCACCAAATGAAATGCTCCATGTAGATGAAAATAGATTTTCATTACCTGGGTTTGGTGGGGGTTTAATCAGGCGATTTAAAAAAACTAGGTCAATCGGTTATGATGAAAAGGCCAAATCCGATGACTCACAGAAGTCCCATAACCTTAGAAATGGGCATGAGGAACAAATGCATCATTCCTTACGTGTGTCCAACTCCCATGAGCAAATCAGTTCTATTAGTTCACCTCCACCCTCTCCCCCACTTGAGCATGTTAGGATCTCTTTCCAACCCATCAGCAGCCTTGAGACTTCCAAGCTGAAACTTAAATACCCTGAGGGAACTGATCAGCATGAGGAGAGCATTGATGCATTTCCTTCATTCCAGTTGGTGCCGGAGCCTGCTAATTTGCCTCAAGGAGTTGGTTCGGACTCTGATGATGATACCTTTTGTAGATCAAATCCCTACATGTCCGAAGATGAACTCAGCCATCTGTCTGATTCCAATTCTGAGCTCTGGGATTCTGGAGATACTTCAGGAAGTAGGGGTCACAAGGGTTTCAATGGGTTGCATAAGGTCTCTTCTGAAGAATCCATTTCAAGCCCTTCTGAGTTAGACGCAGAAGCAAACAAAATTCCAAGTGATGACTCTGGATCCATTCAAACAAATAATAAGATAGGGGGACCGTTTAGTAGTTTGGGTCCTTTGCCTAATATGCCAGTCTTTTGTAATGTGAATCCATTATATCAGGAAGCCAAAATCAGGATTGATCCAAAAGAATCCGCAGTTACTTTAAGTCTGAGGGAGCTTACACCTCACCCACCTCCACTTCCTCCTCTACAGTGGAGGATTTCAAGATCCCAATCCGCCTTTACAGAGGGTGATGTGGGTAATCTTAACAACCATTTTTGCCTCTCTACCGATTCTGTGAATCAAGTAACTGCATATGATCAACAAAATTCAGTGCTAGCTGAACGTGATCACCTACAAAAGTCGGCACCAGTTAAAGTTGGTCACCAACAAAAGTCAGCTCCAGTTAAAGTTGATCACCAACAGAAGTCAGCACCTGCTAAAGTTGATCACCAACTGAAGTCTGCCCCAGATGAAGTTGTAGGTTTGCCTGTGACAACAAAAGACATGGTAATTGTTGTTTTCTGTAGTCTTTCCATTTGAGTATGTATCATGATTAGTTCCCTTTTTCTGACCAGTAAATATGTATGATTCTCCTATGCATGACTGAGTTTTATTGATGCAGTTCCTAGGTGGACAAAAGTTAAAATTCAGTGCTCAGGAAAAGGTTAGTCAAACAGCAAAGTTGAAAGTAGTGGATGAGAGAGAAGATTTTCTCCAGCAAATTCGAGCAAAAGTGAGTTGACTTGATATCTCCTTTCACGGGCATACTACTTAGTCCCCCAGATACATTTGCTGCATTTTTTTTGTTAATATGTGAGATTATAACTTGGGCTCCAAGATACAGTCAGGGGCGGCTTAGAGCAAGGCTAGGGTGTTCCATTGAACAGGGCCCCCAAATTTTGGGGGCCCCAAATTTTTCGGTTCCTATTTTTTTATTAGAAAAATTAAAATTAATTTAAAAAAAAAACAATTAATTAATTAAACTATTCATTGAATTTAAAAATTAAGTTTTTGAAAAGACAAATAAATAAATAAAGCTTGTGAATTGTTTATATTTTAGTATTATCTATACTTTTCATCTCCCATCTATTCACCGATTATAAAACTCTCACAACTCTTCTGCAATATTACTCCAAGTCCCATCCTTTTGAACAATCTGCTAGTCTACAGTCTTTCAACTTTTTCAAGATAGACTACCGATTTTATAAAGAGAAAAGACTGAAAAGTGCATTACGGTAAATATACTATGACATTACTAGAAGAATGACTATTTTAAAGTGATTATTTGGTAATAGTATACTTCTTCTAGTTTGTTTATATTGTCGTTTTTTTTACATTTTATCACATTCTATAATTTAATATATATTTATATTGTGACACAATTAAATTAAATTTTTTATACTTTATACATAGGCCCTGTTTAAATATTCAGCACAGGGCCCCTCAAATTACTGAGCCGCCCCTAGATACAGTGGATGCATCTTGTGAGTATAAGTAAAATAATAGTTGTCCTCCATGATACTCTTGTGGTAAAGTTCATTTAGGCTTGAAGAGGGATTCAATTTGTTTGAGATAACTTGAGAGTTCGGCTAGTGTGGTCTGTGTGGTTAATTCGGCCAGTTCTTGGTAAATAGAGCATGCCAATATTTTTGTTATCTATGCCAAATATTTCAATGTGAATTTGACTCTCAACCTGATACAATCAGAGAAAAATTAAATTGACATGACACAGATTGAAACTGCCAAATGGAATCGACAGACAAAGTCAGGGTTGAAATGACTTGAGCTTGGAAACTGTTAGGGGCCCGTAGGTTTTTAATTTGAATCGAGAAGGCCCTCTAGTCAGCTATAAGTCTTAAAGAATAATGAGCCGGCATACCAGGTTTAGGAATTTCAGTATGTGTTGTAGTTCAAACGCTACCTCCAATTTTGTAACTTTTTGCTCGTGAATTGGAGTATGTTTAGCAGATGAAAGGTTGAACCGCCTGTGATGTTTGAATGTGCATTTATGTATACCTGTATGAGTTTTTTTTTAATGATTTGATTGAGAAATCCGTACCATGAAAGCAAGGAACTGATGAGTACGGTGGGCCTAACGTTAGTTTATGTTCATTGTTTTTTCTTTTTGGCTGGAAATTAGTCATTCAACCTTAGAAAGACTGGAATATCAAGAGGTGGGTTCGCTCCACCAGCTCCTTCGATGCATTTCCAGGTGACAGCAATCCTGGAGAAGGCAAAAACAGTCCGTCGGGTAACTATTTCTTCTAATCTGCATTTTATTTATCCTATTACCTACTCGTGAAACATTGCCTGGAGTAGAACTTCCTATAATTGATACCGGAAGACTGTTTCCCGAGTAAACAATATGAATACACCGTGGCCTCCTGTGTTTTCTTATCCAGTTCTATCTGTGACCTAGATCAACTTGATCAACGTCAGTGCTTTTACTTGGCATACTTAGCTGATTTAATGTGCGCAAGAAAGGTCATTAATCTTCTTAACTGAAAATGCAATTGTAGGCTGTGGCAAGTGATGGCGAAGATGGCTGGAGTGACACCTGATCTTTAATCTTTGTTTGTGGAGATGGATGGGGTGTTAGTTACGTAATGGCAGGTGGTCTTCTAGTGAATATTTTTCGACCTCTGAAGAAGTTTGTAGTTCCATCTCAATGTGTTTTTTTTTTTGTGTACAGCCTTTGTTTCTCCGTACGATGTAATTATCTTGTAGGTCTATAATCTCTACCGTTCCTTTAGTTTTCTGATTCTTTATATAGTTCCTTGCTAGTAGTGTTTCTTTTTGGAGTTCAAGTTCTCATTAGTTTGTTGCTTGTACATGGCTTATGTGAGGACAGACTGTAGTCACTTGTACCTTTAGTGGCTGCAAAATAGCAGCTTTTTGTCTCATAATCTGCTGAAGAATCATTTCCAACCTTATGAAGCATTATTTAGACTGGAAAAATGAGGGTAAGCGCCAGGGATGGTTGTCCTTTCAGTGAGTATATATAGCTTGGGCTGAGCTCAATGGGTGTGAAAGGGGTGACCCATTTTTTTTTTATCTGTTGTAATTACGGTATCTTAAATTGCCCATACGGAAAGGGTTGTAGGTCAGACAAATAAGCTTTTTTCTTCCCCTCTCCTGTGTTTTGATGAACAAAGTGAGAAAAATTCACGAGATTTATGCGGTTTGAGTGAATTTTACGAGATAGTTGTTTCATTTTCTTTATGAGATATCTTAAAGTTTCATTTTTATTATAAGATATCATTGAAGTTTCACTTTTATTATGAAATATTTTTTTGTTCAAATTTTTATTTTTTTATTTTTCATATCCAATTTTATCTTTGTATCATATACTGTAATAATTTCAAGAATTTATGGTAAAAAGTTTAAAATCATATAAAATTTGAATCAAATTTTAAAAATAAATAAAAATTATAAAAACAAAAAGAATTAGAATTATGCAATTATAAAAATAAATAGAAATGACTAAACAATTAATAATAATTCATTTTATATCATATAATGTTACATATTTTAAATATTCCAATATCCAAAAAATTTGATTCCACTTTGGAAAAATCGGAAATATCATTGTTTACACTTGTTTAAAATTTTATAGTCAGATTCTTTTTAAAAGTCATTAAGTTAAAACATTAGTAAATTTCGGTTTTTACCGGATTTTTTAATCTTTAAGGAGGTCTATATAAGGAACCTTAACCCTTGATCAAATCAGCACCTCTCAAGCCCTAACAAGTCAGAATACTCAGCCATCTTAAGTCTCTCACGTTTTTCAACTCCTGAGCCTCGAAATTCTGTTAAATCTTCACCACCTTCTAAACACTTTTTCCAACTCCCAAAATATCAATCATAATCAAAACCCCACTAAAACACCATCAAAACGTGGAGAACATCAAGAACGACTAGTGATCAGAAGTCCGGTTCAAAGTCCTCTCGAATATGCCATCAACAAGGCTCCCGACGAATCCTGACGTGATGGATCACCAAAATCAGAAAGGTAAACAAAGTTTGTAAACGGATAATTCGACTCCTATTGTCTTTAACTACTCTCTATCGAAATCCCGGGTCGAACTGACTCTTTATGGTCCTGAATCAGCGTTTGTTTTTGTTTCTGTCAGCTAACTTGTTCTTTAAGTTTTGTTAGTAATTCGACTTCAAATTGAAATATTTTAATTACTAACATCTCGTACATCTTTCAGGTTACACGTCCATAAATTTTAAGCCGAAAACATCGCCGGGAACCACCAAAAACCCACCGTCTGTGGGTGGTCCATGACCTCGGACCTATGGTCCGGGACCACGGACGGGCTGTCCGTGGCCACGGACACCCAAGGACGGAGGCGGGATTTTATTTTTCAAATTTTTAGGGTTTTAACAGTACATGTCCAGGAACAACCTGTCCGTTGCCCCGGACTTTTCAAGTTTATGTTTTTATTTTTATTCGACTTTCAAAATCACATAGTTAAATTAGTGTCCGTGGCCTTGGACATTCAGTCTGTGGCTACGGACAATTTTTTTTGATTAATTTCACCTCCGAAACCCTAGTTTAGGTAATGTTAACTTTCAGTTTATTTTTTTGTCAAAAAAATGCTAAAAAAATTAAAAAAAAATCAGAAGTTTGCGCACTTAGGTTAAAAAAACTCATAATAAGCTGTAATTAAACTAAGTAGAGGAAAAACGACTTTGAGGGGTAATGAAAGTAATTGAACCCTAAATAAGTCGAATACCAAGCCCCTGAACCTGAACTCTCATTTCATAATTTAATTTAGGTTAAAATTAGGTGGCGACTCTAATTAGGTATTAGTGAGCTAACTTAGGACTTAATAATTAATGTTTTTATGACATAGTTATTAAGCTTAGGTTATAAGTGGACCTAGAACCCGACCAGACCCTAATCAATTCGAATCAACAAAGGGTAGTGGTTTAAAAATCGAGGCTCACAGAATGGAGAATCTACTGGGGACAAACTCTTAATTTTAAACTTGTATAATTTTAAGAAAGAGGACTTAACTCGAAAATTGTTTATTTATTGCTTTTATTACGTTGTTTGTTTACTATCGTGCGCAATTTAAATTTTTGTATATGCATCATATGAGAGCGAGGGTCCATACAAGCCGAATTTTCCCCGGGACCCACCTTAGGGTCCCCTATCAGGAACTCACTCCTTTTAAGGTGATGTGAATAAGTGGGGGAAAAGAGGAGGATGTCATCTAACCACATCCCCTTAATACCTAGGCTTTTAGCCCCAAGCATTTTCCTGGCAGTGCCTTTACCTAGCCTTGTTTGGTCATTCAAAGACCCGACCGTAGACGCACACCTTTAAGTGATGTGAAAAAGAGTGGGGAAGCCCAAAGAGAATAGCGTGCAAGCCCTATTCCTTTGCGGTGACCTGGGCCCATGCCCCAAGCACCTCTCCATATCGATCCATACCCAAATTAGATAAGCGTCATGTGAGGACATGTTGAACTTGTGTGGGTCTTGTTTGCTTGAATGATTAGCCCACTACCCAGCCTAGAAATTGATAGGAGCATTCCCTACACCTGGTTCAGCCCAACACGAATTTTTGACTTTATTATTTGTGGCCCAAAGACCCTGCTTGATTGGAATTCGTGACTCTTTTATTTGTGCTTCAGCCCAAAAGCCTAGGCTTAGGTGATTCTTCTTTCAGCCCAATTTGGATCATCCATTTAGTTCTAGGCCCACAAAAAAGAAATCCATCGGAACTTGAAATAATTCACGAATCTTGAAAAAAATAAGGCCTTACTTTTGAATTGCTTTTCAGCTCAGTAGCCATCTTCTCTCACTCAAAGAAAGTTAGGCCCATTTGTGATTTAGGAACCATTCCAGCCCATGTGCCTTACTTCTAGCTAGAGCTGATCAACACTGACCGGCCCGGCCCAGAAATAAAGCCCGAAAAGCCCATCCAAAAAAAATTCTGGGCGGGTTTAGACAACAAATCAAGCCCGAATGAAAAACCGGGCCAGACTTCAGCAAAATTTTAGGCCCGTAACTAAGCTCGGCCCGGCTTATTATTATTACATATATATTTATAAATATAATGTAATACTCCCCTTGTTTTCAGTATATAATTTGTTTGATTCTTTCACTAGTTTTAAAATAGAAGATGTTCTAACCTTTTTTGTGATCTGCTTTCCAATTCTACCCTCCCATCTTTTATTTTAAAACTCTAATTTTCAAATTATTTCAATTCTAAATGCAAAAAATAAGGGTAAAATAATCTAAATTTTTCCTTTTTAATTCTTATGCCTAGAGTTAGAAAATAAAGTACTGAACATGGGAGGAAGTATATATTCAAATTAATTTTATATAATAAATTGTATTATTTATTTTAATTATATATAATATCTGTTAATATTACATACAACATATATTCATATTATATTTAATATTATATATAGTCTATATATTTTTTCAAAAAAATTAACAATATTATAAAAGAAATTATAAAACCGGGTCGGGCGGGCCGGGTAATGGCAAAGATTAAAATAAGTCCGGGCCTAGCCCGAAAAATTTAAAAATGGGCTTGGACAAAAATATAGGCCCGTTCGGGCCTAGAATTCAATGTCGGCCCGGCCCGAACCGGGCCTGCCCGCCCATTTGATCAGCTCTACTTCTAGCCTAAACACATTCCAGCCCAAGTGCCGTATTCCCAAAATATTTCGGCCTAAAGGCTCATTCTAGTCTAGGTAAACTTTTTATTTTGGCCGTGGCCCAAACCCTAGATATGGGCATCATCTTTTAGGCCCATTTAGATTTTAGTTCAAATTCTAATTCACAGTCTGAAAAATACTCCAGCCCAAACACCTCATTTTCTGGGTATCCAATCCCACTTGCTTTTAGTCTAAGCCTATTCCGGTCTTCAATTTATTTTGTGAAGCGCCATTCTCACCCTAGTATCATTCAGCTCACTTCCTTTTGTTATCTAATGATAGAAACTTTGGAAACAGGTAGAACCAAATCCTAGGCGCGGTGAAGGAAGAAATCCAATCAACATGGATACCCGGCTTGCAGCTTTGGAATGAAAGTACATGGCCACCATTGATGGTATGGAGCAGAGCTACAGAGGCATAGTGCTGTCCTGGGTGCCATGGAATCCAACTACGTCGCCATTATCAAAGAGTTGAAAGTGAAGGCTCTTTCCCTTGAGGTCGAGCGTCAAGATTGGGATGAATTAGTGGGTAGGCTTCTCATCCCCCTTTATGACTGCATTGAAGTTGGCTCCATCAGGGCCCGAGGTTCGGAAAGGAATGTCAATGAAATTGCTGCAGAACTCAAGAGAGTGATTAGGCAACCCGAAGAAGCCAGCAAGCTAGCCGTTTCCAACTTTTCCCTAGGGGCATGCCCCGAAATCGGTATCCTTGTGAAGTCGACGTTGAATCCCGAACATGGACAAAAGTTAGAACAACCCAAGGGCCAAGGTGTGAGCGTCAAATTTTCTATGGAGGAGGTAGCTAATGCGGAAGCAGTAGCTCCAGCATGTGTCATACGACAGCCTAGGAATCCAAGAAAAATCACCAGCACTCCATCCCGTACAAGAAGAGTTAAGACCCTGGAATGGCTCATCAACATCGGGTAGCCTTTAAGCCAAGTGTTCAAGGAGCTTCAAGAATGGAATTTGCTGCGACCTCTGATGCTTTTTCCTGGGGTCACACAGAACGGAAAGCAAGTAGATCAGTTTTGTTAGGACCATCAGCTGTCGTGTCACGACACTGACAACTACAGAAAATTGAAGCATAGAATCCAAGATCTCATCCATCAAGGGCTTCGATTCTCAGAATGTGGAAGAATAAGTAGAGCACCCCTGTCTGAACATCATTAGAGATTGCTATTTTATTCTCTTCATTAATTTTTCTTTCTTGATTAGTTGTTTTTCGAGTTTTGTTGTAGTTAATTTTCTTTATCATTGTTAGTAGTTTTCCTGAGTTTGTAATTTTCAACATTGTCTTTTCATTCATTGAATAAAACATGGTTCTATCTTTACATTTTCGTTGAACAAAATTATTCATTAATTAAAAAAAACAATAAAAAAATGAGCATTCACATCTTTCAAAGGACAACGAAATAATCATTTTTTGACAACGGAACATAACAACTTGTCTTTTGTTTCTAAAAAGTTGAACATGCCTTGCCAAACACCACGACTCACCCCAAAGCATCCAAAAAACCCATAAAGCTGTTCCAAGTGCACACATGTTGAATTGTTGTCATAAAACCCAAATCAACACTGAGGGCAATATAAGTTAAGGATCGATAACGTTTATTTCTTTTGTTTAACGCGTGAACAAGTCTCTGAGTGAACACTTCGTGAGAGTGCCTTGAGCGGTAAAACCAAGAGAGAATGAGCGTGTCATTTTTACACGACCATAGTGAGATTACATTCAAAGGTAAGATGAACGGCATAATTTCAACCGAAGGAGATACTTTGTAAATTTATGCTTAGACCTGTGAAAAGTAACAAAGAACGTATACACAACTATCAGGAATGACGAAGCACCTTGGTATAGCACCTCACAGCCAAAAAGCTTATGAACCCTGAAATTAAACCCTAGGCACCCCCCGTTGAGCCTTTCATGTATCCCTTTTTGATATTACAAAGCTCCACAAAACAAGCCAGCCCGTGATGAATAACTGACCCGGTGACCAAAGGAAGCGAGGAGCCCGACTCTCAGATAACTCTTTCATCAGTTCAAAGAAGCAAGGCCACTACCAGCATGACGAAGCGATCCGTAAAAGGTCCTAGAGTGACACAGGATCCAAATAACTCACGTCAAAACAGCTCTCAAAGCTCAAAAGTGGGTGACACAAGAACCTCGAAGGCAAAGTAAAAAGAGGTTAAGAAAGGGGCAAACCTGAATTGCCTCAAAGAAATCCAAATGACCAAAAAAGGTGAGAAATGGTGTAAAATAGGACTTCAAAAGTCCAACTCCAGAAGCTCGAAAACAACGTCAACACAAAGCGGCTAGATAACTTCAAGACTGGGAAGATCGAATCCAAGAGAAGACGCAAGTTGCAGCTTTGGTCACCCCTTTAAGCTCCACATACCTCAAATATCCCTCCATGGTCCCGTTGTCTTTCATCATACCCCATGGCCACGTTATAAGCATTAAAGACTTCCAACTTGATAGTTATGTATCTAATTACGTGAAAGTAACAGATCGAATGCGTAAATCCCTCAAATGTCAAATTCAATGGTCTAGAAGTTATGATCGTAAGCAAGAAACGAGTGCAAACACCAAACACATCAAGCGTAGGTTAGGAAGCACCACATCAAAACATAAGCCTTTCACACGTTTAATCAAAGAAAATACTGAGGGCAATCGATTGTTCTTATCGATTGCCATAAAATCTAGCCTATATTGTCTTAAAGGAAAATATTGGGGGCAATTGTTGGTTCCAATAATTGCTCTGACAACACCAATTGAAACACAAAGCTTAAACACCACCAACACCATCACACCGCAGACCCACATAGGCCCTTACCTCTAGATCATACACCACAGGCTGATCATAATCCCTAACCACCACTTAAAGGCCTCAAACCCCCCACAACAGACATCACACAATCCTACTAGTGGCATGTTCATCTTCTAAGAAACAAATTGAAGATCAGAAGTCTTTATTCAGGAAATGATAATTTCACTTTCCTTATCATTAGAGAAAATTTTCCTCAAACATTGCCATGTTTGACACCTTTTTCAACAGTTTCTTGTTCAAAGACTTTGATTTCATTTAAAATTTTGCACACACCTCACTGTTGCTCTATTTGGCATTTTCACAATAGGTTTTCACCACATTCTTTTGCATGAGACTATTATCTTTTCAACACATTCTTTGGCACGAGACCATTATCTTTCCGTCACTTCACATGCAAGAATCCAACTCATCTTTGGTATGAGACCCATCATTTTCTTCAGTGCGAGACTCATAATCATTGCGAGACCCAGAATCAGTGCGAGACCCAACATTTTTCTTCATTTAGTTAGTACGAGACTTCAGTGCGAGATCTAGCATCTTCATTTAGCACGAGATATAGCAACATTTTTATTCATTCAGTACGAGACCTAGCATTTTCTTCATTCAGTACGAGGCCCCATCATTTTTAACTTCAGTGCGAGACCCAACATCTTCATTTAGTACGAGACTTTAGTGCAAGACCAGTGCAAGACTAGTGTGAGACCAGTACGAGACCTAGTATCATCTTCAGTGCGAGACTAGTACGAGGCAGTGTGTGATCCAAGTTGGCAGGGCAGAGGCAATAAGTCCCCTTCTTCATGTCAACTTGAAACCAACAAGCGCTCCTGATGCGTCCCCGACGTGTCGTGGACATATCGTGGACTCTAATAAAACTTGATAGTATAGGAATGGACGTGAGATAAACTTAAACTGGAAAACACATTTCGTTTGAGAATTTACACACGTGAAATTCACTCAACCTCCCTTGCCCTACACACGGACTCTCGGGACAGTTTCAAATTTACCCCTAAAGTCGTCAACCCTCTCCTGACTATCGGCCCACGGTTCACCGACTGTTCCCCGACCCGTCGTTCTATCAAATACCCAATATATTGATACTTTAACCCAGTCCTCTCTAGCTCAGCAACTCTCTAGCACTTACACACACTCCTAAGTCTGATCCACACTTGCCCAAATTATCTCTTTCTGTTCTCTCATACAGGCCTACTTACATATGAAATAAATGCAAGTATATATACACGGTTTTTAAGATGTAACTACCGTCCTATTAATCCCTAGACTTCTAGGAGTTGACTACAACTTTGATTATTCACATAGCAACCACTCTAGACTTGCAGAGATTCTTCAACTTGATCTGGAGCCTTGAATCACGTGTCACCTCATGGTTGGTCAAGTTGTTGTAACACCCCTCTCAAATTAACACGTAAAAGTCACTCACGTCAACAGATAATAAAGCGTCTTACAGCGGAAAATAAACAACGAAATTAAACTCACTTGGGTGTCACCTGCCGTTACTCGCCCATACGAGTAACGAAGCAGAACTAAATCCAACATCTAGAATACACATCACTACTAAACCGCTGTGATAACGAGATATCCCTATACATCATACAACTACAGCCTGATATCATTATACAATAAATTCCTTACGCAATAATTGAAGTAATCCTATCTACCCTTGTGGAGGGTGATTTTTCGGTATGAGGGGGGTCTATCTAACATGGTTCTGACTGAGAAGCCTAGATCCTAGGAATTTGCCATTCTGTGGAGGGTGAAAAACCCGTTATCTCGGCATCCCTCAAATACCTATTAAATCGTCCGTCTTTCCCAGAAAGCATAAAGGGGAGTGCAAGTGAGCACTACACCCGCTCTCGATGGGCTCCACGGGGACTTATGCCTCTATAAGGCGGAGTTGACTAGAGTCGCCACCTAGTTTGACCTAAGGAACTAGGAAGGGAGGAGAAGGGTTCTAAGAACCGTCAATTGACTCTGATGATTTGTTGCCTATGGATAGGACTTATCTGATCATACTAGAGATTCTGTGTGGGTTCGCACTGGGTTACACCCCTCGGAAGCGGCAATGACCACAACCTTGGATTGGTGCCCGAGGAAATCTCGGTCTCCAATTGTCGGGATTGCCTTCTTTCAAAACCTTATTAGAGAGATTCATTTAAAAGCCGAGGATAGGATTACGACAGGAAAGGAGAAAGAGAGTGGATGAGGCGAGCTTTTCTGTCGAGCTTGCGCCAAGGAGAGGAATTGCTGAATTTGGATGAGTATAAAATGAAGATTTGGGAAAATTTCTGAGGTTGAGTGCATAGACAAAACTTGAAGTCTAATGGTTTGAAGTTTGGGGGAGCTGAAGAAGGTTTGAGTGTTTTGAGAGGTATGAAGAACACCTTAGAGGGGGAAAGGGTTTTTTTGTTTGGAATGAGGTCGCACCCTAGATGGGTTGCCTACGTACTCAACTCCTTGTTGAGATCAGACCTTACGTAGTTCAAGGCCTTTAGGATGGATGAGTTAAAAGAGGATTTTGATTGATGTGGGGTCGCACCCTGTGTGGGTTGCCTACGTACTCAACTCCCTGTTGAGATCGGACCTTACGTAGTTCAGAGTTTTTGGAGGTTTGGGAGTTTTGGGGTTTTGAAGGAATTGGGGTTTTGACCTTTTGGGTCTTTGAGGCGTCAAATAGGTTTTGTGGTCATTTTGTGAGGTTTGACAAATTGTTGGGTTTATTTTGGAGTTTGAGGTGCAAAAAGTCTGTGAGACATTTAAAATCTTGAGATGACGGAGTCTGTGAGACGCTCGGATCTGTAAGATGATCAAGGCTTGAAAGGGTTATGAATTTTGAAGGTGATCGGGTGTGAGAAGCTGAAGGTTTTTGAGGTGTTTGAGTTTGCTGAGTCTATGGAGATGTTCCAGTTTGTTGAACTGCTGAGACATTCAAGTCTGTTGAGCTATTGAGACGTTCGAGTCTGTTGAGCTGCTGAGACGTTCGAGTCTGTTGAGCTGCTGAGATGTTCGAGTCTGTTGAGCTGCTGAGACGTTCGAGTCTGTTGAGCTGTTAAGACGTTCGAGTCTGTTGGGTGTTGAGACGCTCGAGTCTGTTGAGACGTTCGAGTCTGTTTGGAATTATTTGGGATTGAAATGAAATTGAATTGGATCGGGAATGAAAAGAATTTTGAATTGAATTGGATTGAAATTGAAATTGAATTTGAATCTGATTCGGAATTGAAGTTGAGTTGGGTTTGAAACTAAATCGAGATCGAATTGAGGCAATGGGCCGTACTTGGGCCTTGAAATGAGGGCTAGATTTGGGCCGGGTTTTGGCTTTGAAATCGGGCCGGGTTTGGGCCTTAGAAATTGAAGTTGGAAGATGGCTTGAAACTATGAGACAATTGGAGTTTGGAAGGAGTTTGAAGTTTGATCTTGGAACTTTTGGAAGCATTTCAAATGTTTTGTGAGGTTGAAGTGTGTCTAATGAGTGTATGAAAAGTATTTAATGTTGATATGTGAAAAGCTTTGATTTCGAAGAATTCATGAAGAATATCTGGTTTCGAAGTGTGAGAGGATTGATTTTGAAGAGCGTATGATGAGTGAGTATGAGAGGGATTGATTTTGAAGTGTGTTTGATGAGAGAGTGTGAAAGGGATTGATTTGAAGTGTGTTTGATGAGAGAGTGTGAAAGGGATTGATTTGAAGTGTGTTTGATGCGAGTGTGAACGGGCTTGATTTGAAGTGTATTTGATGAGAGATGCGACAGGGATTGATTTGCCGTGTGTTTGCTGAGGGAGTGTGGGGCTTGTTTGCCGTGGTTTTGCTGCGCGCGTGTGCCCGGCTTGCTTTGCCGTGTGTTTGCTGCGCGCGTGTGCCCGGGCTTGCTTTGCCGTGTGTTTTTCCTCCGCGCGTGTGCGCCGGCTTGTTTGCCCGGGTTTCGCTGCGCGCGTGTGCCCGGGCTTGCTTTGCCGTGTGTTTGCTCGCGTGTGCGCCGGCTTGTTTTGCCCGGGTGTTCGCCTGCGCGCGTGTGCGCGGGCTTGCTTTGCCTGTGTTTGCTCCGCCGTGTGCGCCGGCTTGTTTTGCCCGGGTGTTCGCTGCGCGCGTTGTGCCCGGGCTTGCTTTGCCGTGTGTTTTGCTGCTCGCGTGTGCTCCGGCTTGTTTTGCCCGGGTGTTCGCTGCGCGCGTGTGCCCGGGCTTGCTTTGCCGTGTCTTTGCTGCGCGTGTGCCCGGGCTTGCTTTGCCGTGTTTGCTGCGCGCTGTGCCCGGCTTGTTTTGCCCGGTCTTCGGTGCGCGCGTGTGCGCGGGCTTGATTTTGAAGTGTGTTAGGTGTGAGAGTATGAGAGAGTTTGATTTTGAGGTGGAATTTGACTCATTGGATCTTTGAATTGATTTAGAATTGAATGATTGATTATTGTAAATTTTATTCTGACAATTACGGATTGTTTGGAAAATTTTATGAAGGAAGGGAGTTCCACACCGACCAAACTCTACGGCCCGTTTGAGTGAGGAACTTCCCCGAACCTAGAAGCTTTTCTAAACTGGACTCGAGGTGTCCAGAAATAAGTGGGCAAACCTAAAAGCTATTCTATGGCCACCTGTGCTAAGCCGATCTATCAATTTATAATACAAAGTTGACAAATAAATGAAGACGACCAATGCATTATTGAATCGAACATGTAAAGGCAAGCAGTCAAGAATATGTACAACAGATAGTCGGAAGAACAACAATCATACAATGTACAAAATTATAAAACCCAAAACTATATTAGGCAACACCATTAATAGACAAGTTACAATTCATGATAAGAATTAAAGTTTTGAATAAAAAAAAAAACAAGCTGCTATGGGGGGTCGCATCGACGCCGCCTCACTCGAGCTGAAGGGGATCCGAAGAGATACACCAACCGTTTTTTTATGTTTGATGGGAGAGTCCTGGTAGTCCAAGCCAAGGTTCAGCTCCTTAATCCCCGAGCAATTCCTCGTTCCTCAAGAAATACGTACATGCCATGGAACACAGACAAAGAGACACAAGAGTAATTAGTAATGAAATGTAAGAGGGTTGGGGTGTGTGCAATGGGATCATACGGCCCCTCTCAATGGGAGAAAAGGGGGCAATTTAATCATCTCCCACACCCCAACCGAGAACATAGAAAAGAGTTTCAAGCTGCCAACAAATGCTAAAGATTGTAAGATAAATCAAGCATTGGGGTTGCTACTCAAATTAATTCAAACGTCTTAGATTATGACTCAAACCAAAGTGTAGTATCAAGAAGATGGGTTGTGAGTCATGTGGGATCATACCTAGAAGGGTTTATATCATTTCCCTCTAAGATGAAGAATTAATAAGGACCAACCAGCCAACAAGTGATTTATCTTAACAATCAGAATATTCGGGCAACTATCACTCGACTTACGTTCTTATCTAAGCGCAATGAGGCTAGTTATATGCTAGTCTCAAACAATTTCCAAACCCAGATCCAAGCGCAAGGAGCAATTAACCATCAAAGGCAATTAAATCATGGCAACAGATGAAGGATAAAATTTCCAAACCCATAAATAGTAGGTGTAAGAACGTGAATCCTCAAGTCTGATCCAAACACCGGGCCCAATATCGAATCCAGAAATGGCATCCTCGAGTCATCCGGCCCAAAACACTTAAGCGCATCAGTATAATTCAAGGCCAACGCAGCCCAAGTCAAACCGGCGCAGTTGTTATCCAAATATTCCTCAGCCAAGCATGAAACCAAAGGATAAAGAGTGGGTCAGGTTAAATAAATAGCGCAGAAGGGGCCAAGTAAAATTAGGAGAGTCCGTAAAGCAAGGAAGACCGTGAGCCAACAGATGCCAAAAGTTAACCCCCCATCCGAAACAGTCCAAAGGCCGGTCAGAACATGAAAGCGAGTAGTTGGGCCTTAGGACTCCAGGGAGGCCTTTTATCCAAAACTCAGTTGAGAGAAATTTAATTGTCGAGTTTGAAGCACGGAATGAACAAACATAACGGAACCGGACAAATTGAAACCCAAACTATGTCAAATTGAAAGCTGATAATCGGGCCTTTTCTTAAGACCAAGCAAGCAGATAAACATGTGCCTACAGTCACACCCAAGTTCCAAACAGATTCAGACAACTTCAAATATCAACCTGGCGTTTTAAACATGGATTAACCAATAAATAGAAGATTCACCTTAAAGTTAAGACTTATTGTCCAACCACCAATCCATAGCCGACAGTGGGATACCAGGAAAAACTTTATCCCATTGGTATAGTTAACCGAGATAAACAGGGAACAAAGAAATGAATGAAACTCGACACAAATTGAATCCAGGCAAGAGTCAAACACAGCCTCACAACTTAGTCCAACTGACCATTCATAGGAAACAGAACGGAAGAGGAAATAAATTCAAATGCCAACTCCGTGAAATGCAGAAAAGCAACTTCCAACTAGGTATTCATGAACAGAAATCGATTTACGCACGTCCGACAACGTAGGCTTAGAACCGAAGGGCAAGAACCAAACCTTCAAGCAGGCTGGAATGGATATTCACAGCCGAAATAAACCTTGGTATCAAATCAAAATAAGAACAAACAGAGAAGAACGAAGAGGGGAATTGAGGGCTTAGATCGACCTCAACTGTCAGCAGCATACGGGTCAAACTGAAAACGAAAACTAACCAATATATCAATCCACCGAACAGAGTCATTAAGTGCCATCCCAAAGGCCGGAGAAGGGATTCTTCGGCACCTCGAACTCGGAAACTGTTCTCAATCGACCAAACCTCTGAATGGAGAAGGCCGATACTCTTTAGATTATGCTCAAAGTAGTAAAAGCTCGACACCGCTCTGAAAGGCCGGAAAGAGATCCATGGTGATCGAGCTTGGGTTTGATCGAAAGCGAAAATCATTCGCGATTGAGCATCTCCCGGTATCGAGAACAAACTCAGAAAAGGAGGGGGAGTTCTTCTTGTTCTTAATGATTTGTTGGTGTTTTCCGGGCTTGGGTATGGAGGGAAGGTTCGGGCGTGTAGTGTCGATGTTGTTTTCTGGTAGGGAGGAGTTTCTGGCAACGTAATTGCGATGAAGTAGAGACGTGGGTGAAGAAGTGAGAGGGTAGTCGACGAAGAGCTTAGGGTTGAGGGAGTTGGGGTTTTTGTTTGGGGTTATTCTTGGTTCCAGAAGAACGATCAATCGAGAGGGCAGTGGGTATATGGTGTTTTTGGGCGTGGAGTCGTGAGAAGGGAGAGATTAAGTGCAGGATGGTGGCTTCAGTTGTAGATGATGGGGAGCTAGGGTATTCTTCGATGAAATCCAGATGTCCGATTTTTTGTTTTCGATTTTTTAAGATCGAAAGGGAGAAAGGATATTCAGGATGAAGAAAAGATCGGAGAAGATGAAGAAAAATTCCAGACGCTTGAGTCTGGAGCTGGGTTTTTGTGGACAACGGTGAAGGAGGGCAGTTGTTTAGGTTGTTCACCGTGGATTTTTTTTTTTGAAGATGGCCATTGGAGATAGATCGAAGTGGTGGTGAGAGGATCAGGCTTCAACGGGTATCGAGGGTTCTGGCAAAAAGAAATCAGAGATGAATCGAGATTGAGAAGGGCCAGCTGCTTTCTTTTAACCGAAGGAAGAAGATGATTTTGAGGGAGGAAGGAGGCTGATCGAGAGCGAAGATTATGGGAGTTAGGAAGAAGAAAACAAACCCCGAGGCGGCTACAGTCACGACGAAGAGAATGAGCGAGAGCGGTACTCTAGGGTTTTTGGGATCTGTGTTTCTTATCGGAAAAGAAAGCGGGCTTAGGGTTTATTTTCTATGTTCTTAGTATGGGGCTCGCTTGGGCGCGAGTAGAGTTACAAGGCCGGATCGAGTTTTGGGCCATATTGGGCTCTAGAGGGGACTGGTCCACAAGTAGGTTGACCGAGCTGGCAATCTAATTTGACCAGATATAAAAGGGATGGGTTTAAAACCGGACTGTCATTTGGAAATTCATTTTCGAAGAATTGTTTTTTTTTTGAAATGTTTTGAAAAAGACTATAAAATGATGGTTTCGTCTTAGCACGCACGTTAATATGTTTTGAAAAAGAAAGGCGACGACCCCTCTTATTATTTCGGAATTCGCTTTATGGGGTGAGAATTTTTGGTGTCTACAGATGGCTCCCTTGATTCAATTCTGCAAGCCCTTGTAGAATTGGATCAAGGTTGACGGGACGCCAAAAATTCTCACTACGGTTTATGATTTGTTCTTATGAATGCGGGTGCACGAGGACTTATGACGGGCCCCAAATTGCGGTGATTGATGGTATGAGGACTAATGACGGGCCTCAACTAGATCTCGGTGTCTAGCTCTAGGACTAATGACGGGCCTAGAATACGATCAAACAACCTATGCATGAGGACTAATGACGGGCCTCAACTAGAACTCGATGTCTAGCTCTAGGACTTATGACGGGCCTAGAATGCATCTTCGAAATGTATGAGGACTAATGACGGGCCTCAACTAGATCTCGGTGTCTAGCTCTAGGACTAATGACGGGCCTAGAATACAATCGGTATATTGGTTATGCATGAGGACTAATGACGGGCCTCAACTAGAACTCGGTGTCTAGCTCTAGGACTTATGACGGGCCTAGAATGCATCTTCGAAATGTATGAGGACTAATGACGGGCCTCAACTAGATCTCGGTGTCTAGCTCTAGGACTAATGACGGGCCTAGAATACAATCGGTATATTGGTTATGCATGAGGACTAATGACGGGCCTCAACTAGAACTCGGTGTCTAGCTCTAGGACTTATGACGGGCCTAGAATGCATCTTCGAAATGTATGAGGACTAATGACGGGCCTCAACTAGATCTCGGTGTCTAGCTCTAGGACTAACGACGGGCCTAGAATACAATCGGTATATTGGTTATGCATGAGGACTAATGACGGGCCTCAACTAGAACTCGGTGTCTAGCTCTAGGACTTATGACGGGCCTAGAATGCATCTTCGAAATGTATGAGGACTAATGACGGGCCTCAACTAGATCTCGGTGTCTAGCTCTAGGACTAATGACGGGCCTAGAATACAATCGGTATATTGGTTATGCATGAGGACTAATGACGGGCCTCAACTAGAACTCGGTGTCTAGCTCTAGGACTTATGACGGGCCTAGAATGCAATTGAAAGTACGAAACTCATTGTTTTGAGTGGTTGATTGAAGGATGATTTTGATTGTGGATTGGTTCGGGACTGGATGCTTTCGGTTGCTCCTGTGAGGGAAGTGATAGATGTTGCCCTTGGCTTTGCCAGTGTGGGACTTTTGTTTTGGCGTTGTATTAGGTGGTCTTGGCCCGATGTGCACTATGGTTTCGGGATTTGGTAGGACTCTTGGCTCCAGAGTTCGAGATGGCTCCGGTATGGCCCTTGAGTTTTTTGGTTTTTGTGATTTTGTGATTGGTCTTTGAGTGGATGGTTTTTTTTTTTTTTTGTGAATGAGTGATTTTGGGAACTTGAAGGTTTTGATGTGATTGGATGGCTTCGATATGATCTGAGGGTTCCGGTATGATTGGATGGCTCCATTGTGGTCGGGTGGCTCCAGCGCGGTCAGATGGCTCCGGTTTGATATGTGACTCCCTTGTGAGCAACGACTCTGGGATGGTTGACGGGTTTGGCTTCGATATGATCCGAGGGTTCCGGTATGATCGGATGGCTCCATTATGGTCGGGTGGCTCCAGCGCGGTCAGATGGCTCCGGTTTGATATGTAACTCCCTTGTGAGCAACGACTCTGGGATGGTTGATGGGTTTTGATTTGTTTTGGATTTTGAGTCGAATGGTGGGTTGATGTGATTGGTGGATTGTGTTGTGGTTGATGCATTTTGATGTGGTTGATAACTTTTTGGTCATGGATGGATGGCTTCGGTCCGGTTATGACTTCGGGATTTCCTCATGATGGTTCCAGGGTAGTTCGGGGTGGCTCGGGGAAGGGCTATGAGATGGCTCCATTGGTGATGGCGAGGAAAAAGGGGAACTTTTGCCTGTGAGGTGGTCGCACCCTGGGCGGGCTGCCTACGTACTCAATTTCGTATTGAGATCAGACCTGACGTAGTTCAAAACTGTGTAGGCAAGACCTTGGTGATGAAATAACCCGTGACGTGGATTTGAGGTGGCTTCTTTATTGTTCTCGGACTGTTAGGATGCTCCCTGTGTAGCTCTAGGGATGGTTTCAATGTCGGATGATGGCTCCCGCATGGCTCCAGTTTGGTTTTGGATATGGTGTTGATGAGGCCCGATGACGCTGGATGGCTCCGGAATTGTCTTCGTACGGCCTCGGATGGCTTTAGTTTGGTTTGATGCAGCTCGAGGATAGCCCAGGATGGCTCCGAGATGGTTCGATGTAGCTTAATGATGGTCTGGGATGGCTCCAGTTGACATCTTTTGATCGAAAATTATGTTTCAACGACTACAACTGAAGTCGACTTTCAGCGAGACTAGGTAGAATTCTTACCAGTCGGATGTTGAAGATGAAATGATTATGGTGCATGCAAATATTAAATGCTAGACACGATGCAAAATGCATATGCAGTTTTTGGAGAGAAGGTACGGTCTTAGCTCTATTAATATGAGGTTTACGAATATAAGACATCTTTGGTTCGGTCTTGAGTGATTGTTGAATTGGAATGTGTGAATCACTTTCCTCTCATGGAGGGATGTGGGTCAATCTCTCGTGAGGATGGCCGTGTATGCTAATGATGTGATGATACTCTTGATGCTCAGAGCAGTATTTTCCTGAGAATTTCTTTTCGAGGTTATGAACTTTCCGTTCCTCACAAATTCCTCACCTGCAATGGGGTAGGCTGATTATAATTTGGTAGTTTAATCGAAGAGTCACTTGCACTCTAAAGACCTTATGAGATTAGGTCACACTCATTCACTCACGGTCCCCTTTGGTATGATGGGACATGTTGATAACAAGTACGAAGCTCATGATTCATGTTTCAGATCTGGTACTTTCAGTTAACGCTCATCGACTTATGGGTCAGAGGTCTTTATTGGGTTATAACGGGGCTGAGGGGTATGATGTATGTTACATGGGACTGGAGGATTTATTTGGGAATTGTGGAGCTTTTGTGCAATAGAGGACGTGTTTCGCCTTTGCCATGGGTGGAATGATTGGACGGGTTTTGATAACCTTTTATTGGTTTCTATGGGACATCATTGGTCCTTCTGATTTGGATTTCTCCTTCTTGCCTCTTCTGGTGTTCGATTTGAACTTTCTTCTCATTTTGTTTTTTGAAATTGAATTTGGCTCATCAACTTTCTCAAGCGTTCTCAGCTTTGTATTTTGGCTTTCAGCTTTGGAGTTGCATTGACTCATCGATCTTCTTGAACATTTTTGGTGTTCTTTCTTGGTGTTTGGCTTTGGAGTTGCGTTGACTCATTGATTTCTTCAAGCATTTCATTTGTTGTTTTTGTGAAGATGGTGGGGGAGAGACCATGGCTCCGGCTCCTTTGAGATCCTCTATTGCAAGGGCAAGTAAGTATATGTACGTGGGTTGGCATGTTGTGGAGTTCACAGAAAGAGGTTTATCGTGAAAGGCTCAGCGGGGCTCACTAAGGGATTATGTACACGGCAGTCAAAGCTTTTTGGTATTGTGAGGATTTTGATCCTAAGTGCCTCGTCATTCTCATTATTCAATGATTGTTTTCTTACTCTTCTCAAATCTTTGCATGAATCACAGTTCGTATCATGTTTATCGACATTGCTCTCACTATGATTTGTGCCTCTCCATGTGCTGAAGGAATGCACATGTCGCTCGTGGTTTTACCTCAATTGGAACTCTTTACCTTCCCTCATCACTCAATGGATTATCCAAAACACTTATTTGAAATTCGAAGGAAAATACCGCTCTTTGCACACTACTCACTTTGGTTTGTGGTGCTGATTTTGATTGGACCCTTGAGTTCAATGACGGGTCAAGAGTTTAGTGATTCAAACACTATGTTCAAACAATCAATCAAGCTTTTCACCGAAGACATCGTTTCGATATGGGAGTATGCAAATGCAATTATCTACAATGCAATATGATGTGGTAATATGGAATTACTATGTATAAGATGCATGAAATGATGAGAATGAAAATGACTCGTTCGAATTTTGATTCGATTTTTTTGCTTATTTTTTTTTTATGGATGCATTGCATGAGTGGTAAGATTACACCTAGTCTCGCTTGAGTCGGTTCCCGTTGATAGTCCATGAAGCTCATCCTGTCACGATTGGCCCTGAAGATGATCTATGTGAGAGAAGTTGTTAGGTGTGATGTGAGAGAGGCTGTTTCAGAAAGACATTCGGTTGATGATTGGCTTCTGGAGTTTTTGGACTTTTAGGGAGTGACCACTCCCGCATGGTGGTCCCATGGTATGACAGTGACTGCATTTTTGGGATTTTTGAAGGCATGATTTTTGGATTTTTGGGTGTATGATTTTTTTTTGGATTTTGGGGAGTGACAACTCCCGCATGGTAGCCCCACTATATGCTACACTTTGAGATTGGGAAAGGTTTGAGCTCGGTTTTCTTTTCTATCCCTCTGAGATCAGGCTTTGACGGTCGAGATATGGGGATGAAAGATGGTGTATAGTGCAGTGACAATGAAACACATGATTATGCAATTTTTTTGAGGTGGACAGGACTTGTACGTGTTTGACGAATTTGAACTGACTGAGAATACATGGGACTTTTTGTAATGAATGCAATGCATGCAAATTGCCTTGTGCTCGGTTGCATTTGCTGGTGTTGTTTATCTAGGAGATACCTCCTGTAGATATCGTGAATTCTCACCCCATAAAGCAAAGTTGATGAATGATAAATAACTGTGAGGGGTCGTTCCTTATTCGTTTTTTTATTATACGTGCATGCCAAAAGAAACCAAGTTTTAGAAAACAATTTCGAAAACGCGTGTTTTCAAAGTGGTGGATTTTCTCAATATGAATTTTGACGCCCGGTCATTCGCAAATAAAATAGGGAGTGGGGAACCCTATACACTTGGATCTAAATAAATTCAAAGGGAATGTGTAAACCTATACATGTAATCTATTCAGAAATGGACAAGAGAGAAAAGAATGCTAGGGGAAAACCTATACATCAATTCTAAAAGTCATTAAAGGGGGGAATTTTGAGCTAAACTCCTTCTGAACTCTTCCGCTTCGTCTTCGGGCTCTTGCTTCGAAGTGGTATTGTGATCATACAGAACGGGTTGGTGTTCTTCTGACTCTCAACAGTTTGAGCTCGAACAGGTGTTCCTAATCTTCATGTCGCTTGATCCGGGTTGGTGCAACTCTAATATTGTATTTGAACGGTTGGTGTTGGTCTTCCTGTCGCTCGGCTAGCTCCACGGGCAGGTGCGCCTCTAGCTTTCGGCTCAATCCGCTAGTTGATCTTCATGTTGCTTCACTTGCTCCGTTGAAGGAATGAGGGATATGTTTGAGAAAGGAAAGGTGGATGATCGAGCACAAAATCATTGTGAAAATCCACCACTGTTATGAAAACACGAAATGATTAGTACGCTCCACAGTAATAACCGCTGCTCTTGAAGGTGGGTTGAGCTTCAAAAATAGCAGGTCGCAACATGGGGAACTAAATCATTTATTTTGAAATACATTTGTGAAAATCAACTTTGAAAACTATTTTCGAAAACCATTAAGAAACAAAGTTGGTGAAGAATGTTGTTTGAAATTCGTTTGTAAAAAGTAGGTTTTTGAAATGAAATTCATGGGAAGTAGTGTTTGAAAATAATTTGTAAACAGTAGATTTTTGAAATTGTTTTTGCAACTGTTTGATAAAGTTTGTTTTCTGGAAGACTTGATTGAACTGGTTTTGAAAACTGTTTTGGAAATAACAATTTTGAAAATCATTTTTTTTGAAATCATTTGAAATGACGACTTTGAAGATATTTCATTAGAGCGTTCGAACTGTTTTTTTTTTGCAATTTTTGAAACGTGATCACACATAGATGTAAGTGCAAAATAAAAATCGTGGCTGATTTTTGTGGAGCTGAGTGTGAATGATTGGGATAATCACCTTCCAGGTCAATCAATGCTTCCATACCACCGGGGGAACCGTCGTCCCTTCACTGTTCATCTCTCGGGATTTATCTCTGTTATGCCTTGTGGGGCACGTCGTCAAGAAAGTCCGGAGTGCTTAAGTTCGAAAGGTCAGGATACCCGAAGTGATACAGTCACACGAGCCACGGCCGGGGATTATCACAACATACTCACTTTTCAGGAAACTCGGGGAAGTACTGCATGGGAACGGGTCTCTCGTCATCTGCACGGAGGTGTGTCTAAAGTCCAAATTATTCACTAACTACGTTGTGCCATGTATGGGTATCCGGTAAATACGGGATCCTCTATGGACGTGTAGCGTGACATTGGGCTTTAGAGACACCCGTGGTGCAGAAGAACATGGAGAACTGAGCCCATGCAATCTTCAGGGTAAGGTAAAGGGTGGTCAGACAGGCGGCATACAAGGGGGTGACTACCCATGAAACCCATCCTAGACACCGGATAGGTAGCTGGACACTGAAGGCTCATAGCTTACTATATGCTGGCTTTGACTCGAAAATGTGTTTGAAAGGATCCTGAGCTGTTTCAAGGTGTAGACAACTACGGCCATACCACCTCGTGGGTTTACTCCTTAACTACGAAGGACCCATACTCAGAGGGAATCAATTGTGGACCAATTGTTAATCCCGCCCGCAGATAGTGAAGGTGACACAGAGGAATGCATGCTCCTAGACTACCCGATGCAACAATGGGTTGGCTCCTTTCTACGAAGGCCCCATTTACAAAACCGTAAATAAGCAATTATATCATGAATGAAGGGCAGCCAACATAAGACAGTGAACACACAATAGTAAACAAGAGTGAAGCATGCAAAGGTCAAAGCACATATGCGATAATCAAAGTCAATTTTGAACTCTAAACATTCGTCTAACTATCCTCACAAAGCACACTCTAAGTGTGGAGTAGAGTAATCCTAAAGGCTTGGAAATGAATCTCTTGAAGGTTTTGAAAGAAGTTGGGGAATCCGACAATTTTGAATGGAGTTCAGTCTTCCTTGACCAAGTTTATGAGAAAAACTTACTCAAGTTTTCCCCAGCAGAGTCGCCATTCTGTGGAGGGTGATTTTTCGGTATGAGGGGGGTCTATCTAAATATGGTCTGACTGAAGCCTAGATCCTAGAAATGCCATTCTGTGGAGGGTGAAAACCCGTTATTCTGGCATCCCTCAAATACCTACTAAATCGTCCGTCTTTCCCAGAAAGCATAAAGGGGATGCAAGTGAGCACTACACCCGCTCTCGATGGGCTCCACGCGGACTTATGCCTCTATAAGGCGGATTGACTAGAGTCGCCACCTAGTTTGACCTAAGGAACTAGGAAGGGAGGAGAAGGGTTCTAAGAACCGTTAATTGACTCTGATGATTTGTTGCCTATGGATAGGACTTATCTGATCATACAGAGATTCTGTGTGGGTTCGCACTGGGTTACACCCCTCAGAAGTGGCAACGACCACAACTTGGATTGGTGCCCGAGGAAACCTCGGTCTCCAATTGTCGGGATTGCCTTCTTTCAAAACCTTTTTAGAGAGATTCATTTAAAAGCCAGAATAGGATTACGACAGGAGGAGAAAGAGAGTGGATGAGGCGAGCTTTTCTGTCAAGCTGCGCCAAGGAGAGGAATTGCTGAATTGGATGAGTATAAATGAAGATTTGGGAAAATCTGAGGTTGAGTGATAGACAAACTTGAAGTCTAATGGTTTGAAGTTTGGGGAGCTGAAGAGGTTGAGTGTTTGAGAGTATGAAGAACACCTTAGGGGGGAAAGGGTTTTTTGTTTGGAATGGGTCGCACCCTATGAGGGTTGCCTACGTACTCAACTCCTGTTGAGATCAGACCTTACGTAGTTCAAGGCCTTTAGGATGGATGAGTTAAAAGAGGATTTTGATTGATGTGGGGTCGCACCCTGTGTGGGTTGCCTACGTACTCAACTCCCTGTTGAGATCAGACCTTACGTAGTTTAGAGTTTTTGGAGGTTTGGGAGTTTTGGGGTTTTGAAGGAATTGGGGTTTTGACCTTTTGGGTCTTTGAGGCGTCAAATAGGTTTTGTGGTCATTTTGTGAGGTTTGACAAATTGTTGGGTTTATTTTGGAGTTTGAGGTGCAAAAAGTGTGTGAGACATTTAAAATCTTGAGATGACGGAGTCTGTGAGACGCTCGGATCTGTAAGATGATCAAGGCTTGAAAGGGTTATGAATTTTGAAGGTGATCGGGTGTGAGAAGCTGAAGGTTTTTGAGGTGTTTGAGTTTGCTGAGTCTATGGAGATGTTCCAGTTTGTTGAACTGCTGAGACATTCGAGTCTGTTGAGTTGTATTGAGACGTTCGAGTCTGTTGAGCTGCTGAGACGTTCGAGTCTGTTGAGCTGCTGAGACGTTCGAGTCTGTTGAGCTGCTGAGACGTTCGAGTCTGTTGAGCTGTTAAGACGTTCGAGTCTGTTGGGCTGTTGAGACGCTCGAGTCTGTTGAGACGTTCGAGTCTGTTTGGAATTATTTGGGATTGAAATGAAATTGAATTGGATCGGGAATGAAAAGAATTTTGAATTGAATTGGATTGAAATTGAAATTGAATTTGAATCTGATTCGGAATTGAAGTTGAGTTGGGTTTGAAACTAAATCGAGATCGAATTGAGGCAATGGGCCGTACTTGGGCCTTGAAATGAGGGCTAGATTTGGGCCGGGTTTTGGCTTTGAAATTGGGCCGGGTTTGGGCCTTAGAAATTGAAGTTGGAAGATGGCTTGAAACTATGAGACAATTGGAGTTTGGAAGGAGTTTGAAGTTTGATCTTGGAACTTTTGGAAGCATTTCAAATGTTTTGTGAGGTTGAAGTGTGTCTAATGAGTGTATGAAAAGTATTTAATGTTGATATGTGAAAAGCTTTGATTTCGAAGAATTCATGAAGAATATCTGGTTTCGAAGTGTGAGAGGATTGATTTTGAAGAGCGTATATGAGTGAGTGAGTATGAGAGGGATTGATTTTGAAGTGTGTTTGATGAGAGAGTGTGAAAGGGATTGATTTGAAGTGTGTTTGATGAGAGAGTGTGAAAGGGATTGATTTGAAGTGTTTGATGAGAGAGTGTGAAAGGGATTGATTTGAAGTGTTTGATGAGAGAGTGCGAAAGGGATTGATTTGAAGTGTGTTTGATGAGAGAGTGTGAAAGGGATTGATTTGAAGTGTTTGATGAGAGAGTGTGAAAGGGATTGATTTGAAGTGTGTTTGATGAGAGAGTGTGAAAGGGATTGATTTGAAGTGTGTGTTGATAAGAGAGTGTGAGAAGGATTGTTTTGAAAGGGTGTTAGATGAGAGAGTGTGAAAGGGATTGATTTGAAGTGGTTTGATGAGAGAGTGTGAGAAGGATTGTTTTGAAAGGGTGTTAGATGAGAGAGTGTGAGAGGGATTGATTTGAAGTGGTTTGATAAGAGAGTGTGAGAAGGATTGTTTTGAAAGGGTGTTAGATGAGAGAGTGTGAAAGGGATTGATTTGAAGTGTGTTTGATGAGAGAGTGTGAGAAGGATTGTTTGAAAGGGTGTTAGATGAGAGAGTGTGAAAGGGATTGATTTGAAGTGTATTTGATGAGAGAGTGTGAAAGGGATTGATTGAAGTGTGTTTGATGAGAGAGTGTGAGAAGGATTGTTTTGAAAGGGGTATTAGGTGAGAGAGTGTGAGAGGGATTGATTTTGAAGTGTGTTAGGTGTGAGAGTATGAGAGAGTTGATTTTGAGGTGGAATTTGACTCATTGGATCTTTGAATTGATTTAGAATTGAATGATTTTATTGTAAATTTTATTCTGACAATTACGGATTGTTTGGAAAATTTTATGAAGGAAGGGAGTTCCACACCGACCAAACTCTACGGCCCGTTTGAGTGAGGAACTTCCCGAACTAGAAGCTTTTCTAAACTGGACTCGAGGTGTCCAGAAATAAGTGGGCAAACCTAAAAGCTATTCTATGGCCACCTGTGCTAAGCCGATCTATCAATTTATAATACAAAGTTGACAAATAAATGAAGACGACCAACGCATTATTGAATCGAACATGTAAAGGCAAGCAGTCAAGAATATGTACAACAGATAGTCGAAGAAGAACAACAATCATACAATGTACAAAATTATAAAACCCAAAACTATATTAGGCAACACCATTAATAGACAAGTTACAATTCATGATAAGAATTAAAGTTTTGAATAAAAAAAAAAAACAAGCTGCTATGGGGGGTCGCATCGACGCCGCCTCACTCGAGCTGAAGGGGATCCGAAGAGATACACCAACCGTTTTTTTATGTTTGATGGGAGAGTCCTGGTAGTCCAAGCCAAGGTTCAGCTCCTTAATCCCCGAGCAATTCCTCGTTCCTCAAGAAATACGTACATGCCATGGAACTCAGACAAAGATACACAAGATTAATTAGTAATGAAATGTAAGAGGGTCGAGGTGTGTGCAATGGGATCATACGGCCCCTCTCAATGGGAGAAAAGGGGGCAATTTAATCATCTCCCACACCCCAACCGAGAACATAGAAAAGAGTTTCAAGCTGCCAACAAATGCTAAAGATGTAAGATAAATCAAGCATTGGGGTTGCTACTCAAATTAATTCAAACGTCTTAGATTATGACTCAAACCAAAGTGTAGTATCAAGAAGATGGGTTGTGAGTCATGTGGGATCATACCTAGAAGGGTTTATATCATTTCCCTCTAAGATGAAGAATTAATAAGGACCAACCAGCCAACAAGTGATTATCTTAACAATCAGAATATTCGGGCAACTATCACTCGACTTACGTTCTTATCTAAGCGCAATGAGGCTAGTTATATGCTAGTCTCAAACAATTTCCAAACCCAGATCCAAGCGCAAGGAGCAATTAACCATCAAAGGCAATTAAATCATGGCAACAGATGAAGGATAAAATTTCCAAACCCATAAATAGTAGGTGTAAGAACGTGAATCCTCAAGTCTGATCCAAACACCGGGCCCAATATCGAATCCAGAAATGGCATCCTCGAGTCATCCGGCCCAAAACACTTAAGCGCATCAGTATAATTCAAGGCCAACGCAGCCCAAGTCAAACCGGCGCAGTTGTTATCCAAATATTCCTCAGCCAAGCATGAAACCAAAGGATAAAGAGTGGGTCAGGTTAAATAAATAGCGCAGAAGGGGCCAAGTAAAATTAGGAGAGTCCGTAAAGCAAGGAAGACCGTGAGCCAACAGATGCCAAAAGTTAACCCCCCATCCGAAACAGTCCAAAGGCCGGTCAGAACATGAAAGCGAGTAGTTGGGCCTTAGGACTCCAGGGAGGCCTTTTATCCAAAACTCAGTTGAGAGAAATTTAATTGTCGAGTTTGAAGCACGGAATGAACAAACATAACGGAACCGGACAAATTGAAACCCAAACTATGTCAAATTGAAAGCTGATAATCGGGCCTTTTCTTAAGACCAAGCAAGCAGATAAACATGTGCCTACAGTCACACCCAAGTTCCAAACAGATTCAGACAACTTCAAATATCAACCTGGCGTTTTTAAACATGGATTAACCAATAAATAGAAGATTCACCTTAAAGTTAAGACTTATTGTCAACCACCAATCCATAGCCGACAGTGGGATACCAGGAAAAACTTTATCCCATTGGTGTAGTTAACCGAGATAAACAGGGAACAAAGAAATGAATGAAACTCGACACAAATTGAATCCAGGCAAGAGTCAAACACAGCCTCACAACTTAGTCCAACTGACCATTCATAGGAAACAGAACGGAAGAGGAAATAAATTCAAATGCCAACTCCGTGAAATGCAGAAAAGCAACTTCCAACAGGTATTCATGAACAGAAATCGATTTACGCACGTCTGACAACGTAGGCTTAGAACCGAAGGGCAAGAACCAAACCTTCAAGCAGGCTGGAATGGATATTCACAGCCGAAATAAACCTTGGTATCAAATCAAAATAAGAACAAACAGAGAAGAACGAAGAGGGGAATTGAGGGCTTAGATCGACCTCAACTGTCAGCAGCATACGGGTCAAACTGAAAACGAAAACTAACCAATATATCAATCCACCGAACAGAGTCATTAAGTGCCATCCCAAAGGCCGGAGAAGGGATTCTTCGGCACCTCGAACTCGGAAACTGTTCTCAATCGACCAAACCTCTGAATGGAGAAGGCCGATACTCTTTAGATTATGCTCAAAGTAGTAAAAGCTCGACACCGCTCTGAAAGGCCGGAAAGAGATCCATGGTGATCGAGCTTGGGTTTGATCGAAAGCGAAAATCATTCGCGATTGAGCATCTCCCGGTATCGAGAACAAACTCAGAAAAGGAGGGGGAGTTCTCTTGTCTTAATGATTTGTGTGGTGTCGGGCTTGGGTATGGAGGGAAGGTTGGGCTGTGTAGTGTCGATGTGTTTCTGGTAGGGAGGAGTTTCTGGCAACGTAATTGCGATGAAGTAGGACGTGGGTGAAGAAGTGAGAGGGTAGTCGACGAAGAGCTTAGGGTTGAGGGAGTTGGGGTTTTTGTTGGGGTTATTCTTGGTTCCAGAAGAACGATCAATCGAGAGGGCAGTGGGTATATGGTGTTTTTGGGCGTGGAGTCGTGAGAAGGGAGAGATTAAGTGCAGGATGGTGGCTTCAGTTGTAGATGATGGGGAGCTAGGGTATTCTTCGATGAAATCCAGATGTCCGATTTTTTTGTTTTCGATTTTTTAAGATCGAAAGGGAGAAAGGATATTCAGGATGAAGAAAAGATCGGAGAAGATGAAGAAAAATTCCAGACGCTTGAGTCTGGAGCTGGGTTTTTGTGGACAACGGTGAAGGAGGGCAGTTGTTTAGGTTGTTCACCGTGGATTTTTTTTTGAAGATGGCCATTGGAGATAGATCGAAGTGGTGGTGAGAGGATCAGGCTTCAACGGGTATCGAGGGTTCTGGCAAAAAGAAATCAGAGATGAATCGAGATTGAGAAGGGCCAGCTGCTTTCTTTTAACCGAAGGAAGAAGATGATTTTGAGGGAGGAAGGAGGCTGATCGAGAGCGAAGATTATGGGAGTTAGGAAGAAGAAAACAAACCCCGAGGCGGCTCCAGTCACGACGAAGAGAATGAGCGAGAGCGGTACTCTAGGGTTTTTGGGATCTTGTTTCTTATCGGAAAAGAAAGCGGGCTTAGGGTTTATTTTCTATGTTCTTAGTATGGGGCTCGCTTGGGCGCGAGTAGAGTTACAAGGCCGGATCGAGTTTTGGGCCATATTGGGCTCTAGAGGGGACTGGTCCACAAGTAGGTTGACCGAGCTGGCAATCTAATTTGACCAGAGATAAAAGGGATGGGTTTAAAACCGGACTGTCATTTGGAAATTCATTTTCGAAGAATTGTTTTTTTTTTTTGAAATGTTTTGAAAAAGACTATAAAATGATGGTTTCGTCTTAGCACGCACGTTAATATGTTTTGAAAAAGAAAGGCGACGACCCCTCTTATTATTTCGGAATTCGCTTTATGGGGTGAGAATTTTTGGTGTCTACAACCCTGTTCCCGCACTCCGGCTTCAACGAAGGTCAACAACCTGCACAATAAGTGTAGTCTCAGCGATAGACGCTGAGTATGCCGGATCTGGACCCTATTGGTCACTTGTCATTTTTAACCGTCTTGATAATAGATTGATTTCATGCTTTGTCATTTTACAGATATAATAGATACTGTAACAACATGCATGGTTACATAATCATTCATCCAATCAAACAGTCACTTATAAACATACACACCAATCACACATCACACAATGCGACGGCATTAGTAATTCATACGTTGTATTTTATCATCATCATGTATTACAACATTCGGCCCCCCGGGCCCTCACATATTATTTGTCTTAGTTAGCACTGTCGGGCGTCAATTAGGACAACCCGAAATATATTCACTTGGACAGTAGTCCCACATACACACAAGGTGCTCACTGCCCTGATCATCCGAAGACTCTGGGACTAATTCACTTTGCCTTTGTAAAGGCGTCCATTTAGGTGGCCAAGGGCCTGGTGCCAACGGTAGCACACTCCGCCTGACGATCTATATAGGCTCGTTCATGATTAACTAGGGTAAACCCGATACGGGATAACCCAAGAGATCTCTACGCGCGACCAGCAGCCAGTGACTGTCTGGATTAAGGTATATCATCACATTCATTCACACTCCACTGTTAACTTTGTTGGTTAGATAGTCAGTTACAGTTTTAGCTATGGAGTACATCACTTAATTTGTTGGCTGCCATATGGGTCTTACGCATGCCTAGAATTATTCTAGGTAGTATTCACGTTCGAGTCAAAGCTCTAGAGACCGACAATGTCGTGTCTCGTCCTTAAGTGTTTTACTTAGGTTATAACTACATACTTGTAATACTTAGCGTATTAGGTCAAGCAACAGTGGTCACAATCACACATTTCGCATATGTAGTTTTGTATAAGTCGATCTATAGTCGACGTAGTATTAGTCCCGTAGGATGTTCGTGCATAAATAAATAATGCAGTAAACATAACTACACATCACACACATAAATCACATACATACATTCACACAAGTTATTTATCAAACAAATCTGAGCCCGAGGAATTCCTCAGGACAACCCGGATCAAATCCCTTTACATATCGTACACCGTGGACCAAGGATGCGCATTGAGGACCTCTAAGCTTCTCGAGCGCGCACGTCCGACAGGCGGTCTAACAACACAAAGACCGCTAACTGTCAATCCACATGACAATACGATTCGGTATTTCCGAATAACGCCAGTAACCCCGGTTTTACACCCCCGGACTTTCAATTGTTAATAGTTAAGGTATCATTATCCTTGAAAACTCTTTGCTCGTAGTATGTATTAATATACGATATACAAGAACGTCGGTTTTTATTCGAACGTCGTGGCTAACGTTTTTCAAACGAAGGAATTATTATTTTTTTTCAAATCCATGGTATTTTACAAACGTTATGCCTGATTCAGAATTTGCCCGTTCTCGTATTTTTAACTCGACTGTTACATCACATGCACAGGTATTGTTATAACCTATAGTTGCATGTATGGTTATACTTGGTAACCTATGGTTGCATGCGTTCCATGCAATGTTAATTTATTTTACATAGTATATTACTATTCTTTAATATACTTTATATTATACAACTTCCCAATTATATAACAACTTGTATTCATTTATATCCTTATGACATTATAGTATATGCTTATACTTATAAGTTAACATTTATTATTTACAATTATATGGTTTGTAAACCATATTATATATATGTATATACACATTAATTTCTAATGAAGTATGAAACTTTATATTATGTATATACATTATTCCTTATGCAGGGTTTATTTTTAACCATTCCAAAATCTTACATTGACCATAGTATTTACGTCATTGTATACTATAGTTTATATCTCGTTCTTGATGTATAATGTACATATGAATGTGCTAGTAAGATAGTTTTAATAAACTATACTTTTGGCCACTCGATATTATTTAGTGTTACCTTTATATCATGATACCATATAGTATGGTATTTTATAAGTCATTTAACTTTATAACGTATAGTTAATAAATACGTATATGTACCGAAAAATGGTGTATACATATAATACACTCATACTTCTTTATTCCCTTAATTTTCATTAGTCACCATATCCCCACATAATTTAGTACCATATTATAAATACTTCATTTATAACATCAAAACTTTGTAATAAGATGTAATCTATAGTTTGGTAATATTTCCCTTTTATTGCCGATTAGGCATGTATTTATTATGTCATTTCCTTTCAACCCCACACTTTATAATTACTACAATTCCACCACTTATTTCGTAACACTTTTTCATAACATATGTTATATCCTCCAACATTATAATATTTATAACTTATGGTTTCCATATATTATTTCTTTTATACTACCGAACAGCCCTTGAACTTTTAGAAATCTTATTTCCACCCACAAATCTTTTTCCTTATTTTCATTTTGGCCCAAATTTATATTACATCCTCTTATGTGTCACAAGGATCATATATTATACTCTTTTATCAATATACCCACTTATATATCTCCAAAAATTCCCAAATTTTATACTTAGGATATAAATTACTATATTAACCAAACCATACCCTTACTTATCGGTATTTACATTGTATACCCTGAATTTTTTCATAAATTTCATATTTCACTTATAATGTTAATATAAGTTCATAAATTAATTACTTATGACATTAAGTTTGGTCAAGGCTTTCATTTTGGTCAATGTTGACCCAATATACACTAGCTTGGCCATAGGTTTATGTATTTGCGATTTTTGACCACACTTCTTAAAAAATTACCATTTGACCCCGTATTTTATAAAACTCAATAAGATTCATAGAATATCCCTTTTAACATATAGTTTTCGACTTTATTTATATTCAGTCTCTAAAATATTTTTAAATCACAATTCAACCCCAAACTATTTCGGTAATATATATTTTGTTCTAAAATTCATTTTAAATCCACTTTTAACTTAAAATAGCAATTAAATTAAATGGCCTAAAATGCTTGGCCTTGTTACATTAATTTACATTGGATAAAATTACACATAAGTGTTATAAAAACTATATTGTTTACGGTTAAATATATAGTTTTTCTTTAATGTTTCCTAAAATCATTTAATTATTTCCTATGACATTATATGTCATCTAAACCCTGTATTATCAACTAAAAATGTTATAACACATTATAACACATAGTTTAGTCATTTAAGACCATGTTTGGTCTCGGTTTTCATCACTCATATTCTAATGTTTTTATAAATCATGTTTTTGACCCATAATAAACTTCCTTGACCTTATAGGTCTTTAGCACACCGAACTAATCCACCCAAAAATGTTATTACACATTTTAACACTTAATCAAGTCCTATATTCCCATAAGACCCACGGCTGTTGCATAAATGTATCAAAATATCATAAACCATGTATTAAAAGTGTTAAGTATGCTTACATTGTTTTTAAGCAAACCCAAGCAGCCTAGGCTTCACATGTACTCACGGCTGATGTGTAAAATTCTTACGTTAGTTTCCAAACATAAACTAACACTTAAGCTTAATTAATATAGCATTTAGAAGTTGGTTTATACTTACTTTGCTAGCTTTTAATCACACCCTTGTCTTCTGAAAATTTTATAGAATTTTCCCAAGGTTAGAAGGACCTTGCGCCAGTCTCACATGCAAGGAAGCAACCCTGCGTTAGCCTTATAGTATTCACAATTTATTTAAGGTATAATGTTGGTTCAAACTATCATTAATGTACCTTGGTAATGGTAGACTTTAATGGAGTTCTTACGCCTGATTTTTCACATAAAAGTTGTGTTAGAATGCCATTGGAACCATGTGAATCAAGCCGGTAATCACCAGTGAGGAACGGTGGTAACTTTTGTTACCGAAACTTACCAACAAAGGAGTCCTTGCTGGGGTTTGGTTACCACACTAAGCTGGAGTCCTCCTCTGTTTTTGTACGTAAGAAGACAAGGCTTTAAACTAGTAAACCTGGAAGTGTATTACCGGAAGAATGTCAAGGATAAGGTGCGTGTTTTCCCTTACCGAAAAGATGGAGATGTAGCTCCTGGTATAGGCATTGCTAATGTGTGGATAATGAACATTTTTTTTCTTCCGGTTCTGGACGTGAGGAAGCAAGGTTTGAGCTGAGATTTCCCTCGGTTTTCTGTACGAGAAAGGAGTAGGAGAAGAGCTTATATAAGTTGGAAAAAAAACTGCTACCTATATACGCATATGTAACCAGTAGAACAGCAAGAATAAGATGATATACTCTTCCTTCCGAGAGCTTGCTAATCAAGTAGTTTGTATGGGTTGTCATTGTCTGATCTGGGACGGTTCTCCTCTGGTTTTTTTGCATGGAGGAGACCACATATTAAAGCCAAGAGACTGGAATGTATTACCGGTATAACGATGGCATACATGGGAAAGAAAAACGTTACCGAGACATGTACAACAGTGCGGTTGTTGTTTGGGTTCTTCACTGCATGAACCAAGATGGTTCTTCTCTGTTGGGACGTGAAGAAAAAACAGATAGGAGAAGAAGCTTATTAAGCTGGGAAGATTGGAAAGGAGATCGGTAGTATATAGTAGAAGATTTACGCTAGTTTTGTGTTGGTTCTTACTCGAAGGAGTCATGAAGCCCAACTCTCTTTTTCTTTCTGTTATCAGCCGGGTACAGCAGCAACAGAGATGAGCATCACACTCTCGGTTCTGCAACAGCAACGATAAACTTGGTTCTTTGTTGAAGAAGAGGAGCAGGTACTGATAGAAGAAGGAACATGCAGAAGAGAAAGGAATGAGTTAATAGCCATTGTAGTGGGAATATTACTCACTGTCAAGTAACAGCAGGTCAGTAACAGAGAGTTTGTACCGGTTTGTTTCTTCACCAGGTTGGGTGATCACCTCTGGTTTGATTTGGATGAGAGTTTAGCTCGTTGTATGAGCAGCGTGACTACTTGTAGTATGGAATTTCTCCTCTCATGGCTGGTTAGCAGAGGTTGTTCTCTGTTTTTTTTTGTACGTGGAAGAAAGGCAAGAGGAGACTGAGATGTTGTGCCTCTGGATCAACAAGGAGAAACTGAAACTATAGAGGTGGGCAGCATGATGTCTCTCGGTACTGGAACAGCAAGAAGAGGCTGGGAAGGTTCTACTGGTTGTTACGTGGAGAAGGCAGCGAGGAAGTTATCCGACCTGGTGTTCCCTTCTGTTTCTATGGTGCAGTCGACTGGTGCTGGAGCAGAAAGCTTCTATCGGTTCTGGGAAAAACAACGAGAAGAAGAAGCTGGGCATCTCGGTTCCGGTGGAGCAGCAGAGTGAACTGAGAACAATTCTCGGTTCTCTTTTCTGGAACAACACAATGAACCTGGGAATTGCCCTCGGTTCTGGAACAGACATGAGGAAGCCGAGGCATACACTCGGTTGGAGGACAGCAAGGAATGGACTGAGCTGCTCATGTTGGAAGAAGAAGAAAAGGACATCGGTTCAATGGAGAGTAGGTATGGGTTGGTAAGAGTCAATCACTTCTTTTCTAGCTATTTTGGGAAGTATGCTGTCGGTCAAGTTGGGCAGATGGGTAGAAATAGGTAGCTGTTGTTTTTTTTTTTGCCAAAGTAGTACGGTAGGTAGTAGTAGTACCTAGAAGAAAATGAAGAATGTAAAGTGGCCATAGTAGTAGGTGGTGGTGGCCCTTATCGATTTGCAATTATGGTAGTATAGTAGTAGTTCAATGTAGAATATGTGAGTAGCTTTGCTACTTGTTATAACTCGTTGGGTTATAATACTGAATTTGAGCACAGCTCATCCGGTTAAAGCTTCGGGAATGGTACGAGAGGTCTTGGGTTCAAATCCCGTCTAGAGCATATTTGCTCTTTTTTTTGTTTCAGCCCTCCTTATGCTTATTCCTTGTATATGTGCGACTGTATTACTATGTCGCGTTTTTAGTTGTATATACCTATATATACGCAGTTATTTTATTATGTCACGTTATTAATTATACCTACATATGAATACGACTATTTTATTTGTCGTGTTTTAGCTATATGTTTTCGGTCATGTAACAATGCGACTATATCATCATGTCGCGTTACTAGTTATATGTACAACGTTATAATATTGTAACGTTGTGTATATGTACATATGTATGTACCTGACCGTATTAATATGTAATGTCGTCCCGTTTTCGGACGTGTATATGTTCGTACAAAATTTAATTGTTCGCTCGTTCACAAGTCGTTACATGCTCATAATAATGTACACATTATTATTTAGGCCATAATTTAACTGGTTATACGTCCAATCCTTATCTAATTAAGTAGGGGTATTTCAACAGCAGCCCTCTTGATAGGTCGATCACCACTTGTGTGCCCCACTTGCCTGATTCTGTCTGGTTCATTAAATGCTCATAAATGCTCTCTTCTGAATTCATTACGGCTATGTAATGATGTTCATTTATAGCTTTGTTATCTTGTGCATTAATGAACTTCTCCTTTTGTCGTGAGCTTGTCTTGAACAAGTTGCCTAAGTGGATGTATGTGCTTTATCTGAATGTGTCGATCCTTGCAGTCTTCTATCTTTGATTTTCATCTTTAAGCATGAGAGATATCTTCGTCCCGAAGTCACTTTACTTAATTAGGTGTATTTATAACTACCCATATAATCCCATAATGAATATCTATGTGATATTTCATTTACGCATATCGTGTTGTGCTAATACCGCACATAGCCCTCAATTGTGGCGTTAATACAAACATATATGGATATAGGCGATCCATCAGCACCATTATTTCCTATCAGTTCTACCAACCGTGACAACCTCCCCGAGGTGTCATACCATATCATCATTCCACATTTCGTATCTAATTATTCGTTTCGTATCTAAGCGATACCCTAAGTAATCAATCTACAAGGTACAACAATATATATATCACAGTATCATAAAGAAAGTACTACACCTGGGTGTAAACACGCCATTAAGTATTTCATAAAATTCATACATACAAGTGCACATCTCACACAAACAAATCAACCACGTACACCCTGCGTACCAACAACACCAACAAAATGCACAAACAACATCACAAACAACGTATGTCCCGCATACGAAACAAACCAACAATCAACATCGTGTGCCTCGCATACCCACAAACATACCAACAACCGACATCGTATGCCCCACATACCCACAAACTATTGTATGCCCCACATACGAAATAACTGAATTCAGTGCAAATATGTGCACAGCCAAGAGGCTCTACCCCCCTTAAAAAGGGTTACGCCCCCGTACCCCACCAGTATTCAACAGCCGCTCCATAAGGAGTGCTGGATACTTGGCTCTCATAGAGTTCTCTAACTCTCATGTGGTGTTTTCACCTTTGGAGTAGATTATTCTCATGACTCTAGCCCCTTCGGGCTCTTAAATATATAAAGGGTGAGGCACGTGTTTGTGCTCTCTCCCAAATCGTTCTGATGGGCTCACTCGCTCCGTACAGAGGTGTAGACCCATGAATATAGGCTCGGTTGATTCCTTGTATTGTCATATATCCCATCGTTAGGATTACTAGCATTTTCACGTATCTCGTCTCATAGACTTTCAGCTTGAGTTGTCATATGGCATTGGCTATTATTAGTACTTGGTGGCCTTTTGTACTTGACGCAGTAGTTTTCATGTCTACTTAGATAAGGATTGTCATCTGTGTCTCCTGGTGGTTTTGTTCCGGAGTAACACATTGTTGTAGTTCTTTGATACTTGTTTCATGTTGATATATATTATATCCTCTTCCCGTGTGTCGGGTTAGCAACAACGTTGGTATGGTTCTTCCTGGAAATCCATACTTTGTGCTCGTATTAGAGTTCTGCAACTTCATCTTCCATTTCAGATTATTCTCTACGGGTTTTACTCGTCTAGGTTCGCCCACATATTTATTATTGATAGTTGTTTGTGTTTGTCGCTTCCGCGCGCATCACATTTCAGTCAATTCGTCGGTGTGTTAGTCATTATCACGTTTATGTTCTTGTTCAAGCATCTGCTAGTATATTAGCTTTGTTTTTCCATTATTGCGTAGTTACGCGTTTAAGTTCACATCATTTGGTAGATTCCTCTGGATTGCAAGAACTTGCATTATCCTTATAAGGGTTCTACGTAATATTCGTTCATACAGTGGGTTTCCTGTTCCTGTTATCAGCGTCGTCATCTTCGAAGGGTCTCCTTGTCTTCACTGTGTATCGACCGCTATTCTGTGTTGTAGGTTCTTGGTTTTTCTAGCCCGTTGGTTAACTGCGGCTCTTCTCGTCCATCTTCGAGGTAACCTGTATCACTGTCCGTAGTACGGAGTTGACTACTTCTCGTGTTCCTAACACTACTTGTCTACATGCATGGGGTACCGTACTGATACATTACTACTTACCTGACTAACTTATAAATAAGTCTGTTAGGCCCACATGCTCCTATCGGAGTGCGGTCGTCCCATGTCTCGTTTAGTAAACTGGTAGCGTCCGTCACACGACTATTGTGAAGTATTATATTGTCAATCTCCCTTTCGATGGATGTCCTTGTTGTAGTTCGATGTTGATTGGTCCGCAATGTTGGTTATCTTGTCGTAGGTTCTAATTTTCTAGTAGTATGATGTTCCCTGGACTCATGTCCTTAGTAGCACATTAGTGGTAGCACTTGGTTGTTAACCAGTTAAACTTTAAACGTTGGTTCGACTGTATGGCTGCAATCGGTTCATGTAATATTGGTGCTGGGTTAGCAATGTCAGTTCTCCTATCTCGATCTCCATGAGTATATACATAATTCTTTCCTCGAGGTTTAATTGTTATGATATCTTACCTATGCTTCCCGATACGGCGTAGGGTAAGTTCTCATACTTGGGTATTTATATGCGTTTCCTCTTCCGTTTAATTGGGTGTATTGTAGATTGCATGATTGCTTGAGCAATTTGGCTCTTCACTTCCCAACCATTCTCATTGATGGTACCGCAAATGCGTTGTTTTTACAAATATTGTAAGTGAATCCTTGTATGCCACTCCTCATAAGATCAGGTTTGTCCATTAGGACTAAACATTTATCACTATTAGTGATTAGCATTACATGCTGGTATATACTCCTGGTATTCAGCTAGTAAGTAATGTCTTTGTTGTTACTTATTGTTTAGTGCTAGTTACTTGTAACTGCAGTTATTTATATTTCAGTTGCGCGGTATGGCGCCTGTTAGTAATTCATCATTGTTATTCACATTGCTTACTGTATGTACCGTAGCTCCCTTGTTTCATTATATTAACTTTGATCTTGTTATTTTAGTACTATACCTCGAAAGGTAATTGGAGTCGGTATTCCCGGTCTCCCAGGCTCATGCCCTTTTATCGTCCATTAGGTACTTGTGTACTCGCGCTATTTAGCGTTTGGTTAAGTGTTTGCCATTGTTTTAATTTGAACGTTCGTTCATCACTGACAGTCGTCATAACAGTGAACGACATGTTTTTAATATATATCAATACTTATCATTTCCACATGGTTGGACGCCAATGGCGGTAGCCCTTCTTCCACTTAGGACTTGTTTCATAATCGGTATGATATTGATAATACATATAAAATTTATTCTTGATGTTGATCACTTTTAGTTGTACATGACCATACGTGGCACTCCTTGGTAAAGGTAGTGCTCAGAGGTAGTAATTATCCATGCGATTAGTGTTGATTTGCGTTCATTGTTGCGAACGATATTAGTAATGGTCGTATAACGGTAGAATCGTTCTTTTCATTTTTGGTCCATCTGTGGACTGATACGTTTTACTAAATCTCTTGTGTTCATCACAGGTTGGCATATACATGAATATAGTTAGTAACTATTAGTTACATTTATTATAAGGTTAAAATGTTGTAATATATGATATGTATAACATTGTATTAAATATGAGGCAATATTGTAATAATGGAAGAATATTAGGAGTTGATGGAAATAGGGATTTGGATGTATGTGCCTTTCGGCAATAATATAGTTTTTATTAAAAATATGGGTCATAATACTTAATGAGAGAATGGAGTTTATAAGCTAAGGTTAGTATAAAATAGACCTTAGGAATTATAAATATATGTCCTGAAATGTGACAAGATATTAAGATATAGTTCTTAATATAAATTGCATAATGCAATGCAACAAATCAAATAATCATCTTACATTAAGATGATGAGGAAAATGCGACATATAAAATAGGGGGATTTATCATGAAATAAGAATATAAGTGTATATATATGTGATGCGTAAGCATAAGTGAATAAATATAAATACGGAGCATACGATACAGTTGGAAACTATATGGTAGCGATCGTTATACGATCGTATTCTCTTCATAGTTTTATTTGTATGATTTAATATATACAACGTAAACCGTTAGTCGCAAGTTTCCTTATTTAGTATCTTATTGCTAAATTGTTGCTAGTTGTTTGTAAATAGGATACTGCAGTTTTGTTTATCCTTACTATAATTAATTTTGGCAACTTGTGAAGAGTCTCAGGAGTCATACGACTCTGGTGTGATCAGCACCAGTGTTGAACTATCCTTCCACCCCAATTTGTGGTTGGTTTCCTTTGATCCCCGGGAATCAGGTTTCACCGTCCACTTCCTGTTCATCCATTTAATGGTTTGATAATTAAATTATGTTATCTTGGCTCTCAGCCTGTGTCATATGCTTCGTTCTCGTTTAGTAGTTATAATTTGTTATGGGCTGGTGTGCCCTTTTTATTGCGTTAGTCGGACTCGTCGGTCCCTTCAGAGGTTGTAGGCCTCGTATCTTAGTGGTTTATTGCAACAATTGTAGTTCTGTAGTTTATATTAGAGTTGTACAATTGTTTGATGGTGATTATTGGTAGCCATGGCGTGGTACTAATGGTCTACACAGTTTACAGTATTTGTTTGTAACGATAATAGCAGTGGTAACTGCAGTAGTAATTGTTTGCAGCACTTGCAGTGGCAAGTGCGCGGGGTAGACGAAATTATTGGTACATCGTTCAAATCAGCGCTTACAGTGGCAAGCGCACCATGCAAGTAGAGTTGTCAGTTTCCGACTTGTTGTCTCACTGTTGCATGGGTTGCTTAAGTACCGTTAGAATAATTGTTCATGAATAAGACGGTATTTGGATTTGGGAAATTTTCCTGACCACATTGTCATTAGAATAATCAAGTCCTTCCTCACATTATATTTATAATAACGTAAACGTTTGGGCTTTGTCTCCCTAAAGGTACCATCCCGACAGGGTCCTAGTGTCACGGTATTGTGTGCACACAAGTTTAGGATTGAAGTTTGAACATAACAAGACGGTATTCTCTCAAAGTTCCTCCACGTTCTCAAGATAATTTCTTTTTACAGTTTGGTGGTTAAAGGTCCCATTACGGGCGACGGTCTCGCGGAGTTCATGGTGCTCCCGGTCCGCTTGCCCTGATGTTCTTGGGTGACCCCTTTCCACGACGTTATAGTTGTAGTGGCGCTCACCTCTGGCAGTGCCTATTGATACGGCGCTTGGTCGTCAATGGTGGTATGACACTGAGGTTGTATTAATGTTACAGGAGCAGGAATTATTCATTCGCTGCGAGAGTGTTTAGACAGTCCGTTGGGCTTGGTAGCCCTGTTCCCTATATTCGGGGATTATATTTCTTAGTTGTATTATACTCATTGGGTTGTGGCGGGAGGGGTACTGTCGGTGGTAGTTTGTACTGGACTTCCACATGAAAGTGGACTGTCGCCAATGTACTCATGACGTTTGTGTCTCCTCCTGGCTGAGCTCTCAGCTGGACCTTAACAGGGGTAATATTCCCGGGCCTTTATGCCCTTGGCCAGCTTCCTGGCTCACACCTCCACTAGATGTCGGTATTACCGTTCGTCTTCTCAATAACGCACCATAATACAATCAACTCATTTATGTGCCCCAAGGGCTAACACTCGCAAACCAAAGGCTTTGCTAACACATAATTCCATTTAAGTAAAGACGTTTCGTACCTCACAAACATTTCCCATGTTTCCCAAGTCCTAAGCTCACTGTCTTAACCTAGTATCTCGTCATCAGAGCGGTACTCCGCTCTGATACCACTTTTGTAACACCCCTCTCAAATTAACACGTAAAAGTCACTCACGTCAACAGATAATAAAGCGTCTTACAGCGGAAAATAAACAACGAAATTAAACTCACTCGGGTGTCACCTGCCGTTACTCGCCCATACGAGTAACGAAGCAGAACTAAATCCAACATCTAGAATACACATCACTACTAAACCGCTGTGATAACGAGATATCCCTATACATCATACAACTACAGCCTGATATCATTATACAATAAATTCCTTACGCAATAATTGAAGTAATCCTATCTACCCTGTTCCCGCACTCCGGCTTCAACGAAGGTCAACAACCTGCACAATAAGTGTAGTCTCAGCGATAGACGCTGAGTATGCCGGATCTGGACCCTATTGGTCACTTGTCATTTTTAACCGTCTTGATAATAGATTGATTTCATGCTTTGTCATTTTACAGATATAATAGATACTGTAACAACATGCATGGTTACATAATCATTCATCCAATCAAACAGTCACTTATAAACATACACAACAATCACACATCACACAATGCAACGACATTAGTAATTCATATGTTGTATTTTATCATCATCATGTATTACAACATTCGGCCCCCCGGGCCCTCACATATTATTTGTCTTAGTTAGCACTGTCGGGCGTCAATTAGGACAACCCGAAATATATTCACTTGGACAGTAGTCCCACGTACACACAAGGTGCTCACTGCCCTGATCATCCGAAGACTCTGGGACTAATTCACTTTGCCTTTGTAAAGGCGTCCATTTAGGTGGCCAAGGGCCTGGTGCCAACGGTAGCACACTCCGCCTGACGATCTATATAGGCTCGTTCAGGACTAGGGTAAACCCGATACGGGATAACCCAAGAGATCTCTACGCGCGACCAGCAGCCAGTGACTGTCTGGATTAAGGTATATCATCACATTCATTCACACTCCACTGTTAACTTTGTTGGTTAGATAGTCAGTTACAGTTTTAGCTATGGAGTACATCACTTAATTTGTTGGCTGCCCTATAGGTCTTACGCATGCCTAGAATTATTCTAGGTAGTATTCACGTTCGAGTCAAAGCTCTAGAGACCGACAATGTCGTGTCTCGTCCTTAAGTGTTTTACTTAGGTTATAACTACATACTTGTAATACTTAGCGTATTAGGTCAAGCAACAGTGGTCACAATCACACATTTCGCATATGTAGTTTTGTATAAGTCGATCTATAGTCGACGTAGTATTAGTCCCGTAGGATGTTCGTGCATAAATAAATAATGCAGTAAACATAACTACACATCACACACATAAATCACATACATACATTCACACAAGTTATTTATCAAACAAATCCGAGCCCGGGGAATTCCTCAGGACAACCCGGATCAAATCCCTTTACATACCGTACACTGTGGACCAAGGATGCGCAATGAGGACCTCTAAGCTTCTCGAGCGCGCACGTCCGACAGGCGGTCTAACAACACGAAGAACGCTAACTGTCAATGTAACACCCCATCCAACATTAACACATTTAACAATAAACTGCAGCGGAAAACTTCCTTCATCACATTACTTAACTCGTTGGTGTTACACGCCGTTAACCACCCACGTGGCTAACAAGGCTATTACACATACATTGTATCGGTCTGATGGACTAGATTCCCGAGCGCCTACACATTATTATCCATTTCCACTAACAACAAAACATACACATACCTTCCAACTGTACCGAGTATTTACAAACTGATGCCGATAACAATTTCGGTCTTACTACACCTACTGAATATGTACAACTTAAATGATTACCCATGTACAAACGACTACCCCGTCCTACTCTCGAACGGCTTCCAACTCCTTGTACCTGAAATAGGAAAAGAAGAGAAAGGGTGGCCCCCAAGGGGCTCAGCACCTTTGCTGGTATGGTAATCCCACAACCCACATGCTACCGGGCCACGCACAACTAATTGTTGTCTTAGCATGCGGTTGATTATATTTAAAACATGCATGTAACTTAAAACACACAACACGAATCATTCCGCCCCAATGGGCTCAACAACAGATAACATATCCACATTTGATAGGTCACTCATGGTATTCATTACCCCTAGAGTGTTTCTCCCCTAATGGAGCTACTTCCTTAATAGACGACAACTACCCATTAATCGGGTTATCCATAAACGCCTCTTATCACAAACTGGGATTCATATCCATGATCCACAAACTCCACATTTTACAACATATATCATACATCACATAACAACACATAACAACACTTTCCACGTTTCAACGTGCACATAACAACATCGCAATAGAGATTGCATTACATGAACAACACATAACATAATGGGAGCGGTTCTCTTCGGAACCGACCCAAACATTGTTAATTCATTGGTGAGCCTAGAGGATGATGTCACCCTCATGGTAAGCTCGTTATACAACACTCATTACCGTCCTAATAGTCGGACAAGTAACATAAGTTAAGATGGTTTGGGTTTGGTGACCCGAACACACCACACAAACACATGTTCCCCCTGAACCGATCATAAGTCAGAATAGCTAAGCTTTGGAGTAAGCTAATGGGAGATCATAACCCGTGAGGGAAACAACCATAACAGAGAGAAGGGTAAGGCTAAGAAGGATACCCACTCCCAAACAACGCGCGACCGGCCGAACCAGATTCCTCACCACTGTTAGTACATACTTACTTTTAGATATTAGTTAGAACCCCCACTATGGAGTCTATCACATCTACACACCATACAGTATTACAACTGGGTTAAACATACAAGGGAGATCCCTACATTCACATACACATATCACACAATTAACACACGCATAGCCGTGGTTAGAACGCCCCATGGTTCAGGTCGTTTAATCCGAATACCGAACTCTCATGTGATCCTAGACTCAGTTAGCTAAGGTTTAACACCTTCAAGGTTAAATGGTATCGGAGTTGAACTCGCCACATATATGAATTACTGTAAACTCATTACATGTTTTATCTTACAACGTGGCAAACATACAGAAAAACACATTGGCATACAAGCCGGTGTAATCCGGTAGGACACAGGTTGCAAGAAAACCATACCTGTCACCGGAGTCCACTTTATCATGTCCACTTATGTTCCTCGAGCAATTCTCGAACAACTGATAACATTACATGTACTTTTATTAACATCGGGGTAACATGATTGTTTAAAGTCTAATGCTTATAACTTTTCCCCGTTAACTTAGTTACATAACTTCACATTTTAACTTGTTTTACTTTTACATTTTAATACAACTTTTCCCCCACTAAATTGTCATTATAACTCACTTAACATGTCCTTAACAATCTTATAACATCATTCCTAACTAATCACCATTTTTAGACAACTTTTCCTAACCTTAAACAAAATTTTTGGCCAAAACAGTGGCATGTCCGAACTTGTGTCCGGACTTCCCAAGTTCGGACGCAAGCCGTGACTTAAAACTGAAAACAGACGCATGTCCGAACATGTGTCCGGACTTCGGAAGTTCGGACATGGGTCGAGGGAAATTCAAAGTAAAATCTCATGTGTCCGAACCTGTGTCCGGACTTCCGAAGTTCGGACACAGTTCGAGACTCTGAGAATTTTTACGCAACAGGGCCTGTCCGAACGTCCATGTCCGGACGGATGTTCGGACAAGCCAAAACACTCAATTTCTAAGCCTTTAAACACTTAACCAATTTTCACCAAACTTCTCCTAAGGCCTCCAATTGTATCCTAACATCATTTGGTACACTTATATCCTCATACAACATCCATGAAACTCATTATCTATCACCTTAAACACTTACTCATTTCATACCGAAATTCCTAACACTTATGTTATTTCCTCCTTAGTTTCCCAAGTGGTGTTTCATACCTATGATAACCACTATGCCAACAATGTTTCCTCACCACTACTATATCATCTCCCAAGCATCTTTTCTTTCCAAACAACTCCTTGAACATCTTTACAAGTTTATAGCTTCCCATGCAACAAATCACTTCATTCCTTTTTTTTGTTTTCACCAACAATGCACAAGTCTTAAATACAATCTCACCATGAATCTTGAAATGTCCCAAAGCATTCTTTTGCATTCTAAATCCTCTAGAACATTGCCTAAGCCCTTTTTACATCTTTAAACACCATAATACATGTTTCTTCCACTAGTTGAACACTTAACCATTTTAAACATTTCCTAACTTACCAAACTCATTTTAAACCCTTAGAACTTCTTGTTTATTACCTAAATTTTGACATGAACTCTCCTAGAACATTACTAAACCAAGACACATTGTCTTCACCATCAAACAACCAAGAACACTAAAATCCATCAAACACATTCTTATACACAAACTTCACACATTTAGCACTATATCACAATATAGTGCATAATTTAAATTGCATGGCACTTAGGCCCTTAAATAACATGGCTCTTAGGCCCTTAAGATGCATAAATCATAAACACTGAATTTCCCACTTTGTATTTGCCTTTGACCTGCAAATACACTCAACAATACATATGCCTTTTACTAAGCCCTTGAGAGCATTCTTCTAAGTCATTTTCCCTTGGCTCCTTAAATCATTTTCATAAGCAATATAAGCTCATTTCTCCTAAGACTTTAAACCACATTAGGTTAGCACATTTACCTCTTTTCCTCACAAACTTCTTTCTTGTTTCCTTGACTAAATTGGCAAGGCTTTTAGTTGCTTGTCAACTTCTAAACATTATACAAATAATATAATGAGTATACAAGCTTTAAGCTTCATCTCATTGTAAACCCTAGTTACATATATTATCTTAAGGTATTAAAATGATTGTTTTACCTTGGAATGGAAAGAGAGCTTGGATATGTATCAAGAGAGGACTCCACCAAGCCCTTGGAAGATTCAAATGAAGCTAAAACAAGCATGGTAAAGACACCATTGTGAGGTGAATTTTCGGACATCATACAAACATGGAAGAAACATTATTTTTCTTTGAGATTCCTTACCTAGAAGCAAAGGAGATCAATAATATGTAGAAATATACGCTCAAGATCCTTCAATGGTGGAACTCCATGGCACCGAAATGGGGCTCTTGGAATTTTAAGAATATAGGAAGGAAGAGCTTGATGAGACAAAGAGAATGGTGGTGTTTGTTTTTGATTTGGCCAAGTGAGCTAGGAATTACAAGAGGTCAAAGATGGTGTTTTGTTTGGTACTATTACAAATCGTGAATGGAAGGAAAGAAGAGAGCTTGAGGACGTGGGAATTGAGGAGGGAAGGAAGAGAATGAAGATAAGTTCTACTTTGAAGATATTAAGTAGTTAAAGTAAATAGTATTCTACTTTACTACTTTAGTTAGCTTATTTATTTGTTTACTTGCAAGGTGGTGACTCACCTCACAAAAGCGGCCCCCAATAGTTACCTAGGGGTGTTTTAGTCTTTGTTGACCCATTTAATTACTTATAACAACATATGTTACAAACTAGCTTATTAAAGTTACTATTCACTAAAACAAGGCACATAGATGTGAAATTTTTGATTTCCCATTGATATAGACTTCCAAATGTGATACTATATAGTACACATGTTAATTAAAGAGTAATGATGGACATTGAGCCACTCAAAACTCATTTACAAGACAATTTTTCAGAAATGTGCTTTAAGACTCCTTAAAGCACATTTTATGTTTTAACTTGTTTTCAAGCTTGGTTTCCTTTGGTAATTGATTTAATATGTTCATTAACATATTTATAAGGTATATATATGACCTTTAGGTCTTATACAAATTTATCCCAAGCTTAGAGCACATTTTAGCTCATATTGACTTTAAGGTATCTTCTTGTGTTTTATTTGGTTTAATCGTCTACCAAGGTTTCCTAAGGACTTAATTAGCCTTATTAAATCATAATTTAATATTATTAAGTCTTGGTAGGCTCTTTGGGTCCTAACCAAGTTCACTCCAAACTTAGAGCATGTTTTTGCTCAACTGTATCTTAGTGCTCTATTGCATTTTACTATGGTTTAAATTGTTCACTGATGTTTCTAAGGCACTTTTTTAGCCTTTACATACCATAGTTTAAATGTTTAACAACATATCAAGGTTTAGGGTATTTCAATCTACCCCCCTTAAAAGAACTTCGTCCTCGAAGTTCACACTTTCCACACATCATTTGGATAGAACGCAGGAATCACTTGGAAATAAACTTCCATAACCAAACATATTTTACATCACACCCTCGGACTTAATGGTCCGGGTAACACATTCACATCCATACATAACATAACATATCACATGATAACCTCGGACTCAATGGTCCGGGTATCTTAACAACATTTACACATACATAACAACCCTTAGACTCTCTGGTCTTGGGTAACATAACAACATTTAGACACATAGGTCTTGATAACATAACAGCCTTTAGACACATAGGTCTATGTAACACAACAACATTTAGACTCATAGGTCTTGATAACATACACTTTTGGAACTCAAGGTCAAAATAGTATTTATTACACATACCACACAACATGTCATTGCATGTATAACAATCAAAAATATCTTTGATATACACTGTGATCCGCAGAACCCGGTCGCGATGGACTCCTTCCGTCCCCGTTCCTTTGGGAGGTCAAAACAATCACTTAAATTTAAATTTTTTTTCCTTGTGAGGTTAAGTAAGAGAACTTTAATTATGTAAAGTATCCATCGACGTTCTATAAATACAAATTCAAAATCCTTTTTGAAAACACATACAACTCCAAGTCCAACTTATGCTCTTTGCTTCTTTTCTTAGCGTGGTTATTTGCAACCACTTAAGGGAGCTTCAAGAATCATCCAACCTGATGTGATCAGCATCAGTGTTGAACTATCCTTCCACCCCAATTTGTGTTCGGCTTCCCTTGATCTCATGATAATCAAGTTTCACCTCCCACTTCAATTTCAAGCATCAAGTAAATCACTCATTTCCAATTCTCTATCTTTTTAATCATTCTAATCATGATCATAACATCTCCAAGGGATAGAATTCCGTCTATCAGTTACCTCCATTCACCTTATACTGTTACCTAGGGAATCTTATTCTCACTAGGTTCTATGTCGGTTTCATACCCTTTCATGAATCACTATATAGTATATATATACACATATATTTTATCAAAATACAACACACAGTTTCACATTTATACACTTTCGGGGTTTTAGTTCCCCGGGAGTTTCTCTACTCCCCCACACTTGTACTATCACACACAATTGTTAACAAAGACACACACTTATCACAATGGTATTCGCATCTTCTGTGCGCAATTACCGCAATTAAACCATGAATGAATGCGTATGTTTACGTAACACACACCCAATCATCAAAACAAATTATTTTGTGCTATGCACAACATAGGTCACGTACACTACGTACACTTGTACGGTAATACACACTAAGTGGTTTTGCGCTCTACCCCCCTTAAAAGGGATTACGCCCACATAATCAATCACTTAGTCATTGGTTTAAAAAAAATTCTGCCGTCGTGAAGTACTTTAACTTCCACGCGTCTATCATACAATGCATTCTGATTAGAGGATCTTAACCATATTGGCGGTTTAGTTCCTAAACCAAGAATTCTCATTGGAGTTTGCTTTAACTCTTAACTGGTTTCGGTTCTGGCCTGTGAGGCTTCTAGGCATTAATAATTAGCCATTCACTCATGTTTACCATGCACATTCAACATTTGAATTACTGGCTCACTAGTTTCTGCTGCGAAACTCTAATAACTGTAGGGCTTAGTTTGCCCCATTCGTTATTGTTATTGTATTATACTTCTCCTATTATCACCTTTATCTTGGTAATAACGGTTTCTCAACCGATGCGTGGTATCTCTTACCGTGAGCGAATTCGGTGAGTTATAAACTTTCTATCCACTTCCATAATAACTTACTGCGTAAATTGGTACGTATTTCACAATGATTGACTTGATACCTTCCGACCTACTGTCGGTTGAGATTGAGCTACTACCTGATGTGTAGTGCTCTCTCGGTTATCTCCCACGCTTGAGGTATATTCCATACCGATATTTGGTATTTAGTGTTACCGTAGTCACTTGTTCTTAATCATGCCTCCACATTTGATTCTGTACAAGTATCATTTCATTGGTGCGACCTTGCATTTCCCATGCATCGGTCATTATAGTATTATAAGTCTCTTTCTACTTCCACCACCATTAACATTTCCCAAGTCCTAGCTATCCCACTCGATCATTACTGCGCAAATGCAATACCAAAACACTCAGTCATACAGAGTGCAGAGGCGTAAACTCCTGACAGTAAATCTCTTATGCGATTGCAATAGGAATTTACACTGTGTTTCACTGTGATTCTTATCTCATAGTTCTAGTTACCGGCTTACTGCCCGGTTCGTTTGGTATCAGTTACTGTGCATCTCCACTGAGTTTAACTCGTAACTGGTCTTACCTGCCATATTATTATTCAACAACACTTATACAACGGTCGCTTACTGCGCACCGTGCTCTTACTTATTGTATAACACTAACTTATGTGGTATTCACTGTCATATTAACTTCCACACATATCCTTACATCCTTCGTATTATGATTCGTCATTCCTTTGGATGACTACTGAATGCTCCTTGAGCGTAGCTCACACGAGTTACAAGCTGCCGTTATTCAGCCGGGTGCTTCACATGCCACTAAATTAACTGTTTTCTCGCAATATCAACATGATCGATCCTTAACATATTTCTTGAACTTGGTTCGCATTACTACCGCTTGCACGGTTTACACTATTGAGAGGTATCCCCACTCATAAAGCAGTGGTTTGTTCTCCGCTCTACTTACCTGTACAACCTAGACTTCCACAATTGACTTAAATTTACATAACACATTTGCTTGTGGCTTAGTAGCCCTACTGCCTCGAGCTCTGCTCATGGTAGGCTGTCCACACACATGTACTTTTTCTGTACAACATTGCATGGTTTGGATATCATATCGGGCTCCATGACAAGGTTGTTGCATCACGTTTCCTTTCATGGGATGCCCCTTTGGATTGTCAGTCCGTCTCCTGACAACTTATGTCTAAACTGGGTGTTAGTTTCAACCCTTATGTTTCTGTCACGCTATTTCGTTCAACTATCGTTGATGCGAACACCCTTCAAGGATTGTTCCTGGGTGTTGTTAAGTTATGCCATTACGTCTGGTTCGCACTTATTGGTATACTCAGTTAGCCACGCCGTTGCGTTCTTAACTGGTTTATTATCCTCTTCTATGAAGATCAACATTTCCTGGTAGTGTAGGTACTCATTCTGGGAGTTTCATCTCGTTCATTGCACACTAATGTGTCCACATTAGGCATCTGCTTGCCATGCACAGGCTGGTCACTATTCCAGCTAACATGTTTACCCCTCGGGATTCTTAAGACATATGTGATGTCTTTACCTAACAGTTAGTGCACTTCGCACCTCCTGACTCTTAAACATTTTCCTTGAAAGGAATTCACTAATTCCTTTAGTCTCGTTAACTTGACTAGGTTCCGTTACTTCAACCATTCATGGTAATCCTTTACTCTTGACTGACTTATACTGCTGACCGTAGAATGGAGTCGACTACTTCCCGTGTTCCGAACTCTACTTGTATACATATGCGGGGTACCATACTGATACATTGCTACTTACCCAACTAACCCATAAATAGGTCTGTCAAGCCCACAAGCTCCTATCGGAGTGCGGTCATCCCACATTACAGTTGGTACACTCGTAGTGTCCGTCACACGCCTAGGTGAAGTATTCTGTTGTCAACTCCCTTATATTGTCCCGTGACAATATACATTCCATACTTCATGAACTTAATCGTGGGAAGGTTTATCCACTGTTGTATCCTTGTCAACTGTCCTTGGTTTTACTGGTTTGGTTTAAAAGAAGGTTAGAAAGAAGTATTGGTTTAAAAGAAAATTCGGTTTTGGAAGAAAAGAGTTTGAAATAAATCTGAGTTAAAAGAAAATTTCTCATGGTTTCACAATGCCTTCTTCCCTTAACCAAATCTAGCTTCTTGCTGACTAGTGTACTTCCAATTACAAAGGTTAGGCTGTTAAGCCCTTCCACAGTTATGATGATCTCACTTAAGTTCATGGTACTTTACTAAGTACTTTGTATTTGTTAAACTTCCCGAACAGCCCTGTTATAGCAGCACTTACTATAGCAAGTGTGCCATGCTAACTGGCTATCGGTTCAACACATACCTGTTGTGGTATTGTTTTTACCCGCACTGTCATCAGTGGCCTTGTTGGCCCTCACTGATCTTACTATCTTGATAATAACTCCTCTAGGTGACTTCTCATGATAATCATTAACTGGGGTGTTCCCCATTCTTGGAGTCCCCTTTTCCTTAGTACTGTTTCCTCTTCGTAGCCCGTTCCACGCATTGTCGTGGTTACTGAGACTCGTCTCTTGTTGGGCACCACGTTGTAGTTCCTTTGTCGGTTGGTATACCGTTGGTGTATCATTTAACAACTGTAGTCCCGTAGACACTTGTCTCGGGTTTCATTACTGCACTTCTTGTCGGTTGCACGGTCGGTGCGTTGCAAGCTGGTTATTCTCGACTGCTCGGCATGTCGACCCAGGTTATCGGAAATTCTATTCTCTTATACACAAAATTCTTCATTCTTCGCTATTTAATGCGGTTAACATTGTTCACGTAGAAACCGTCTCCGGGATTCCCAGTTTTCGGGATCTACCGTATGACAGGTTCTCCGTACCTTAGAGGTACTTAATAACAGCCAGATCGGGCTTTCCCGAAAATGAGAGGACTTTCATCTCTCTGGCGTTGTTTCCCAAATTATAAACAGGGATTGTGGAGGGCGGGTTGGATATAGTAGGTTTTCAGTATTCACTGGTAATTCCTAACTAGCGTATCTCTCACGCTATCACTCAACCCTTAACCCAAAGTACTAAAATCCTAACTCGGTACTTCCTAAGCTCGGTAATTCAGTCATCAGAGCGACACTTCGCTCTGATACCACTTTTTGTAACACCCCATCCAACATTAACACATTTAACAATAAACTGTAGCGGAAAACTTCCTTCATCACATTACTTAACTCGTTGGAGTTACACGCCGTTAACCACCCACGTGGCTAACAAGACTATTACACATACATTTATCGGTCTGATGGACTAGATTCCCGAGCGACTACACATTATTATCCATTTCCCTAACAACAAACATACACATACCTTCCAACTGTACCGAGTATTTACAAACTGATGCCGATAACAATTTCGGTCTTACTACACCTACTGAATATGTACAACTTAAATGATTACCCATGTACAAACGACTACCCCGTCCTACTCTCGAACGGCTTCCAACTCCTTGTACCTGAAATAGGAAAAGAAGAGAAAGGGTGGCCCCCAAGGGGCTCAGCACCTTTGCTGGTATGGTAATCCCGCAGCCCACATGCTACCGGGCCACGCACAACTAATTGTCGTCTTAGCATGCGGTTGATTATATTTAAAACATGCATGTAACTTAAAAAACACAACACGAATCATTCCGCCCAATGGGCTCAACAACAGATAACATATCCATACTTGATAGGTCACTCATGGTATTCATTACCCCTAGAGTGTTTCTCCTCCTAATGGAGCTACTTCCTTAATAGACGACAACTACCCATTAATCGGGTTATCCTTAAACGCCTCTTATCACAAACTGGGATTCATATCCATGATCCACATACTCCACATTTTACAACATATAACATACATCACATAACAACACATAACAACACTTTCCACGTTTCAACGTGCACATAACAACATCACAATAGAGATTGCATTACATCAACAACACATAACATAACGGGAGCGGTTCTCTTAGGAACCGACCCAAACATTTAATTCACTGGGTGAGCCTAGGATGATGTCACCCTCATGTAAGCTCGTTATACAACACTCATTACCGTCCTAATAGTCGGACGAGTAACTTAAGTTAAGATGGTTCGGGTTTGGTGACCCGAACACACCACACAAACACATGTTCCCCCTAAACCGATCATAAGTCAGAATAGCTAAGCTTTGGAGTAAGCTAATGGGAGATCATAACCCGTGAGGGAAACAACCATAAGAGAGAAGGGTAAGGCTAAGAAGGATACCCACTCCCAACAACGCGCGACCGGCCGAACCGGATTCCTCACCACTGTTAGTACATACTTACTTTTAGATATTAGTTAGAACCCCACTATGGAGTCTATCACATCTACACACCATACAGTATTACAACTGGGTTAAACATACAAGGGAGATCCCTACATTCACATACACATATCACACAATTAACACACGCATAGCCGTGGTTAGAACGCCCATGGTTCGGGTCGTTTAATCCGAATACCGAACTCTCATGTGATCCTAGACTCAGTTAGCTAAGGTTTAACACCTTCGAGGTTAAATGGTATCGGAGTTGAACACGCCACATATATGAATTACTGTAAACTCATTACATGTTTTATCTTACAACGTGGCAAACATACAGAAAAACACATTGGCATACAAGCCGGTGTAATCCGGTAGGACACAGGTTGCAAGAAAACCATACCTGTCACCGGAGTCCACTTTATCATGTCCACTTATGTTCCTCGAGCAATTCTCGAACAACTGATAACATTACATGTACTTTTATTAACATCGGGGTAACATGATTGTTTAAAGTCTAATGCTTATAACTTTCCCCGTTAACTTAGTTACATAACTTCACATTTTAACTTGTTTTACTTTTACATTTTAATACAACTTTCCCCCACTAAATTGTCATTATAACTCACTTAACATGTCCTTAACAATCTTATAACATTCCTAACTAATCACCATTTTTAGACAACTTTTCCTAACCTTAAACAACATTTTGGGCCAAAACAGTGGCATGTCCGAACTTGTGTCCGGACTTCCCAAGTTCGGACGCAAGCCGTGACTTAAAACTGAAAACAGACGCATGTCCGAACATGTGTCCGGACTTCGGAAGTTCGGACATGGGTCGAGGGAAATTCAAAGTAAAATCTCATGTGTCCGAACCTGTGTCCGGACTTCCGAAGTTCGGACACAGTTCGAGACTCTGAGAATTTTTACGCAATAGGGCCTGTCCGAACGTCCATGTCCGGACGGATGTTCGGACAAGCCAAAACACTCAATTTCTAAGCCTTTAAACACTTAACCAATTTTCACCAAACTTCTCCTAAGGCCTCCAATTGTATCCTAACATCATTTGGTACACTTATATCCTCATACAACATCCATGAAACTCATTATCTATCACCTTAAACACTTACTCATTTCAAACCGAAATTCCTAACACTTATGTTATTTCCTCCTTAGTTTCCCAAGTGGTGTTTCATACCTATGATAACCACTATGCCAACAATGTTTCCTCACCACTACTACATCATCTCCCAAGCATCTTTTCTTTCCAAACAACTCCTTGAACATCTTTACAAGTTTATAGCTTCCCATGCAACAAATCACTTCATTCCTTTTTTTGTTTTCACCAACAATGCACAAGTCTTAAATACAATCTCACCATGAATCTTGAAATGTCCCAAAGCATTCTTTTGCATTCTAAATCCTGTAGAACATTGCCTAAGCCCTTTTTACATCTTTAAACACCATAATACATGTTTCTTCCACTAGTTGAACACTTAACCATTTTAAACATTTCCTAACTTACCAAACTCATTTTAACCCTTAGAACTTCTTGTTTATTACCTAAATTTTGACATGAACTCTCCTAGAACATTACTAAACCAAGACACATTGTCTTCACCACCATCAAACAACCAAGAACACTAAAATCCATCAAACACATTCTTATACACAAACTTCACACATTTAGCACTATATCACAATATAGTGCATAATTTAAATTGCGTGGCACTTAGGCCCTTAAATAACATGGCTCTTAGGCCCTTAAGATGCATAAATCATAAACACTGAATTTCCCACATTGTATTTGCCTTTGACCTGCAAATACACTCAACAATACATATGCCTTTTACTAAGCCTTGAGAGCATTCTTCTAAGTCATTTTCCCTTGGCTCCTTAATTCATTTTCATAAGCAATAAGCTCATTTCTCCTAAGACTTTAAACCACATTAGGTTAGCACATTTACCTCTTTTTCCTCACAAACTTCCTTCTTGTTTCCTTGACTAAATTGGCAAGGCTTTTAGTTGCTTGTCAACTTCTAAACATTATACAAATAATATAATGATTATACAAGCTTTAAGCTTCATCTCATTGTAAACCCTAGTTACATATATTATCTTAAGGTATTAAAATGATTGTTTTACCTTGGAATGGAAAGAGATCTTGGATATGTATCAAGAGAGGACTCCACCAAGCCCTTGGAAGATTCAAATGAAGCTAAAACAAGCAAGGTAAAGACACCATTGTGAGGTGAATTTTCGGACATCATACAAACATGGAGGAAACATTATTTTTCTTTGAGATTCCTTACCTAGAAGCAAAGGAGATCAATAATATGTAGAAATATACGCTCAAGCTCCTTCAATGGTGGAACTCCATGGCACCGAAATGGGGCTCTTGGAATTTTAAGAAGATAGGAAGGAAGAGCTTGATGAGACAAAGAGAATGGTGGTGTTTGTTTTTGATTTGGCCAAGTGAGCTAGGAATTACAAGAGGTCAAAGATGGTGTTTTTTTGTTTGGTACTATTGCAATCGTGAATGGAAGGAAAGAAGAGAGCTTGAGGACGTGGGAATTGAGGAGGGAAGGAAGAGAATGAAGATAAGTTCTACTTTGAAGATATTAGTAGTTAAAGTAAATAGTATTCTACTTTACTACTTTAGTTAGCTTATTTATTTGTTTACTTGCAAGGTGGTGACTCACCTCACAAAACAGGCCCCCAATAGTTACCTAGGGGTGTTTTAGTCTTTGTTGACCCATTTAATTACTTATAACAACATATGTTACAAACTAGCTTATTAAAGTTACTATTCACTAAAACAAGGCACATAGATGTGAAATTTTTGATTTCCCATTGATAGACTTCCAAATGTGATAATATATAGTACACATGTTAATTAAAGAGTAATGATGGACATTGAGCCACTCAAAACTCATTTACAAGACAATTTTTCAGAAATGTGCTTTAAGACTCCTTAAAGCACATTTTATGTTTTAACTTGTTTTCAAGCTTGGTTCCTTTGGTAATTGATTTAATATGTTCATTAACATATTTATAAGGTATAGATATATACATAGGTCTTATACAATTTATCCCAAGCTTAGAGCACATTTTTGCTCATATTGACTTTAAGGTATCTTCTTGTGTTTTATTTGGTTTAATCGTCTACCAAGGTTTCCTAAGGACTTAATTAGCCTTATTAAATCATAATTGAATATTATTAAGTCTTGGTAGGCTCTTTGGGTCCTAACCAAGTTCACTCCAAACTTAGAGCATGTTTTTGCTCAACTGTATCTTAGTGCTCTATTGCATTTTACTATGGTTTAAATTGTTCACTGATGTTTCTAAGGCACTTTTTAGTCTTTACATACCATAGTTTAAATGTTTAACAACATATCAAGGTTTGGGGTATTTCAGTCAATCCACATGACAATATGATTCGGTATTTCCGAATAACGCCAGTAACCCCGGTTTTACACCCCCGGACTTTCAATTGTTAATAGTTAAGGTATCATTATCCTTTAAAACTCTTTGCTCGTAGTATGTATTAATATACGGTTTACAAGAACGTCGGTTTTATTCGAACGTCGTGGCTAACATTTTCAAACGGAGGAATTATTATTTTTTTTCAAATCCATGGTATTTTACAAACGTTACGCCTGATTCAGAATTTGCCCGTTCTCGTATTTTTAACTCGACTGTTACATCGCATGCACAGGTATTGTTATAACCTATAGTTGCATGTATGGTTATACTTGGTAACCTATGGTTGCATGCGTTCCATGCAACGTTAATTTATTTTACATAGTATATTACTATTCTTTAATATACTTTATATTATACAACTTCCCAATTATATAACAACTTGTATTCATTTATATCCTTATGACATTATAGTATATGCTTATACTTATAAGTTAACATTTATTATTTACAATTATATGGTTTGTAAACCATATTATATATATGTATATACACATTAATTTCTAATGAAGTATGAAACTTTATATTATGTATATACATTATTCCTTATGCAGGGTTTATTTAACCATTCCAAAATCTTACATTGACCATAGTATTTACGTCATTGTATACTATAGTTTATATCTCGTTCTTGATGTATAATGTACATATGAATGTGCTAGTAAGATAGTTTTAATAAACTATACTTTTGGCCACTCGATATTATTTAGTGTTACCTTTATATCATGATACCATATAGTATGGTATTTTATAAGTCATTTAACTTTATAACGTATAGTTAATAAATACGTATATGTACCGAAAAATGGTGTATATATAATAATACACTCATACTTCTTTATTCCCTTAATTTTCATTAGTCACCATATCCCCACATAATTTAGTACCATATTATAAATACTTCATTTATAACATCAAAACTTTGTAATAAGATGTAATCTATAGTTTGGTAATATTTCCCTTTATTGCCGATTAGGCATGTATTTATTATGTCATTTCCTTTCAACCCCACACTTTATAATTACTACAATTCCACCACTTATTTCGTAACACTTTTTCATAACATATGTTATATCCTCCAACATTATAATATTTATAACTTATGGTTTCCATATATTATTTCTTATATACTACCGAACAGCCCTTGAACTTTTAGAAATCTTATTTCCACCCACAAATCTTTTTCCTTATTTTCATTTTGGCCCAAATTTATATTACATCCTCTTATGTGTCACAAGGATCATATATTATACTCTTTTATCAATATACCCACTTATATATCTCCAAAAATTCCTAAATTTTATACTTAGGATATAAATTACTATATTAACCAAACTATACCCTTACTTATCGGTATTTACATTGTATACCCCGAAATTTTTCATAAATTTCATATTTCACTTATAATGTTAATATAAGTTCATAAATTAATTACTTATGACATTAAGTTTGGTCAAGGCTTTTATTTTGGTCAATGTTGACCCAATATACACTAGCTTGGCCATAGGTTTATGTATTTGCGATTTTTGACCACACTTCTCCAAAAATTACCATTTGACCCCGTATTTTATAAAACTCAATAAGATTCATAGAATATCCCTTTTAACATATAGTTTTCGACTTTATTATATTCAGTCTCTAAAATTTATTTAAATCACAATTCAACCCCAAACTATTTCGGTAATATATATTTTGTTCTAAAATTCATTTTAAATCCACTTTTAACTTAACATAGCAATTAAATTAAATGGCCTAAAATGCTTGGCCTTGTTACATTAATTTACATTGGATAAAATTACACATAAGTGTTATAAAAACTATATTGTTTACGGTTAAATATATAGTTTTTCTTTAATGTTTCCTAAAATCATTTAATTATTTCCTATGACATTATATGTCATCTAAACCCTGTATTATCAACTAAAAAGTTATACCACATTATAACACATAGTTTAGTCATTTAAGACCATGTTTGGTCTCGGTTTTCATCACTCATATTCTAATGTTTTATAAATCATGTTTTTGACCCATAATAAACTTCCTTGACCTTGTAGGTCTTTAGCACACCGAACTAATCCACCCAAAAATGTTATTACACATTTTAACACTTAATCAAGTACTATATTCCCATAAGACCCACGGCTGTTGCATAAATGTATCAAAATATCATAAACCATGTATTAAAAGTGTTAAGTATGCTTACATTGTTTTTAAGCAAACCCAAGCAGCCTAGGCTTCACATGTACTCACGGCTGATGTGTAAAATTCTTACGTTAGTTTCCAAACATAAACTAACACTTAAGCTTAATTAATATAGCATTTAGAAGTTGGTTTATACTTACTTTGCTAGCTTTTAATCACACCCTTGTCTTCTGAAAATTTTACAGAATTTTCCCTAGGTTAGAATGACCTTGCGCCAGTCTCACATGCAAGGAAGCAACCCTGCGTTAGCCTTATAGTATTCACAATTTATTTAAGGTATAATGTTGGTTCGAACTATCATTAATGTACCTTGGTAATGGTAGACTTTAATGGAGTTCTTACGCCTGGTTTTTCACATAAAGTTGTGTTAGAATGCCATTGGAACCATGGGAATCAAGCCGGTAATCACCAGTGAGGAACTGGTAACTTTTGTTACTGAAACTTACCAACAAAGGAGTCCTTGCTGGGGTTTGGTTACCACACTAAGCTGGAGTCCTCCTCTGTTTTTGTACGTAAGAAGACAAGGCTTTAAACTAGTAAACCTGGAAGTGTATTACCGGAAGAATGTCAAGGATAAGGTGCGTGTTTCCCTTACCGAAAAGATGGAGATGTAGCTCCTGGTATAGGCATTGATAATGTGTGGATAATGAACATTTTTTTTTCTTCCGGTTCTGGACGTGAGGAAGCAAGGTTTGAGCTGAGATTTCCCTCGGTTTTTGTACGAGAAAGGAGTAGGAGAAGAGCTTATATAAGTTGGAAAAAAACTGCTACCTATATACGCATATGTAACCAGTAGAACAGCAAGAATAAGATGATATACTCTTCCTTACTGAGAGCTTGCTAATCAAGTAGTTTGTATGGGTTGTCATTGTCTGATCTGGGACGTTCTCTCTCTGGTTTTTTTGCATGGAGGAGACCACATATTAAAGCCAAGAGACTGGAATGTATTACCGGTATAATGATGGCATACATGGGAAAAAAACGTTACCGAGACATGTACAGCAGTGCGGTTGTTGTTTGGGTTCTTCACTGCATGAACCAAGATGGTTCTTCTCTGTTGGGACGTGAAGAAAAAAGATAGGAGAAGAAGCTTATTAAGCTGGGTAGATTGGAAAGGAGATCGGTAGTATATAGTAGAAGATTTACACTAGTTTTGTGTTGGTTCTTACTCGAAGGAGTCATGAAGCCCAACTCTCTTTTTCTTTCTGTTATCAGCCGGGTACAGCAGCAACAGAGATGAGCATCACACTCTCGGTTCTGCAACAGCAACGATAAACTTGGTTCTCTGTTGAAGAAGAGGAGCAGGTACTGATGGAAGAAGGAACATGCAGAAGAGAAAGGAATGAGTTAATAGCCATTGTAGTGGAATATTACTCACTGTCAAGTAACAGCAGGTCAGTAACAGAGAGTTTGTACCGGTTTGTTTCTTCACTAGGTTGGGTGATCACCTCTGGTTTGATTTGGATGAGAGTTTAGCTCGTTGTATGAGCAGCGTGACTACTTGTAGTATGGCATTTCTCCTCTCATGGCTGGTTAGCAGAGTTGTTCTCTGTTTTTTTTGTACGTGGAAGAAAGGCAAGAGGAGACTGAGATGTTGTGCCTCTGGATCAACAAGGAGAAACTGAAACTATAGCCGCGGTGGCAGCATGATGTCTCTCGGTACTGGAACAGCAAGAAGAGGCTGGGAAGGTTCTACTGGTTGTTACGTGGAGAAGGCAGCGAGGAAGTTATCCGACCTGGTGTTCCCTTCTGTTTCTATGGTGCAGTCGACTGGTGCTGGAGCAGAAAGCTTCTATCGGTTCTGGGAAAAACAACGAGAAGAAGAAGCTGGGCATCTCGGTTCCGGTGGAGCAGCAGAGTGAACTGAGAACAATTTTCGGTTCTCTTTTCTGGAACAGCACAATGAACCTGGGAATTGCCCTCGGTTCTGGAACAGACATGAGGAAGCCGAGGCATACACTCGGTTGGAGGACAGCAAGGAATGGACTGAGCTGCTCATGTTGGAAGAAGAAGAAAAGGACATCGGTTCAATGGAGAGTAGGTATGGGTTGGTAAGAGTCAATCACTTCTTTCTAGCTATTTTGGGAAGTATGCTGTCGGTCAAGTTGGGCAGATGGGTAGAAATAGGTAGCTGTTTTTTTTTTTTTTGCCAAAGTAGTACGGTAGGTAGTAGTAGTACCTAGAAGAAAATGAAGAATGTAAAGTGGCCATAGTAGTAGGTGGTGGTGGCCCTTATCGATTTGCAATTATGGTAGTATAGTAGTAGTTCAATGTAGAATATGTGAGTAGCTTTGCTACTTGTTATAACTCGTTGGGTTATAATACTGAATTTGAGCACAGCTCATCCGGTTAAAGCTTCGGGAATGGTACGAGAGGTCTTGGGTTCAAATCCCGTCTAGAGCATATTTGCTCTTTTTTTTGTTTCAGCCCTCCTTATGCTTATTCCTTGTATATGTGCGACTGTATTACTATGTCGCGTTTTTAGTTGTATATACCTATATATACGCAGTTATTTTATTATGTCACGTTATTAATTATACCTACATATGAATACGACTATTTTATTTGTCGTGTTTTAGCTATATGTTTTCGGTCATGTGTAACAATGCGACTATATCATCATGTCGCGTTACTAGTTATATGTACAACGTTATAATATTGTAACGTTGTGTATATGTACATATGTATGTGCCTGACCGTATTAATATGTAATGTCGTCCCGTTTTCGGACGTGTATATGTTCGTACAAAATTTAATTGTTCGCTCGTTGTTACACGTTCACAAGTCGTTACATGCTCATAATAATGTACACATTATTATTTAGGGCCATATTTAACTGGTTATACGTCCAATCCTTATCTAATTAAGTAGGGGTATTTCAACAGCAGCCCTCTTGATAGGTCGATCACCACTTGTGTGCCCCACTTGCCTGATTCTGTCTGGTTCATTAAATGCTCATAAATGCTCTCTTCTGAATTCATTACGGCTATGTAATGATGTTCATTTATAGCTTTGTTATCTTGTGCATTAATGAACTTCTCCTTTTGTCGTGAGCTTGTCTTGAACAAGTTGCCTAAGTGGATGTATGTGCTTTATCTGAATGTGTCGATCCCTTGCAGTCTTCTATCTTTGATTTTCATCTTTAAGCATGAGAGATATCTTCGTGCGGTGTCTGACTGGTTGTCTGTGCTAGAAGTCCTCCGGAGCTCTCGTAGACAGGTGCCCGGCTGGTTGGGCACATGTCATGGATTGAGCGCGCTTGCAACCTTGCATGCTAAGCCACTCATGGCTTAAGTGCACTTGCAACCTTGTGTGCTAAACCACTTGTTCACCTGTCTATCTGAATCATGAATCTTGACAAACGCATTAGATAGACAATACAAGGTTTGTTATCATCAAAACTAAATGATCTTGTCTTAACAATTTCCCCCTTTTTGATGATGGAACCTATACACTTATATGTACTTGGTGATTCAAAAATTGAGAGATTCCCCCTGAAAGGGATTCTCCCTGAGTTTGTTAAGGGTTTTAAGAATTAAAAACTTTAACGAATGATAGCAATAAATGATAGCTTTTATGCATAATAAGTGAAGCTTTTATGTTATACTATGACCAAAGTAGATAAAGTTTTCATTCAGATGATACATAATACAAGGATGATAGATATAGTCTCACAAGTACTCTCACAAGTACATATACTTTTCTTTCCCCCTTTGTCATACAACAAAATAGGGAGCAACTACATGACATAAGATGTTGTAAAGGCCATGACATTCCATAGAGTATAAACTATAAAACATGATCAAGATAATCAAGATGGAGTGACGTAGTTGGATATCCCATTCATAATCTTCTGGGCCAAAAGGTTCATCCTCCGATAAAGCGGCTTTGATCCAAGAGGGTTTGGCTGTGGTAGGATTGATGAAAGGTGATTCAACTGTGGTAGAAAGGTCAGACTCATCAGAATCTATGGTGAAATCCATGCAGTGTGGAGAATGTGTATGTGATAGAGTGACACTTGAGGTGATAGACCAAGCTGTAAGCGAATCGGAGTCTGGTTGAACATAGCTTTGGGCGACATATTTCTTTGGATGTTTTGTGGCCATGAACTTGCGAATGGTGGAGTGAATGATTTGCTCATTTGAGCTAGATGAACTTTGTGGAGTTTGTGCCATTGTGTGATATGTGAAGGATTGGGTGGGAGAGGCGGATGGAGTGAGCAAGTTTTTATAGACATTTTAGATATGCTCAACGACTGATCGGTGAGTGGCATTAATGAGGTGCTACGTCTTGTGGGCTATGTTTGTAGGCGGTTAGGTGTCAAGGCCAGAGATTGGATTAGTGGAATGGATGAGACTAAATATCTCAGATCATTTTGCAGTTTTTAATCAAGGAAGAAGCAGCCAATACAATAAATTATTTCATACCTATCATAAGCATTCAAGTACACAGAAACCAGTTGCATTTTCATTGATATCAAAGGTACTTTGAAGCAGATAGTCAAAGGCACAATAAAACATTTGATGAAAAGAAAAATCTAATCCTAACTCTAACTCTCACGCTTTCACTCAAGTCTCTATGAGACAATGAACACTCAGGCTATGTGAAATCTATAAAATCTATTGCTCCTTGAACCATGTTATGAACACTTGGTTCAAAGGAGACGGCCTGCACAGCTGTGAGAGTAACTCTCACTCTCTTCAGAACATCCCTAGTTAAGGTATCCAGACTGGTATCTGACCTGTCGTGGACCGTTGAAAGACTTCTCCTTCTCTTTACTCCTGATGCTCTAACGATTGGGCGAGGCTTTGACTTAGAGTCTTCACTCTTGGTTGGCTTCTGAGCAACCACCAGCTGGTCTCCCTTTGTTTGATCCCCATTTTGGACAACATCTCCGAGCAAATGCTGTCCTGAGCGGTGCATGCACATTCATGGAACCTGTCGGTGTCCACTTCGTTTTGTTGTAGCGCCCTGGTCACTACTCCCCCATGCACTAGACCTTGATTAACATAGCGACTTTCCTCAATGGTAAGAAGGATCATTGCAGGAAGGTCTATTTTCTCCTTTGTTTTCAGTGCATAAAGCAATCTCACATCTCTTGCATTGACGATGTGAGTGCGTTGGTTCCGTGGGGTGATGTTATGGGTGAGCAGACTGAAGAGCACCCTATCGGGGATAGACATGTCTATGGCGTTGAAGTTTTTCATTGTAGCCCTAGGGTTGAGTAGCTGGACCATTTTTCCTCCTTTGATGTCCCAAATCATTCCAGGTGGTTTCCTTTGGAACCACGAGTCCTTCTGGTTCCAAACCAAGTCTTACAGATCCAAGACTTGGTGATATTGATGGTGACACCATAGACTGTGGAGATGAGGTATTCGTCATTGTCGTCATCCTGGAGTGGTCCAAGATACATCATATGCCCCTTGAGCAGCTCAGTGTAGACAAGGATAGTCTCCTAGAAGAAGTCTACCCATCCTTGGAATTCTAAAGCTCCTGAATCTTTCCAAGACCCATTGTTCCATCCAGTCCAAATCCAACATCTTTGGTAAGATGGGACAGGACTTGTTGTTGACGTTCTCTGCTCTAAACATTGCTGGCTTCAATCTTTGAGCTTCTTTAGACGCTTGAGTGCTTGTGGTGGCTGTGGCTTTGCAGCTTTCTTTTTAGCTTGGAAGAGCTCTTCCAACTCTTGACCATGTGGCGAGAGAACCAACTTTTGCTTCCCTTTATCTTCTACCTTCTGTCGTTGTTCGATTGTTGGTATGATTGGAGAAGACTCTATATCGCTATCAGCGTCTTGAATGGTATCACAAGATGTAGTGGACCTGTCGACGACTGGTTCTCCAAAGACCTCGATGAGTTTTGATTCAACTTCTGAGTCAAGTTCTGTCACTTCCTTTTCTTGACTCTTTTCATCACTTTGCACTTCCTCTTCTTCTATCTATTGAGAGACAGCTTTGACGGCTGTTAAGGGAGTTGCTTCTTCGTCGTCGGTGAAGTGCAACTTACGAGTTGCTCCTTCAGACGTTGAATGGGCTCTTTGAGGAGTTTCCTCTTGTGCTCTGGCTCGCTTGGAGGCATGATTTTGCGTGTTATATGACTTGTCGTAGCAGTGGAGAGATCTTAGTTTTTGGGATTTTTGGTATTTTTGACTTTTGAGTGTTTGGTGCCAATAGTAGGTGATGGAGCAGGGGAAGACATGGTTTGTTTTTTGTGGAGGAAGGAGTTAGAAGAATCTTGGGCTTTAGAATTTCTACTTGGATGCAGTGGATGAATTTTTGGAAGGTGGTGTCTTATATAGAAAATTTCATCCTGGTACACCTCTCCTTCATCTGTTACCCCGCCACACTGATTTTCCAACTTTTTTCGAGGGTGTGATAGGCTTGGTGAATCAGTTGTAGCTCCTATCGGCCGTATGTCGGCTACTTGCTTTGAGGAAGCTTCTTTGAGGACAACTTTCTTCTTGGAGCAGAGAGTAGATTTTGGTGCCATGATTGTTCGAAGAGATTTCTGGAGTTTTAATCCTTTCTCTAGAGAGATCTTTAGAGAAGCTATGAGGCGAGGTTCTTCTGCTCTAAATCTCGCAGGAATTTTTGTGAGAGAAGAGAAATTGCTTTGAGTGCTTAGAGAGAATAAGGGCAATAGTGTGACAAGAGAGGAACTCTTGTTGCCCTTTTTTATAGATATCGAGTAACGGTCAGTGACCGCTCCTCGTCCGCTCACTAACATGTCCTAACATTACTATTCATAACGGGCAACTGTCGTGAAAGTTGTCAGCGATCCATTGAGAAGTGTTCCCGTTTCTATGCGTTGGACCTTCTCTAAACTAATCTCACTTGTTGTGGAAAATGACAAATCTGTCTCAAGTAGTCGTTTGACATAATTTCCATGCATTAAACTGATCGTTGACTACTGAACGACAATATAACAGGTGTTGGTCACATGTCGGTGACATATCATGGGAAATAAAAGACAGTTTAATTGTGATCAATGAATATCATTCCAAGATCATGAACAATCTTAGTAAAGTTTTCTCTACTTAATGGCTTAGTAAAGATGCCAGTTAGTTGATCCTCAGTAGAATATACTTTAAACCAACTAATTCTTTTTCACAACAATCTCTAAGAAAGTAATGTCTATGTCAATATGTTTGGTACGAGAATGATGCAAATGATTTTTGGAAATAGAGATGGCACTTGTATTGTCACACATAATTGGTAATGTACCTGTTTTGACGCCATAATCACCAATTTGTTGTTTAAGCCATAGGAGTTGAGCACAACAACTTGCTGCAACAATGTATTTCAGACTGTTGAGATCAACATTTGTTATGTTTTCAACTTCAATCCCCATGCAATCAGACATGACCCAACAAAGAATGTTGTCCCTGAAGTGCTCTTTCTATCTGTGATAGATCCTCCATAGTGTGCATATGAAAATCCTACAACGTTACAGTTAGTGAACTTAGGATAGAAGAGACCAAGATTCATGGTTCCTTTTAAGTAACACAGGATTCTTTTATAGCTGTGAGGTGACTTTCTCTTGGATATGCTTGAAACCTGGCACATAAGCAAAAACTATACATAATGTCAGGTCTACTAGCAGTTAAATATAGTATAGAACCAATCATCTCTCTGTATGATCGCTGGTCGACCGGTCGGTCACCTGTCATGATGCCCATCTTGGTGCTGACTGCCATTGGTGTGTCAAACATCTTATATTTCTCCATTCCAAATCTCTTCAGCAAATCCTTTACACACTTCTCTTGGGATATGATAGTCCCTTCGTCATTTTCTTGACTTGAAGCCCTCGAAAGAACTTCAATTCTCCCAGATCACTCATCTCAAATTCCTTTTTCATCAATGCTTCAAACTTTTTGCAATATTTTTCATCAGAGGCTCCGAAGATTATATCATCAACATATACTTGCATAATTAGGAAATCTTTTTTGTTGTTGTAAACATATAGTGTTTTGTCTACTTTACCTCTTTGAAGTGGTTTTCCAATAGATAGGAGGGCAGATGATCATACCATGATCTTGGTGCTTGTTTGAGCCCATAAAGAGCTTGTCAAGTTTAAGTACCATGTCTTTTCCTTCTTGTGTCTCAAACCTAGAGGTTTCTTAACATATATTTCCTCTTTGACGTATCCATTTAGGAAGGAACTTTTGATGTCAAGTTGGAAGAGTTTGATTCCTTTGTGTGTAGCAAATGCATTAGTAATCTGATAGACTCCATCCTTGCTACTGGAGCGAAGGTTTCTTGGAAGTATATTCCTTCTTGTTGATGATATCCTTGAGCTACCAGACGAGCTTTGTTTCTGACAACTTCTCCCTTTCATTCAGCTTGTTTCCAAAGACCCATTTTGTGCCAAGTACTCTTTGATGAGTAGGACAAGGCACACGATGTCAGACTTTGCATCTTTCGAACTGGTTTAGTTCTTCTTGCATTACATTGATCCAGTATGAGTCTCGAAGAGCTTCCTTGACGTTCTTGGGCTTGATGGGTGAGACTGTCGTTGAGAAGGCTAGAAGATCTCGAGTCTATGCTCTTGTCTGAGTTCCTTTGGATATGTCTGATATGATATTCTCCAATGGATGATTTTTGTACAAAGCACGAGATTGATGAATGGTTGATGGTGATAGGGGATCCTCGACATCATTGTTTCCTTTGTTGACCTGTGTTGACCTATTGCTGACCTGTCAGGTAAGTTTTCTTCAGTCGGTGATTCATCTTTGGGATTATCTCTGAGATCCTGATCAACTAGATCAAATCCAAGTTCTTTATCTCTATCAGATTTCCTGATCTTGTATGTCAGCCTCATCAAAGACAACATGCACACTTTCTACCACCTTCAGTGTTCTTTTGTTGTATACCTTGTATGCCCGGCTTCTTTCATAGTATCCAAGGAAGATGGCCACATGTGACATCAAACTTTCCAAGGGGACTCTTTTCATTGTTGTGGACATAACATTTGCAACCGAAGGTCCTGAAGTGACTTATGTTTGGTTTTCTTCCTGATTAACTCATAGGGAGTTTTGTTGAGGATAGGTCGTATGAGCAATCTATTTGTGATGTAGCATGCATTGCCACTGCTTCTGCCCAGAAGACCTGAGGGAGATGCTCCCCAATAGCATGGCCCTAGCTACCTCTTGTAGTGTTTGTTCTTTCGCTCATCTACCCCATTCTATTGGGGTGTTCTTGGTGTTGAATATGTGTGACTAATCCCACGTTGTTTACACATATCCAAGAATTATTGATTCTCAAACTCTGACCCATGATCAGACCGAAGAGTTTTGATCTTGAGGTTAAGTTGTACTTGGACTTTTCCTATAAAGGCTTGAAATTTCTCAAAGACTTCGTCTTTGGAAGCAATAAAGAGTGTCCAAGTGAACCGTGAGTATCATCAACAATTACAAATACATACCAATTTCCTCCAAAACTTTTGATTCTCATGGGTCCACATTAGTCCATGTGAAGTAATTCAAGTGGCTTGATGTACTAACTAAGTTCTTTGACTTAAAAGAAATCTTAGTTTGTTTGCTTCTACACAAGTATCAAAAAGATTGGTCCCAGATTTCTTGATCTAAGGAAGACCTTTAAACCAACTATTTCTTGACAAGTTTCTTTAACAAGGAAGTGCTAATATGCCCTAGTCTTTTGGTGCCATAGTGTAGAGTCATGTATTGAAGCAGTCAAGCATGGAAGATTAGGACTGTCAATATCCTCCAAACTAGTTACATAAACATTTTCCACCTTTTTCCTTTTAACAACTCTTTGCCATTGTTCTAACTTACTATACTACAATGTGTAGGATAAAAGTGAACTGAATTGCCTTTATCACAAATTTGAGAAACATTGAGCAAGTTGAATTTTAAACCATGAACTAGATTTACACTATCTATGACATAATCAGATGTAATACCAACCTTACCTACAATGATGATTTTTCCTTTCTTGTTGTCGTCAAAGGACTTCTTTTTGTCTCTTGTCATTTGTTTATAGCACCCACTGTCGATGTACCAGCAGGGGTCCATTCTCACTCGATTCTGCACTTAACACGTTAGTGGTGTGGGGTTAGGGTCCGAAAGGTTGGACCCATTTCCACTATTAAATGTTCTAAGATCATTTTGACTACCCATATAGTCCTAGTTTCTTGAGTTGCCAATGCCTCATAGAACATGTTTTTATAGCATTGGATTCATGATGACCTGGTTGTCTGCATAAGCTGCCGACATCTCTACGACTGGTCTCTGACCGATATCCGACCTGTCGTTTGCTTCTCTTCATGGGTGTCTTAGAAACAACATCTATCTTAGAATATTTTTCTTTGATGGTAGCTAGTTCCTTTCTTTAGTGTTAAGAGCAACAATCAATTCATCGATTTCAGGTTGTTTTTCATGCTTTAATTTTTCATGAGCAGAGAGAATTTCACTATAATCACTTTGTAATTTCATGAGTGCCCTCATGAGATTGTCTACCTTGCTTTTATCCGAGGGTTTTCTCAATTTTTCATTTTCTTCCAAAAGTTCATCATTTTCAGTTTCTAATGCCTCCAGGTGATCAACTAATGTAAGAGAAAACTTTCTAAGTCCTAGAAGTTCAGCCTTTTGAATTCTCCTTCTAAGTTTAGAATAGTTTTCCTTATGTTCTTCTTCTTCTTCTTCTTTCTTCTTCTTCTCTTCTTCTTCTTCTTCTTCTTCTTCTTCTTCTTCTTCTTGTCTTCTTCTTCTTCTTCGTCTTCTTCTTCTTTCTTTTCTTCTCTTCTTCTTTCTTCTTCTCTTCTTCTTTGTCTTCTTCTTCTTCTTCTTTCTTCTTCTTCTTCTTCTTCTTCTTCTTGTCTTCTTCTTCTTCTTCTTCTTTTCTTCTTCTTCTTCTTTCTTTTCTTCTCTCTCTTCTCTTCTTTCTTCTTCTTCTCTTCTTCTTTCTTCTTCTTCTCTTCTTCTTAGACATCATTGTCTTGTGCCATCAAGCACACTTCTTCAAGGCATAGGTGAGCCTTCTCATCTTCTGAGATGTCACTGTCCGAGGCTTGATTGTCATCGCTTCGTTCAGACTCTCCCCATGCGGCAATGAAGGCTTCCTTCTTTGGTCCTTTGTTGAATGATCGTCAGACAGGCCTCTTGCCCTTGTCGTTGTCCTCTCGGGATCGTTGAGGGCAGCCTTTGATATGATGTCCGCGTTTTGAACACCCAAAACACTTGTCATTGTTTTTATTTTGATCATCCGACTCCTTGGACTCCTTGCCTATCCTCATTTTATTTCTTATGAACTTTCAAACGTACCTCTTAGCATAGAGGACCATTTCATCATTGTCATCTCCTGACTCGGATCTTTCATTTTCAGCTACTTGAAGGACTATGCCTTTCCCTCTATCTCTAGATGATCTTTCTGAATTTCCGTGTTGTAGTTTTAACTCGAAAGCCATTAGAGATCCTAGCATGTCTGCAGAGACATCTTGGAGAGATCATGCACTTCTTGCATGGCATTGACTTTGTTGTCAAAGGAGGCATGAAGAGATCTGAGGAACTTCCTAATTTGATCCTCGTTAGAGATAGTTCTTCCAAGCACCGACATTTCCTTGATCAGCTTAGTGAACCTTGTATGCATTTTAGAAATGCTCTCCTTTTCTCCCTTCTTGAATAGTTCCCAATGAGTGAGTAACAACTCAATGCGAGTCTTTCTGATCTCATCATTCCCTTCATAAGTGACCTTAAAAGTTTTCCAAATCTCTTGGGCTGTTTTAGCTGAAGCAGTTTTGGAGTATTGCTCAGGCAGTAGTGCATAGTGAAGTATTCTTACAGCTCGAGCATTGAATACCAGCTTCCTAATTTGATCATCCGTCATGCTGTCGATAGATATGTCTTGTCCTTGAGTGTTCTGGAAGGTATACTCTCCATGTGTTATCACCCTTCACATTCTTGGATCGTCAGACTTGATATGATATTCCATCTTATTCTTTTAGTGAGTGTAGTTGTCTCCATTGAAAAGTGGTGGTCCATTTGGTGCAGAACCTTCTTCTGTTGTTAGAAGCTTGCAAGAGACATCTTGATTGCCTTCCAAAGCAGTTAGCTTTCTAGAAGAGACCCACTCTGATACCAAATGAAACCAGCAAGCGCTCCTGATGCGTCCCCGACGTGTCGTGGACGTATCGTGGACTCTAATAAAACTTGATAGTTTAGGTGTAACACCCCTACCGCTAATACTGTCATTACTGTACAAATATTTACCTTCGCAGTGGATATTACATACACAACGGCGGGTGTACAATGCCGTTAGTCACCCACGTGACTAACAAGGCGAGTTACAATCCTACATACTATCGGTCTGATGAATATGAACATACCGAGTACTCTATACAATACATTACTACCCACTGCATACTCAACCATAAATCAAATACAACTCAAATACAATACTATACCGAGTCTACTACAATCCTTAAATTACCGATACAGTTTGGACTTCCAAATTCACAATATATTACAAATACAATCCCTATTATACAACTACCCATGCTTACATAGTAGTCCCCGTCCTACTCTCTCGAACGGTGGTCAGCTTCGAATACCTGCACACTAAAAACGTTCCCCCTAGGGGGTCAGCTTACGCTGAATATGAAATTCGCATATACCGTGTGCTAACCGTGGTACGGCGACTACTTTGGGTCGGATATACATGGAGTTCATTTTACATGCATACATACATACTCATGCTACAACAGTACAATCAACCATACTTACATACATACATAAGGTTCTTTACCTACCAAGGAAGACAATTTGTTAGTCAACCGTTTGTTTAGTTATTCGTTCATCCGGTTTCATCGGATGCACTCTTTCTCCTTATTCGGGTTCACAAAGCTTACACCAGGCTTAATCTTACTTACTCGTTGTTTTACTCACACAACGCTCAATACCTTACTCATTACTTCACTCATACTTTACTCAGTACTCACTGCTACCATTACTTACTCTTACTCAGTACTCACTACTTACTCTCACATACTCCGTACCCATACTCTTCTCCTTACCCATACTTACTCATTGCTCGGTACTCACTACATACTCATACTTACTCCTTACTCAATACTCATTACTTACTCATACTTACGCAATACTCAATACTCATTACTTTACTCATACATACGCAATACACAATACTCCCTACTTTTGGTCTCTAGGCGGAGTCACACACAAGACTCCCCACCGGGCCTACAAATACAATGGGCTATACACTTAGCTCCTCAAATATACAAGTGTCCACTTTTACCGAACTACTCAAATTCCCAACACTCCCCTCTTGGAGTATCTTACAATCTCATGGATTAGCCTAGAAGTATCTCTCTCGATAACCTCCACTAGCTTAGGGAATGGCCACCGTCTAGTATTCTCAGGTTTAATGGTTTCCCCAACGTATCGAATACTCTCATGTTCGGGACGTTACTTACATCAGTCAGATCCTCTCATAGTGGGTCGACTAGTTGCTAAGGGTTTGACAATCCCTCATCATTCTTTACCACTCTCATGGTTCATGACTTGCACCAACATTAATTCCTCTAGTAGAGTTCACTTATATACTTCCACTACTTATTGTTTGTGGATTATTCATTTCGGTTCTCCTGCCGTTATCGGGAGGTTACTACTCCCGTGCACGCTCTCACATTCTAGTGAGTTCATTGGTTTTCGTTAACGTTTGTTGGTTCGTTAGTTTAGTGCGTTTCTACGTTCCCGTTAGTTCACAACATGACTCTTACTACGAGTCACTAAACACAAGACTCATCTATGAGTCGGTCTTCGCACTAAGTAAAGCCACATAATCAATCAAGAAGGGTTAGCTCATACAACATACATCAAGACATACAATGAAAGGCAATAAACCGTTTTCATGCTTTAGTCTTGATTAGCCGGCATACAACACAGAAATCAACGTAACTCGGTTAGCATACGGGACATGAGAAAATCATACCTTTCACCGGAGTTAGCTTTACCATGTGTTCCCTTTTTCCTTGGTTCACACTTGTTCCACTGATAATGTTTCAAACATTGTTATTAATGCTAAGTATTACCATGCATATTTAATTGCTACTCCCGTACTTACCCCGTTGTCCCGTTGTTTCGGTTTAACTTAATGTTCATACACTTACAACTTTCCTAATCACTTCTCATACTTGTTCATGGCCTTGATGACCTTTAAACGTCATTAATTATGTCTTAATTATCTTATACCATCCTTACCCATCCATACTCTACCTTAGAATAGCTTAAAAAAAATTTATGTGTAGTTTTTAGTAGGGTCCGGGTTAGTGTCCGGGTTTACATACCCGGACCACTACTTTGCAGAAATCCTCGGGAATGATTTGTGTATGGTCCGGGTTTAGGTCATGGTTTACAAACCCGGACCATATGTGTGTAATTTCTCTCGGGTGTGAAAATGGGGTGGTCCGGGTTTAGGTCCTGGTTTGCAAACCCGGACCACTCCTTCTGAAATACAATCTGTTACGATTTTTGACTGGTCCGGGTTTCTGTACTTGTTTACGAACCCGGACCAGTTGCAGTATTTACATATATGCTAGTTTTTAATTATGTTTCAACTCCAAAATCCTACCAATATCTTCCCCAACATTCCTACATATAATCTAGCATATTTTAGCATTGATTAAGCACTTTAAACTAGCCTAATCCACCTCTATCCAAATCTGTTACAAAATACCATTCACTGTCAAATTTCTCCACTGTTACAGTTTTTCCCTCTTCAACAAATGTTACAGATTCTCCCTTTCTTTTTCCCACTAATCCTATGGCTCTTTCTTTGCCTCATTTGCCTTATACTCAACCCAAGTCTTACTCTCTATCATACTCATCCTACCAAGTCTTACACATTAATTCTTCCTTGTTTCTCCAACACATTCAAAAGCCTCTTGCTATAGATTTTATCTTTTCATCCTCTTACCACAACTACTACTCCTTAGTTATTAAATCATCTCTACTAAATCCCAATACACACCTCGGTTCTCCCATTCACCAAGTCATCCATTAATGCACCATTCCTACTAAACTTTGCCATAGTTCACTTACTTTTCTCACTTATTCACACACATACTTTCTCACCAATTTCATTCCTAAACTAGCCACACCCTTACAAGGGTCCTACCAACAATCAATGCAACACAAATCCATCTCAATACATCAATACTCCATCAAACAACAATACTAATACTCATTCACAATGTACTTGGCTCTAAGGCCTACAATTCACTTACTAGTTCCCAAATACTCAAAACTTCATAAACCTCAATGCTAATACAATAGTTTAGGTTCTTTTATTTGTTTACCCATTCCCATTACTCTAATGCATTATAATTTATCATTAGGAAGGAGCTCTTACCTTGAGCTTATAATTTTTTTTCCTTTCTTTTCCATTTCTCCTCATCTTTCTCTTCTCTTTTCTCTTGCTTGGAAATCGGACAAAGGCCAAGAAATTTCCCATCTCCAAATCAATATACAAAGCAAGGAATGAGTTTAAGTAAAAACACTTAACCTCCTTAATTAGGAATACTTAAAGCTCTAAAGTTGGTTATTACCTTGAAACCCTAGGATGGGGTTTTGATCAAGAATCAAAGGGGAACTCCCAAACCACCCTTGAAGACTTGGAGAACAGCTCAAACAAGGAAAAACCAAGGCATTAAGACTTGCCAAAATCGGCCAACACAAGAGGGTGAAGGAAAATGCAATTTTCTTCGGAGATTTTTACCTTGGATGAAAGAGGGAGCTTCAAGCTTCATAATGGTGTGCTTTTCTCTTCAAATGAGCAAAACCCATGGAGATGAACTTTCACCAATGGGGATTTTGAAAAGATAGAAATGAAGCTCTTGAGGAGAGGAGCAAGAATATATATTTTTTTCTTGATTTGGAGCATGAAGCTAGCTTGTACAAGGGAGAGAAGTGGGGGGTTTGGATGTGCTGCAAAATCGCCATGGATGGGGCAAGAAGAAGAAAAAAATCGGCAGAGAGAGGGAGGAAGAGAGGGCTGTACGTGAGGGAGGAGGAAATGAGGGGAGAGAGAGAGAAATAAAGGTACTTTTGTACCTTTTCTTTTTCTTTTGTTTACTTTTTGCTTTTTAGCTTATTTGTGTGTGTGAGAGTGGGGCTGCTTACTAATTAAAAACCGGCCCACATAACTGTTACAGGCTGGAGCGGTTTTTTTTCGTCTTTTACAGAAAATGGTCGTTTATTTACCCGGTTTAGCACTATTCACTATCCGGCCCCATTTTCCGGAATTTTCTCGTTTCTTTAATTTTAATGGTTATTATACTCCCATTAATGTTTATTTATAGTTATTTAATGAACTATAATTTTTACGGGTTCGTTTGACCACTCAAAGTCACATTTTTGTGTTTTCTCGAAAAACGTGCGCTAAAGCTTTATTAGCGTTTTAATACATTATTTGGTTCCGTTTTCTTCGGGAGTTGTTCCCATATATTATTTTGGTCTTATTAAGCCCTAGGAAACCATATAATACGCTAACCGAGGTCTCATACCTCCTATGGTTATTTAACGCTTATTTAGCGTTTTTCGCTTTTTAAGCGTTTCTTTATTTCTTTTGGATTTATTTTCCTTACCAAAATTACTTAGGCACTATTCGGCTCTTAAATACCATACTAAAATAATTTAATCACCATATTTAAGTTCAGGGTATTTCAATCTACCCCCCATTAAAGAACTTTGCCCTCAAAGTTGGTGAATCTATTATTGTTACTTACATACGTATTCTATGCTAAGGTTATGACCTCTACATATAACTTTGTCAAACTCCAAATGTCTGACATGATGCATACTACACATCCAAACAGCATGGCACTGCATGCATGGCAATCAAAAATATCCGTTACAAGCTCTCCATGGGGTCCGTCCACAGATAAATGAGGTACCATCCTCTCCCATGTCAAGCGATCCCTCAGGTACCGGTCACATTTGAACACTTACGCTTTCTGGTTCACGGCCGTCATGACTTGAGCACTTACACTTTCTGGCTCTACGGTCCTTCGGTTCAGATCAAATTCATTTGCACATATAGAGATCCTCAGGCACTTACTCATACTTACTCGGGACTACGCTGCCCCAGTGCCCTTGGAAAAATACAAAACACACACTGTCACCGTACGATCGGTGTAGTGGTTTCAAAACTAATCAACACTCCCACTGACTCAAAACTAGCTTCACCTCCTATGGTTTTGACCGGATACCCGCGCCTAGGCATGGAAGATCCACTAGCGCCCGTGGGAGCGGTTTCAAAACTGATCCTCATTCTCAAGTTTGAAGAAACATTGTACCAAATTAGTTTTGGAAATTCATTTTGAAAACTTGCATACATCTCCCAAATTCCAATTTATGATAACTTCACCTATTACTAGTGTTATTCCTGTGACCACTTAAGGGAGCTTCCAGAGTCCTTCAACCCCAATGTGATCAGCATTGGTGTTGAATTATCCTTCCACCCCAATTTGTGTTCGGTTTCTCTTGATCGCTAGCAAATCAAGTTCCACCTCCCACCTCCATTCAAACATACAGCTCGTCAAACATTATTTCATTTTCTATCTTTTTAATCTTGCTAGTCATAATCACACACATACATTTTCCAATTTATATAACTCACTTACTTATTTACTAATCATCTCATAAATTATTACTACATCTTCTCTAACTACCATACTTAGGAAATTCATGGGTATAATATCCTATTAATTTACTATACTCCAATTTATACTCATAAAACACATATACCGATTTATACTCATTACATACATCGGTTCCATACCGATTTATACTCCTCAAGTCTCCCATACCTACTCATTCCTCATACTATTACCAATCGGGGTTCTCATTCCCCTGGAGTTTCTCTACTCCTTTCCTATTCTTATTTCCCTAAATTACCACAATTACACGATGAGTGAATTCAAATGTTTATGTAACATCAGTATCAATCATCAAAATAAATTCTTTTGCGCTATGCGCATTGTAGTTTACGCCCTTATCACACAAAACATACATTTCGCGGTTTTCACTCTACCCCCCTTAAAAGGGATTATGCCCACGTAATCTACCATGTGTTAACATTGGACATTGGTCGAAGGCATTCAGCCGTCATGGAGTGGTTCAGCTTCCATGTGGTCTATTATACAATGTTCCTTGAACAATGGGTCTTAACCGTATTACCGGTTAGTCCCTGCATCAAGAATTTCCATCAGAGTTATTCAACTCTTAGCCGGGTTCGGTTCTAGCTTAAATGGCTTTAGGGCATTGATGATTAACCTTTTATTCACTAGGTGTCTTTCACTTAGTATTCTAGGCCCACTAGCTTCTGCTGCGCGACCCTGATAACTTGGGTTATTCGCCCTTCTTGTTATCCTTAATGTGCTACACATCACCTTTTTATCCCACTTTTTGCGGGAATAAGGTTTATTCCATCAAGCGTGGTATTATTTTACCGTGCACGAACTCAATGAGTTTTAGATTTATAACCAGCTCTCTGGCAATCTATATACATACTGTTGTGTTTTTGTAATGATCATTCACTTGGTTCCTCCGACTTATTGTCGGGTGAGGTTAAGCCACTACTTAGTTGTAGTGCTTTCTCTATTGTCAGTGTCTTCTGAATTTTGCTCACTATTTTGTTTGGTACAAGTGTTCTTTACTCGTATGACCTTGCATTTTCTATGCGCCGGTTGTAGTGACTTTCTTAAGTCTCCTTTCACTTTTTATTCCAATGGAATTCACATCTTGTGATTGTAGGTGTGTTTCACACACTTCGTGCTTCTTTGGCCTTAGGCCGCACGGTTTGTTTCTAAGCTTTTGCTTAACTGGCTTATGTCATGTTCATTGGTGACAGCAAGAATTTACTACGATTTACATTTCCATATTCCTAGCTATCCCACTAGATCATTAACTGCACAAGTGCAATACCAAAACACTCAGTCCTACAGAGTGCAGAGGCGTAAACTCTTAGTAGTAACTCTCTTATGAGATCGCAATAGGAATGATCGTTACTCCTTCAGGTGGTGCTTCATCATTTGGTGCAGACTCCTGGCTTGTTGCCCGGGCTATCCACTATCTCCTAGTAACAACTCCATAGCATTGGGTGATTATTCATATACATTGGTCGCCTGCTGCGCACCATGTTCTTACAGATTCCACAGTATTGGTTTACATGGCATCCACTGTTGCTAGCTTCAGCTCATGTATTTCCACCATTTATATCATGGTTCGGTGTTTATACTTCTGAGCTCCTTGAGCGTCATTTAATTATACTTTACATTCCCACATAGCGTGTTCCTCCTGAACTGATTACTCCTTGGTTGTCAACAATTCCTGTTGATGCTTATCCTACATTGCTTGACAGTATTTGTATGCTCAAGCTTCACTACGTTAGTAGTTCTGAAATGAATATATTTTCAGACATTTATTGATGGTATCCCATTCTTGGGATCCATGTGTTCACCGCTCTTGCGGTCTCCCATTTAGGAGGGGTATCCTTGCTCGTTGGTAATTACCCTTTTATTGGTGTCGTCCTTGGTCACTTTCCATATGGTTCACAATGGGTTTTACAACCGTTGGGTTGTGTATAGTAATAGTCTCATGGCATACTAGCCATATTACCTAGAGCTCTGCTCATCATGGGCTGTTCCCAAGTGATCATTTCTCCGTAAGCCATCACTGGGTTTGGAGGTGATACTGGGCTCCGTGATAAGATCGTTGCATCACGCTTCCGTTTATTGGAGACCCTTTTTGAATCTTATTTATTAATTTGGGGTATCCCCTGTCAAGTGGGATCCCTTCGGTGTTCTAACCGGATGTTCGTTCCGATTGTGGTGTTCTTACCACGACATCTCGTTCAACTGTGTTGACTTGATCCCCTTTATGGATCGCTCCTGGGTATTACTGATTATACGGCAGCATCTGGCTGACATTTATGAGTATGTCCAGTTTGTCATCCTACCTTACGCTTCTGGATCTAAGTTATTCGTTGAGGGTTATAATGTCTCCCGTTCTTAGGGTTGACCATTGGTGTTTTTCCTTATGTTATAACGGGTGTGATCTTCTCTTCGGTGATGAATGGTATTTTTCGGTACCTTATACGATCACCCTGTGTGTTTATGGTAGTTGTCCTGGGAATTCCATCCCGTTCGTTGAACACTTATGTGTTAATGTTAGGCGTTTGCCTTACAGTGTTTAGACTGGGTATTCCTTCCAGTTATCATGCTTTATTTCGATATCTTCGAGACATATCCAATGTCTTGTTCCGTTGTTAGTGCTTCTCGCACTTTTAACTCTTAATCGTTCTCCTGGAGTGAGTTTTTGACTCCTTAGCTTGTAAGCTTATCTGAGTTCCCTTTGCTCGTTTGGGGTATCCAATTGTTTGGGTTTGAATTTACTTATGGTCCGTAGAACGGAGTTGACTACTTCCCATGTTTTGTACACTACATGTATACATACGTGGGGTACCTTGTTGGTACGTTACCACTTACCTAACTATCTGTCAGGCCCGCAAGCTCCTTTGGAGTGCGGTCGTCCCACATCCCGTATTTGGGTACACTCGTAGTGTTCGTCACACGCCTAGGTGAAGTATTCTATTGTCAACTCTTCTTGTATCATTCTATGATACTCACCGAAATTCTGTCGGTTTGGTTTCAAAAAACCCGAGGTTTGAAAGAAGGGTTTGTGGTTTTGAAAGAAAATTTGAGTTTTGAAATAACAGTTCAGTGTTAAAAGAAGTTCTTCATGGTGTCGCCATGTCTGAGGTCTTGACCAAGTCCAGCTTCTTGCTGGCTGGTAGGTTCTTAGTACAATGGTCGGGCCGTTAGGCCTTTCCAAGGTTTCATTATTTAATCCTTAGGATTGGTAATCCTATATTTGCTCCATTCGTCATAGCGGTACTTTAGCAAGTATTTGCGGGTTGTTAAAAGTCTTCCAACCGTCTTGTAGTTGCTGCACTTGCCCTGGGCAAGTGCGCGGGTAGGTTGTTTTTCGGTTAACGTATACCGGTTACGGTATCGTTTCCATCCATAATTGATGGTCTTATTAGATCTTCCTTTGATCTTTTGATCTTGGTGATCAATCTTCTAAGTCGTTTCTCAGTATACTTGACATGATTGTCGTCAATCCGGGTGTCTCACACCTACATTGTGGTTAACGAGACTTGACTTATAGGTGTACATTTTATGAATACTTCTATTGTCATCTGAACTATGTTGTTCGGTTATTGCGGCCTCTTGGCGTGTAGGCTTGGTGTTAATCCAGCCTCGACTAATTCCTTAGTCGGTTCGTATACCGTTGTTGGTATCATCAAAGATTACAGTCCGTAGACCCTCTTGTCTCGGGCTTGTTACTCCGTCTTTTCGCTCCACAGCGTGGTTGTGCTTCCTTTCTTGCTGGCTGCGCATGGTTCTTGCGACTGCGAAGCATGTCGCCCCATGGTGCCATACATTCCATTATCCTTTATTTAGGATCTTCAATCCTTCGCCATTAAGTGCGATCATCGTCATCCAACGGGAACCGTCTTGGGGACTTCCAGTTCTTGGACTCTACCGTATGACAGGTTCTTTTCCTAATAAGGTTTATGTTGCAACTGCCAGATCGGTTTTACCCGAATATGAGAGGTTTTTCCACTTCTCTGGCGTTAGTATTCCAATTTAATACCGGGGGTTGCGGAGGGCGGGTATGGTTGTTGTAGGTTTCCGGTTCACGCGGGAGTTCCTAACTAGCGTACCTTACACGCAAACACTCAACCCTTAGCCCTAAGTCTCTACTTCCTAACTCGGTATTTTCCTAAACTCGGTAATTCATCCATCAGAGCGATACTTCGCTTTGATACCACTTTTTGTAACACCCCTACCGCTAATACCGTCATTACTGTACAAATACTTACCTTCGCAGCGGATATTACATACACAACGGCGGGCGTACAATGCCGTTAGTCACCCACGTGACTAACAAGGCGAGTTACAATCCTACATACTATCGGTCTGATGAATATGAACATACCGAGTACTCTATACAATACATTACTTCCCATTGCATACTCAACCATAAATCAAATACAAACCCAATACAATACTATACCGAGTCTACTACAATCCTTAAATTACCGATATAGTTTGGACTTCCAAATTCACAATATATTACAAATACAATCCCTATTATACAACTACCCATGGTTACATAGCAGTCCCCGTCCTACTCTCTCGAACGGTGGTCAGCTTCGAATACCTGCACACTAAAAACGTTCCCCCTAGGGGGTCAGCTTACGCTGAATATGAAATTCGCATATACCGCGTGCTAACCGCGGTACGCCGACTACTTTGGGTCGGATATACATGGAGTTCATTTTACATGCATACATACATACTCATGCTACAACAATACAATCAACCATACTTACATACATACATAAGGTTCTTTACCTACCAAGGAAGACAATTTGTTAGTCAACCGTTTGTTTAGTTATTCGTTCATCCGGTTTCATCGGATGCACTCTTTCTCCTTATTCGGGTTCACAAAGCTTACACCAGGCTTAATCTTACTTACTCGTTGTTTTACTCACACAACGCTCAATACCTTACTCATTACTTCACTCATACTTTACTCAGTACTCACTGCTACCATTACTTACTCTTACTCAGTACTCACTACTTGCTCTCACATACTCCGTACCCATACTCTTCTCCTTACCCATACTTACTCATTGCTCGGTACTCACTACATACTCATACTTACTCCTTACTCAATACTCATTACTTACACAATACTCAATACTCATTACTTTACTCATACATACGCAATACACAATACTCCCTACTTTTGGTCTCTGGGCGGAGTCACACACAAGACTCCCCACCGGGCCTACAAATACAATGGGCTATACACTTAGCTCCTCAAATATACAAGTGTCCATTTTTACCGGACTACTCAAATTCCCAACACTCCCCTCTTGGAGTATCTTACAATCTCATGGATTAGCCTAGAAGTATCTCTCTCGATAACCTCCACTAGCTTAGGGAATGGCCACCGTCTAGTATTCTCAGGTTTAAGGGTTTCCCCAACGTATCGAATACTCTCATGTTCGGGACGTTACTTACATCAGTCGGATCCTCTCATAGTGGGTCGACTAGTCGCTAAGGGTTTGACAATCCCTCATCATTCTTTACCACTCTCATGGTTCATGACTTGCACCAACATTAATTCCTCTAGTAGAGTTCACTTATATACTTCCACTACTTATTGTTTGTGGATTATTCATTTCGGTTCTCCTGCCGTTATCGGGAGGTTACTACTCCCGTGCACTCTCTCACATTCTAGTGAGTTCATTGGTTTTCGTTAACGTTTGTTGGTTCGTTAGTTTAGTGCGTTTCTACGTTCCCGTTAGTTCACAACATGACTCTTACTACGAGTCACTAAACACAAGACTCATCTATGAGTCGGTCTTCGCACTAAGTGAAGCCACACAATCAATCAAGAAGGGTTAGCTCATACAACATACATCAAGACATACAATGAAAGACAATAAACCGTTTTCATGCTTTAGTCTTGATTAGCCGGCATACAGCACAAAAATCAACGTAACTCGGTTAGCATACGGGCATGAGAAAATCATACCTTTCACCGGAGTTAGCTTTACCATGTGTTCCCTTATTCCTTGGTTCACACTTGTTCCACTGATAATGTTTCAAACATTGTTATTAATGCTAAGTATTACCATGCATACTTAATTGCTACTCCCGTACTTACCCCGTTGTCCTGTTGTTTTGGTTTAACATAATGTTCATACACTTACAACTTTCCTAATCACTTCTCATACTTGTTCATGGCCTTAATGACCTTTAAACATCATTAATTATGTCTTAATTATCTTATACCATCCATACCCATCCTTACTCTACCTTAGAATAGCTTAAAAACAATTTCTGTGAAGTTTTTAGTAGGGTCCGGGTTAGTGTCCGGGTTTACATACCCCCACTACTTTGCAAAAATCCTCGGGAATGATTTGTGTATGGTCCGGGTTTAGGTCATGGTTTACAAACCCGGACCATATGTGTGTAATTCCTCTCGGGTGTGAAAATGGGGTGGTCTGGGTTTAGGTCCTGGTTTGCAAACCCGGACCACTCCTTCTGAAATACAATCTGTTACGATTTTTGACTGGTCCGGGTTTCTGTACTTGTTTACAAACCCGGACCAGTTGTTGTATTTACATATATGCTAGTTTTTAATTATGTTTCAACTCTAAAATCCTACCAATCTCTTCCCCAACATTTCTACATATAATCTAGCATATTTTAGCATTGATTAAGCACTTTAAACTAGCCTAATCCACCTCTATCCAAATCTGTTACAAAATACCATTCACTGTCAAATTTCTCCACTGTTACAGTTTATCCCTCTTCAACAAATGTTACAGATTCTCCCTTTCTTTTTCCCACTAATCCTATGGCTCTTTCTTTGCCTCACTTGCCTTATACTCAACCCAAGTCTTACTCTCTATCATACTCATCCTACCAAGTCTTACACATTAATTCTTCCTTGTTTCTCCAACACATTCAAAAGCCTCTTGCTACAGATTTTATATCTTTTCATCCTCTTACCACAACTACTACTCCTTAGTTATTAAATCATCTATACTAAATCCCAATACACACCTCGGTTCTCCCATTCACCAAGTCATCCATTAATGCACCATTCCTACTAAAATTTTGCCTTAGTTCACCTACTTTTCTCACTTATCCACACACATACTTTCTCACCAATTTCATTCCTAAACTAGCCACACCCTTACAAGGGTCCTACCAGCAATCAAAGCAACACAAATCCATCTCAATACATCAATACTCCATCAAACAACAATACTAATACTCATTCACAATGTACTTGGCTCTAAGGCCTACAATTCACTTACTAGTTCCCAAATACTCAAAACTTCATAAACCTCAATACTAATACAATAGTTTAGGTTCTTTTATTTGTTTACCCATTCCCATTACTCTAATGCATTATAATTTATCATTAGGAAGGAGCTCTTACCTTGAGCTTATAATTTTTTTCCTTTCTTTTCCATTTCTCCTCTTCTTTCTCTTCTCTTTTCTCTTGCTTGGAAATTGGCCAAAGGCCAAGAAATTGCCCATCTCCAAATCAATATACAAAGCAAGGAATGAGTTTAAGTAAAAACACTTAACCTCCTTAATTAGGAATACTTAAAGCTCTAAAGTTGGTGATTACCTTGAAACCCTAGGATGGGGTTTTGATCAAGAATCAAAGGGGAACTCCCAAACCACCCTTGAAGACTTGGAGAACAGCTCAAACAAGGAAAAACCAAGGCATTAAGACTTGCCAAAATCTGCCAACACAAGAGGGTGAAGGAAAATGCAATTTTCTTCGGAGATTTTTACCTTGGATGAAAGAGGGAGCTTCAAGCTTCAAAATGGTGTGCTTTTCTCTTCAAATGAGCAAAACCCATGGAGATGAACTTTCACCAATGGGGATTTTGAAAAGATAGAAATGAAGCTCTTGAGGAGAGGAGCAAGAATATATATTTTTTTCTTGATTTGGAGCATGAAGCTAGCTTGTACAAGGGAGAGAAGTGGGGGTTTGGAGGTGCTGCAAAATCGCCATGGATGGGGCAAGAAGAAGAAGAAAATTGGCAGAGAGAGGGAGGAAGAGAGGGCAGTACGTGAGGGAGGAGGAAATGAGGGGAGAGAGAGAAATAAAGGTACTTTTGTACCTTTTCTTTTTCTTTTGTTTACTTTTTGCTTTTAAGGTTATTTGTGTGTGTGAGAGTGGGGCTGCTTACTAATTAAAAACCGGCCCACATAACTGTTACAGGCTGGAGCGGTTTTTTTTTCGTCTTTTACAGAAAATGCTCATTTATTTACCCGGTTTAGCACTATTCACTATCCGGGCCCGTTTTGGAATTTTCTCGTTTCTTTAATTTTAATGGTTATTATACTCCCATTAATGTTTATTTATAGTGATTTAATGAACTATAATTTTTACGGGTTCGTTTGACCACTCAAAGTCACATTTTTGGGTTTTCTCGAAAAACGTGCGCTAAAGTTTTATTAGCGTTTTAATACATTATTTGGTTTCGTTTTCTTCGGGAGTTGTTCCCATATATTATTTTGGTCTTATTAAGCCCTAGGAAACCATATAATACGCTAACCGAGGTCTCATACCTCCTATGGTTATTTAACGCTTATTTAGCGTTTTTCGCTTTTTAAGCGTTTCTTTATTTCTTTTGGATTTATTTTCCTTTCCAAAATTACTTAGGCACTATTAGGCCCTTAAATACCATACTAAAATAATTTAATCACCATATTTAAGTTCAGGGTATTTCATTAGGAATGGACGCAAGATAAACTTAAACTGGAAAACGCATTTTGATTGAGAATTTACACACGAAATTCACTCAACCTCCCTTGCCCTACACACGGACACTCGGGACAGTTTCAACTTTACCCCTAAAGTCATCAACCCTCTCATGACTATCGGCCTACGGTTCACCGACCGTTCCCCGACCTGTCATTCTATCAAATACCCAATGTATTGATACTCTAACCTAGTCCTCTCTAGCTCAGCAACTCTCTAGCACTTACACACACTCCTAAGTCTGATCCACACTTGCCCAGATTATCACTTTCTTTTCTCTCATACAGGCCTACTTACATATAGAATAAATGCAAGTATATATACACAGTTGTTAGGATGTAACTACCGTCCTATTAATCCATAGACTTCTAGGAGTCGACTACAACTTTGATTATTCACATAGCAACAATACTAGACTTGTAGAGATTCTTCAACTTGATCTGGAGGCTTGAACCACGTGTCACCTCATGGTTGGTCAAGTTGGCGGCAGCCCTCTTGATAGGTCGATCACCACTTGTGTGCCCCACTTGCCTAATTTTGTCTGGTTCATTAAATGCTCATAAATGCCCTCTTATGAATTCATTATGGCTATGTAATGATGTTCATTTATAGCTTTGTTATCTTGTGCATTAATGAACTTCTCCTTTTGTCGTGAGTTTGTCGTGAACAAGTGCCTAAGTGGATGTATGTGCTTTATCTAAATGTGTTGATCCCTTGCAGTATTCTGTCTTTGATTTTCATCTTTAAGCATGAGAGATATCTTCATGCGGTGTCTGACTGGTTGTCTATGCTAGAAGTCCTCCGGAGCTCTCGCAGATAGGTGCCCGACTGGTTGGGCACATGTCGTGGATTGAGCGCGCTTGCAACCTTGCATGCTAAGCCACTCATGACTTAAGTGCGCTTGCAACCTTGCGTGCTAAGCCACTTATTCACCTGTCTATCTGAATCATGAATCTTAACAAACGCATTAGATAGACAATACAAGGTTTGCTATCATCAAAACTAAAGGATCTTGTCTTAACACAGCTTTTTAGGGAGAAACAACTAGTGGGCAGTGGCAATAAGTCCCCTTGGTAATCTAGAAGTTATCCCAGCACCCCAGTTGGTGGGCAGAGGCAATAAGTCCCCATAGTATACCAGCCAGGAACATTGGAACGGGTTTTGGTCCCCAGAAGCATTCGAGCATCATCAGTATATCATATCATCTTCATCTGCATATCGTTGGCATGTCACCTACATTTGCAGTACAGGTTCCCGACACCTTATAATGCTCGACGTATTCTATTTAGCTATAGATTCCCAACACCTTATAATACTCGGCATATTCCATGTAGCTTCAGGTTCCCGACACCTTACAATGCTCGGCGTATTCCATTTAGCTTCAGGTTCCCGACACCTTATAATGCTCGGCGTATTCCATTTAACTTCAGGTTCCCGACACCTTCTAATGCTCGGTGTATTCCATTTATCTTTAAGTTCCCAACACCTTACATGCTCAGTCTAGTTTATTCATTCTTAGTTTAGTCCACTTTTTACACTTTAGGTAGTCGGCGCCTCATAATAGCCCTATATTTCAAGCTTCTCTTTTAGGTAGTTGGCATCACATAATGACCCAATAATCTCAAACTTCTTTCATAGGTATCTAGAGCCTCATAATAGCACAATTGAATCATTAGACTTTCAGCAGATATCTAATTCATTCTTTACTACTGGTCAAAATTTTGGGGCATCACTCAGACATCAACCAATCTTTTCATTCTCATTACAAAGACAAGTTGACGGGGGGCAATCTGTTATACCCAAAATTTTGACCCCCTAGAAGAAAGTCTCTTAAGGCGCATGTACTACAAGGGTAGTTTAGTCAAGTAGCAAGGATTTCAAGTTCAATCGGCACATTCCGGAGTGCTAGGGACAGCTTAGTCATCTTCAGGGGCGTTTTCGTAAATTTTCAAGGCTCATAAGCCTCCTATAAGCTTTATCTCTCCTTCTAAAGTGGCTAAAATCAATTCAAAATGCTTTGAAATTTTAACCCATGACAAAGGATGACATTTTGAGCATAATGGCTTTGGAATTTTGATTTTTCAAATTTCTAATAATTTCCTAGTAATTTCTGATTGAATATGACGAGAAATTGAATTTAAAAATATTCCAATATCCAAAAAATTCGATTCCACCTTGGAAAAATAAGAAATACCATCCTTTACACATGTTTAAAATTTCATAGTCAGATTTTTTTTAAAAGCCATTAAGTTAAAACATTAGTAAATCTCGATTTTTACCGGTTTTTTTCTATCTTTAAGGAGGTCTGTATAAGGAACCTTAACCCTTGATCAAATCAGAACCTCTCAAGCCCTAACAACTCAGAATACTCAGCCGTCGTAAGTCTCTCACGTTTTTCAACTCCCGAGCCTCGAAATTCTTCAAATATTCACCAAAATCACCTTCTAAACACTTTTTCCAACCCAAAGCATCAATGATCATCAAACCCCACTAAAACACCGTCAAAACGTGGAGAACATCAAGAATGACTAGTGATTAGAACCCCGGATTGATGTCCTTTCGAATCTGCCATCAACGAGGCTCCCGACCTGAAGGATCACCAAAATCAGAAAGGTAAACAAGGTTTGTAAACAGATAATTCGACTCATTTTGTCTTTAATTGCTCTTTATCAAAATCCCGGGTCGAACCGACTCTTTACGGCTCCTGAATCAGCGTTTGTTTTCATTTTTTCTCAACTAACTTGTTCTTTAATTCGTCAGTAATTCGACTTCAAATTGAAATCTTTTCATTACTAACATCTCGTACATCTTTCAGGCTACACGTCCGTAAATTTTGACCCAAAAACACCGTCAGGAACCACCAAAAACCCACCGTCCGTGGGTGGTCCGTGACCTCGGACCTATGGTCCGGGACCACGGACGTCTGAGGTCACAGATGGGCTATCTTTTCAAGTTTGTGTTTTTATTTTTATTGGACTTTCAAAATCACATAGTTAAATTAGGGTCCGTAGCCTTGATGAAAAATAAAATTGATTAATTTTGCCTCCGAAACCCTAGTTTAGGTAATGTTAACTTTTAGTTTATTTTTCTGTCAAAAAATGCTAAAAAATTAAAAAAATAAAAGTTTGCGCACTTAGGTAGGGATGACAAAACGGGTTCACGAGTTGTGTTAGGCTAAACCCAAACCCGACCCGTTTATTAAACGGGTTCACCCGACCTAACCCTTTTAATTAATTGTGTCCAAATATGAAACCCATATCCAACCTGTTCATTAAACGGGTTGACCTGTACATTAAATAGGTTGACCTGTTTATTAAACAGGTTGAGCTATCTGACCCAATTAACTAATCATGTCCAAATTTGAAACTCAAATCCGTATTTATTAAACTCAAACCTAACCTGTTTAGTTATATATAAGAAAATAATTTGACTAATTAATATTAGTTTTGTCGTTCTATGATATTATTAACTAAGTTAAAACACTTAATTTTAAATATCTGTATATCTTAATTATATTAAAATTTGATATAAAATAATTAATCTATAATTTATAATATATATTTATTTAATATAAATTACTTAAACAGGTTAGCGGGTTACATATCTTAAACCCAAACCCGACACGGCTATTAAATGACTCGTGTTCGAGTTGGTCCGTTTATTTAATCGTGTCATTTTTTAAAACTCAAACCCGCTAACTTCGTGTCGGATTCGTGTTGGTCAAACAGGTTGTGTTGAAATTGCCACCCTTAGGTTAAAACGACTCGTAATAAGCCGTAATTAAACTAAGTAGAGGAAAAACGACTTTGAGGGGTAATGGAAGTAATTGAACCCTAAATAAGTCGAATACCAAACCCCCGAACCTGAACTCTCCTTTCCTAATTTAATCTAGGTTAAAATTAGGTGGCGAATCTAATTAGGTTCCAGTGAGCTAACTTAGGACTTAGTAATTAATGTTTTATGACATAGTTATTAAGCTTAGGTTAAAAGTGGACCTAGAACCCGACCAGACCCTAATCAATTCAATTCAACAAAGGGTAGTGGTTCAAAAATCGAGGCTCACAAGTAGTTATGTTCTTTATTTTCTTGAGGACAAGCGAAAGCTAAGTGTAGGGTAGTTGATGAGTGCCGAATTTATCTATGTTTCTATGCTCAATGTGATTAATATTTTATTGGTTTATATGATAAATTCCTTACTTATATGTTATTTTATGTTATATGCAAAGAACTTCCCTTACTTATGGTTTTGTGCTTAAACAGAAAAAAATATTGAAGAAAAGGATTTAGATATGTGTGCCAAGAACTTAACGGTCAAGACGGGACCAAATGAGAGCAAAAACAGCCTTTATGCTGCATTTTGAGGTTTGTCCGGGTTTGTGTCAGGACATACAAACCCAAACCAGCCATGAGGACAACTCTCTGCCAAGTTTTAGCTGTGGTCCGGGTATGTGTCCAGATTTGTAAATCCGGACCACACCTGAAGAAGACTTACTGCCTAAATTCGTACCTAGTCCGGGTATGTGTCCGGCTTTTCAAACCCAGACCAGGCCAATTCTATCGCCCATCATGATTTTCTGTGAGGCGTCCGTAAACCCAGACAGAGCAAAACTGAAGGCGTGCACATCGTTTTTAAAAAGTTTTGAAAGTTTATAAATATTATCTTTATGAGTCGATCGACGGTAAGCAACCCAGAGGACATTACGAAATAGATAGCAACCCTAGCCGCATAGAAGTCAGATAGAGAGGGAGACATCAGACAGTTTTGACAGATTAGAGCAAAAGAAAGAGACCGGATTCGTCATCATTCTACAATTAGATGATATTTTCTAATCTCTTTACTTTTGTTATTATTTCTTCGTCTCTGATTTCTGAGTAGTCGTTAGAATTTTGGTTTGCTATGGACAACTAGTTTATTATTTGGCTTCCTGAGTTGTTAAATACAAATTCTTACAGATTGTAGTTTTATTCCTTGTTTATTATTGAATTCTCTTGTGATTAATTATTGCTTGAGTTTATTTGGTATGAATTTCTTAAAAGTGAGAACTACAGAGTTCATTAGACCTTAAGAATATTACCAGTGAAACTTGAGACGACAATTCCTAAGGATTAACTGACTAGAAACTAGATGAATCGTTAAGGCTACTAGTTGATTTGTAAATTCCTAACGAGAGTTAGGATTTGGAATTTCTAGTAAGGATCTATGTTACGGAAAACCGGTTTTAGATTAATTTAGATCAGAGGTTGCAATCTAGAGTTGAGAAAACACTAAGGAAGAGATTTGATAAACTAGGGACAATTAGTTAACCAGGATTCACCCTTTTAGATTTGTTAAAGAAACACTTTTATTTATTTTCTATTTATTTGATCATTTAGTTTCTACAAACCAACCCCCACAATTATTGTTGTTATTTTTCTTTAGTTTATTAGTTAGTTAGATTAAAGACTCAAACTAGACACAACCTCCTTTGGTTCGATAACCTAGGGAATACTACCTAGGAAAACTTGCTACGATAGACGAGTACACTTGCTGCAATAGTTTTCACCCGTACAGTGACTGTCCCTACCATACTGAGGCTACGATGGGTGAACTAAATTATGGCCTTTGGCTAAAAGCTGGGACTCTGGGCACTGGTCAAGCTCGCCTGGATGCTCATATGCGTACTCCCTCGGAGCCGCGGTCCTCTTCTGCTGTTATGCCACCACATGCCTCTCCAACACTTGCTTTTGCCAACCAATCTACTCATCCTATGGAGATTGTTGTCAGTCCAAGGTTGAACCTCAACAAGATGCAGAATTAGAGGAAGGGGAAATCCCACCAGGTCCTTCAAATGGTCACAAGTGAAAGATGTTTGAGGTGCAATCTTCCTCTACAGAAGCTGAGGTCCAGGAGATGACTGCACTGGAGGAGTCTTCTAAAAAAGGAAGAGGTCAAGATGAAGCCGTTTCTTCACAAACAACTCTGGGGGAAGACCAAGGTTTCCAGGCATAATGAGCTACTTGATTGCGAACTATCGTGGGCTTGGTACTGCCACTTCAGTTCACAGGATTAGGGAGGTGATTAGGGATGAAGCACCTTTTTTTTTCTTTTTGATGGAGACTAAGTTATCTGCTTTTGAAATGTGTTGGATTGCATCCTTGTTTAAAGGTTTCAATTGGATAGCTGGTGATAATGTAGATAGGTGAGGGGGTGTAGCTTTCTTCTCCTTAGTTTTTCATCTTGTCATGTAGATTGTGTAGTGACTGCTCCTAAGGAATGGAAGTGGCGCATCTCTGGTTTGTATGGTTGGTCAAATATTTCAGAGAAATAGAAAACTTGGAACCTTTTATGTTACCTTAGGGATCAATGGTTGGGGCCATGGCTCATAGGGGGATTTCAATGAAATTCTTTTTCAATATTAGCACTTAGGCAGAGGCATCAGACCTCCTTCTGCTATGGCGGCATTTCGTGACTGTCTTGTTCAAATCAATCTTCAGGACTTGGGTTATAAAGGTTCACGGTACACTTACATAAACAATTCTCGTTATCAGGACAATGTTAAATGTCGCCTTGACCGTTTTTTATTGATAAGCCGCAGACTTATCATATTTTATGTGCTAGATTTAGTATTATAATTATCTAAATAAGGTTAAATATATGTTATTTATGTTATATTATGTGTTAAAGTATATTATTTGTATAGACTTATGTTTTTGAGTTTTCTGTGCAAGGAATGATTTTCTAGGCAAAAGTTCAGATGATGCCGGACTCAATGCCGGATTAATCTGCACGGCATGAGCATAGATCGGAAAAGGAGCTTTGCCGGATACGATGCCGGGTAGATCTCATCCGGCATAAGTGAAGAGTCGCCACGGTTGATAGACGATGTCAGTTATTGACCGTTGGAGATTTATCTAGTGCCGGGTGTGCCGGGTATATCCTACCCGACATATGCACTGTTTCGCGCGGAATTGGCGGTTTCGACCGTTAACAGTTAGGCACATTTCCCATGTGTGCCGGCTACTGGTGATCCGGCGTGACGCCCGACAACGACATTTTGAAGCCCTATAAATAGGCCGTGAATCTACATCATTTGACACACTTCAACATACAAAATCCACGCCATTTACACTCTATTTCCGCCATATTCCATCTGTTGGTGTCCAAGGAACGTCTGCAGATCCGTCCACGCAAGAGAAGAAGAAGACCTTGACGGGTTAAGGCTATTAACATCTCCTTCTCCCCCTTTGTATTCTCTTCTTGTAGTTGTGTGGATGGTGATGCAGAATCCTTGTTAGATTTTTGGTTAGGGAAGATTTCCTTGTAAAACTCTTATGATCATTTATGGAATTTTCAAGTTTCTTAACCCGAGTTCTAGTCTTCATGCAAAGTAGAATGAAGTAGCTATTTATTCTCTTACCTCTAAATCCTATTTAAGGCTTTCCCAAGAAAGAATAGGATAAATTAGGATTTTGGTCATCTTTAAGTTTGTTGTTCCGAAAGAGGGGCATCAAGACCTAAGGTTTAGGGTTAATCTCTTATTTCCCATTATTTTGGTTGTATTCACGGCATTAGCTATGCACGATGCAAGTATGAGTATTGAGTTCCTTTTGTCAGAACCGAATCTGGAAGTGTTATTTACGAAATGTATGATGTCGGATGTCGTGTCGGGTATAAGTTGTCCGACACATTCAAGGCCGTGAATCTGCTGGGTAGCAGAGGTCCGGCATTACACCCGGCGTATGCATTTTGCGAGACCAAATCCTCTTTGAGACTTGCCACCCTTGATTATTGATCACACGTTTCCCTTACATTGATAATCTTCCCAAATCAAAGTTAGTTTATCTAGTTTTCTTAGTTTAGAAGCAACCTTTACTTTTCCCCCTTATTATTATAGAATAGGCTTTTGCCCGGATTAGGACTAGTTTTCTATAAGTCTCTTGGGTACGATTCTCTCGGTCGTAATATATTTACACTATACTCCGACCGGGTTTTTATTTGCTACCCGTAGTAGAGTTGTAGGTTTATTTAGGATTAGTTATTATTTTATTCTTTTTGTATATAGTTTTCCCTACAATTTTCCTGTTAGCATTTATGTAATGATCAATCGCTTAACCTTTTTCTAGAGGCTTAGACTTTTCATTTACCTTGGGGGCGATCAGACCATAAACCCATCAAGCTAATTCTTAAGACAACCATACGTAGGGGACCACGATCTTTCCACTTTGAGAATTACTAGGCTCAGGACCCAGAATGCCAACAATTGGTCCATGTAGTTTAGTCTCAACGCAGTCCATCTGGTTTTATGGAAAAGGCTCGCCTATGTGGTCGCCAATTGCGCCGATGGGGATGTCATAAATACTAGAAAGAGAAGAAGACAATAACTCAGCATAAGTAAGAGTTAGACTTAGTGGGCTCTATTGCTCCCACTCAGGTTAATTTAGATCGGTGGTGCATGCTCAACAAGTCTCTTGATGCTCTATTACAGAAGGAGGAAATGAGACTACACCAACACTCAAGACTAATATGGAATTCAGCATGGGAACATAACTCAAGTTTTTTCTTTGCAAGGTGTAAGGCTCGCTCATGTAGAAATGCAATTCATCAGCTTGCTCTAGGCTCCCAGCCCCCCAGACTACATGGTTTGGTGGTTACACGCCATTTCTTTATGAATTTGCTCACAAGTGCACAACCTTATCATGATTCACATCTCTTAGCATGTGTTGAGGGTCAGGTTCCACATGCTATGCTTGAGGGGATGGCTCAGCCTTATACTGAGGAGGAAATTCTCAGGGCATACAATCAGTTAAACCCTTATAAGGCAACTAGACCTGATGGCATAAATGAAAAGTTTTTATGCACTTTTTGGCCTGTGGTAAGTAAGGATTTTCTAGAAACATGCTTGCAATTTCTAAATGCCACTGTTGTACCCCCCCCCCGGCTTGATTCCAAAGAAAAAAGGGGCTACCTCAATTATTGACTACTGTCCGATCTCATTGTGTAATGTCATTTATAGAGTTATTTCTAAGGTCTTGATTAATTGAGTTATAGATTTTATGCCCCATGTCATTTCTGTAAACCAAGCAACATTTGTCAAGGATCGACTTATCACTGATCAGATTCTCGTCCCTTATGAGATTCCTCATAAGATGCGTACCTCCAAGGCTCAGGCCTAGGGACATTTTTCTTACAAAGTGGATATGTCCAAGGCTTTTTATCATTTAGAGTGGCGCTTTATCATCCACGTACTGCAAAGCATGGGCTTTCACCCCAGTTGGATTACTTTGGTACAGAAGTGTCTTACCACTGTCACAACCTCTATCTTTATCAATGGATACCCTGGTCCAACCTTCACTCCTCAGGGAGACAACGGTAGGGAGACACTTTATCTTTTTTTCTCTTTATTTGTTGCATGGAGGTCCTCAGTTCTTCACTTCATTTGGCCTCAGACTTTGGGCTTTACAAAGGATACACTGTCAAAGCCATGCCCTATCTATTACAAATTTATTGTTTGCAGATGATTATGCTATCCAACATATTGTATGACTTCAAGCAAGCTTCAGGGTAATGTATTAATGTAGCAAAATCTGTTATTATGTTTTCAGGGGGCATTAGATCTCCCCAGTGAGTTGCTCTAGCTCAAATACTCCAAGCCACTAAAGTTAATGACATGGGCCATTATCTTGGCTTTCCTAGCACCATAGGGAGAAACAGGCGGTCTGTTTTTGCATACATACGTGAAAGAGTAGAAAAATGTATTCAGTCCTAGACGAGCACAGTCTCTCAATCAGGAAGAGCCACCCTTATCAAAGCTGTTCTACAAGCTATACCAACATATATGATGTCTATTGTGCTCCTGCCAAAAACCTTACTAAATCAGATTCAGAAACTTTTGGCACGTTTCTGGTGGAGTGGCTCATCAACCAAACGTGGATTACACTGGGTTAAATGGGCATAACTCTGTCAAGGGGTGGATCTTGTAGGGACGGGGTTTCGATTCTTTTCAGCTTCAATCGGGTACTACTAGCCAAGCAACTGTGGTGCATTATGTTAGAACCTCATACTTTATTATCACAACTCATCAGAGCACGTTATTTAACAAATACCAGCTTGTTTAATGCTCGGCTTACATCAAATGCTAGCCTCCTTTAGAAAGCTCTACTGAGTGTTAGAGATCTGATAGAGTTGTGTAGCAGGAGATGTATTATTGATGGTGTGATGACCAAACTCGCAGATCGATGAATTAAGGGTAAGGAGGGGATGGCCTTTTCTATGGAAACTCCCACTAGTAGCGCAAAGTTCAACTTTGGTGGCATCCATGATTAATCATCCATGCTCTTGGGATGTTAATCTATTACAAACTTGGTTCCTAGACTCTGAAGTGTCTTCAAAAGGACAACATGAGCAACGCACGAGCCACGAGTTCGGCACAGACTATTGAAGTCCTTTCTATTCGACTTGAAGAAAAAGAACTTGTGGGAATGAGAGGGATGAGAAGAGACAAAAAAATCGTGACCCCAAATTTTTAATTAAAAACAACCAAAGCGTGAAAAGTCCTACTTTCTTCATCAAAAATTCAAAAAAGGCAGAACTTGTGGGACTGATGAGAAGGGAAGAAATGGAACCAGCCAAGAAAGGCATAGGAAGCATCCGGTCATCTGTGGCCGGATGGAGTAGGGTTAAAAGTAGGTATAAAGCGTTCGCTTGCCCGGTCGTTTGTGACCGGACGGATCAGGCTAGGTAGAACATGAAGCGGTCGGTCGCCTGTGACCGGCCGGAACCATTAGGAAAAAGTAGAAATAACCGGTCATCCTGGACCGGTAAAATTGTATCTGTATGCATGAAAGCACATGCCGGCAGCCTAGAGTCGAATGTAAAAACATAATAAATAGGGGAGTACCCCCATGAAATGAGATACAGTACGCAAGGCAATCAGACTAAAACTAGACTCTCATAAACTCTCTCTCTTTCTCACTACATTCGCAATTGTAACCAGGTAAGGTATAGGATAGTACGGAAGATAGAAGTAAGCAAGATTGGATACTTCGTTTCAGCTCTCCTGTGTGGTCGCCAATTGTGCCGATGGGGATGTCACAAATACTGGAAAGAGGAAAAGACAATAACTTAGAATAAGCAAGAGTTGGACTTAGTGGGCTCTACTACTCCCACTTAGGTTAATTTAGATCGGTGGTGCATGCTCAATAAGTCTCTTGATGTTCTATTATAGAAGGAGGAAATGAGACTACACCAATGTTCAAGACAAATCTGGATTTCAGTAGGGGGTCACAACTCAAGTATTTTCTTTGTAAGGTATAAGGCACGCTCACGTAGAAATGCAATTCATCAGCTTGCTCTAGGCTCCCAGCCCCCACAAACTACATGGTTTGGTATTGAAAAGGTTGCACACCATTTCTTTATGAATTTGTTCACAAGTGCATAACCTCATCATGATCCGCATCTCTTAGCATGTGTCAAGGGTCGGGTTCCACATGCTATGCTTGAGTGGATGGCTCAGCCTTATACTAGGGAGGAAATTCTCAGGGCATACAATCAGTTAAACCCTTTTAAGGCACCTGGACCTGATGGCATAAATGGAAAGTTTTTACGCACTTTTGGCACATCTCTGGTGAAGTGGCTCATCAACCAAACGAGGATTACACTGGGTAAAATAGGCACAACTCTTCCAAGGGGTGGATCTTGTAGGGATGGTTTTGAGATCTTTCAGCTTCATTCAGGCACTACTAGCCAAGCAACTATGGCGCATTATGTCAGAACCTCATACTTTATTATCACAACTCATCAGAGTACGTTATTTGACAAACACCATCCCGTTTAATGCTCAACTTACATCAAATGCTAGTCCCCTTTGGAAAGCTCTACTGAGTGTTAGAGATCTGATAGGGTTGGGTAGCAGGAGATGTATTATTGATGGTGTGATGACCAAACTCACAGATCAATGGATTAAGGGTAAAGAGGGGGACAACCTTTTCTATGGAAACTCCCACTAGCAGCCCAAAGTTCAGCTTCGGTGGCATCCTTGATTAATCATCCATGCTCTTGGGATGTTAATCTATTACAAACTTGGTTCCGAAACTCTGATGTGTCTTTGATTTTGCAAATGAAACTTCTATATTCCTCAAGCATTGTAGGTGCATCATCTTGACCAGTGACAGATTATTGGTATTGGGGCTTAACGAAGTCTGGAGTTTTTTCGGTCAAATCAGCCTACCATATTAATTTTTCTCAACGGATCAGTACTAAATTAGGAGAGGCATCATCTTCTTCTAATCTAGTGGGCAAAGCTATTAAGAAGCTAAGTGCTCTCCATCTTCCTCCAAGACTTCAGTTCTTCACATGGAAAATGCTGCATCAAGGTGTCTCTTGTAAGCAGGTCTTTGGCACGCGCATGAAAAATCAATGTGCTGAGGATTCGTGTGTGTGCCGTGGTATGTCTGAAACACTTATCCATGCGGTTTGCTGTGCCCAACAGTTCAATATTACTGGCAGTTGACAAACATATGCACTCCGACAATGCAACAAAAGACAAATCAAGCCATTGTGGATTAGTTTTCCGATACATGTCTTAATGCCTCAGCAACATCTTTGAAGAATCTTATCACGCTCCTATGGCGTGAGTGGTTTGCAAGATGTGAAGTAAATCATGCTCGGATCAAAACATTTGCACAAGGGTGGTGTCACGCTGACAACTTCCTGCATAACACTGCATCCTCCTCTGAATTGTTACATGAGCATCAGTTGATGCAACCCCATTGGTTGGAAGTTTATGTTGATGCGAATCTAGACCAGTTTAACCAGATGGGTTGCGCTTACATTGGCTTTCAAAGGGGGAAGTTATCTTTTGCTGGTTGTCAAGGCAGCAAAGGCATCTTCATCCCTTCGCAAGTAGAAGCCATGTCGTTGGATCTCGGTGTATAGGCAGCCATCACAGTAGGAGCAACCACTGTGCGTTTTATGTCTGATTGCAGACAAATTGTCAATTATCTTACTACGGGTGTGTCTTCCTCAATCCATCACTCTACTCAAAACATACTTAATTCTACGTTATCCCGTCTAAGTCCTTTAGTGTCTATAACTTGGTTTCATATACTAAGGGTTGACAATATGTCAACACATTGCTTAGCAAACCATGTAATGCTTAAGTTAACAATCTAATCACCTTTTTCAAAAAAAAAAAAAGTTTGCTAACTCGCTTTTGACTAAATATTTACCATTATGATTTACACATAAATGCAATGAACTAAAATGTCCGTGTGGCTCAAATACCATATTAATAGACATTGCATTGCAGTGCTAAAGTCCAACATATTTCTCATCTTACTAAAATATAAAAAAATGACTACTAATAAACTTTTCCACGCCAACTCAACTCCTACCTCTCTCCCCATCTCCATATTTATCGGCTGGCGGCTGTCACATGGCTGGTGTTCTTTTTCTTTCCATAATCTAATTCCCTTCTTTCTTTCAAGACTTTTTCTCTTTTTTTTTTATTTCTTTTACTTTGTCCTTTTCCTTTTCTTCTCATTTTGAAAGTCTTCTCCCTCCCTCCCTAGCCAGCTCTTTCTTTTTAGTTTCCTCCTTTTTCATCATGCTTTTATAGTCAATTTCTTCTTTCACACTTTAACACCCACCCTCCTATTTCATCCATCTCACTCTGTATATATACATATTTACAGGCTACCTTCCTTTTAAATCCATGGCTAGTTACGTACAGGCCATCGACATCATTCTGATCTATCTTAGCTAAATCATCCTCTCTTCCCCCTTCCTGCCGGAACTTTCACTATACATATGAAATAAGATCATAACATCCACCAATTTTGATCTGTAGAATTTCCCTGAAATAAATTTCTAAATTTTCTTTCTTCATAATCCAACAATGGAACCCACAACAACAGCTTTAGCGTTAGTCAGACGACGAGACACACATGAAGGTAAAACAGTAGTAGCACCAGCAGCAGCAGCAGGCATAAAACTATTCGGTCAAACCATCACCACCTTACTACCACAACCCTCCACATTCAAGAAAGAACCAGAGAATAATGATGACGAAGATTTGTCGACTTTCAATCGAAGAACTACTGCTGATCGATCTACAAGTAATGATACTACTACCACTACGGAAGAACATAAGAGACCAGATAAGATCATACCTTGCCCAAGGTGCAGTAGCATGGACACCAAATTCTGTTACTTTAATAACTACAATGTTAATCAACCTCGTCACTTCTGTAAAGGGTGTCAACGCTACTGGACTGCAGGTGGAGCTCTAAGAAACGTGCCGATTGGAGCTGGTAGGAGGAAGCTTAAACCGGTTGGTGGAAGTGGAAGTGGATCTGATGGTGGTTTTGTTGGTGGGTTTGTGGCGGAGAGAAGTGGTGAATTTGATAAGACGGTGGTTGAAGAGTACTATTGGGCAAACCACCAACGGCGGATTATGGTGGCGGGCGCGAGATCAATTGGTTACTGTGAGGATTATCAAGATGATAAGAGGCGGAAAATTGAGTCTTCTACTACGTAGCAAATCAATTGTTGAATGTCATTAGCTCTTAGCTAGCTAGCAAGTGTTGTAGATTTTAGCTATACATTACATATATACTTCTAGGGTATGGTCAATCTTATTAATTGCTACCAATTTAATCGTCATGTTGTGATGAAATCAAAGCTAGAACTTGTTGATGATGATGATGATGAATTTGATTTTATACGCCGTTCGATCGACAATCTTTTTTCTATTTCCCTTTCTGGCTATCATAAGTTTCTACTAATAATTAATTATTTGGTCTTATAAAACATTAATTATCTCGTCTTGATCATGATGATATTCGATATGATAATACTAAAATATGTTTGTTATCTAAAAACTAATTGTATAATTAAGATCATAATTAATCTATACGATTATGTGAATGCTAGGTGTAAGTAACTAAAATCTAGTTTATCATTATAATATTGATATTTAGCCAGCTAAGTACATAGGTTAGGATCATATGTGAACAGAGAGAATAATTAAACTATACTTATCTCATATCTATGTACAGATACATACATACATTAAAGTATTATGTTAGCACCGAATATATCGGTATCGAGGCATTTCTGTATATATATATATATACCCAGCCATATATATTCAAAGCTATTTATCGATATGTTCGATCGACATAAAAGCTAGAGCTATAGCTACAGGGTTCGGTATATAATTAAGAATCGATCCGGGTACTTCATGACCTCATCAAATGCTCTTTAGAGAGAACATTAATATTCAGAATGACGACCCTCGATATTGCGCCATCATATAATACCGAGATAGATGTGTGTAAGTTATGGTTAGCTGAATAAATAAGAAAAAACAAATGAAGAATAAAAAAAGCAGAAAGAAAGAAAAAAAGGGAGAAAATCATACACACGCCCACATACAGAAAGAAAGAACTATGAGATGAGCTGAATGTAATTTTATGAGGAGGAGAGAGAAAATAATATTTTTTTTCAAAATGTTATAACTTACAAATTAATAGTGTAAAAATAAAAAAATTATATCATTGTTCATTATTTTGTGTGCTCTTCAAAACAATATACATCATGGGTATGTTTTGGTAAACTTAAAATTTTATATCTTTAGAATGAATATATATTAGGTATTTTTAAAGTGAATTTTATTCATTAGCAAAATGAATCTTCTTTAATAATAAAATGAACCTTATTCATTAACAAAATGAATCTTACCCAAAACACTCTAAAAACCACCATAGGAAAATTAAAAACATTGAAGACATTTTTATAGTTTGTAGTGCAGGGTTAAGATCCACTTTTTAAAAACACAAAGGATTCACATTGTTTTATATGAAAATGTTCGCTTTTCTTAAACATACGATTCACTTTTTTAAAAAGAATGATTCACTTTCAATAAATGAAAGGTTCATATTGTTCTCGTATAAATTTGTGGTAGGATTAACTTTTACTACTAGTATTAAACAAAGTATTCACTTTTCTTAAAACATTTGATTCATCTTTACAAAACTCGAGAATCACTTTTGTTAAACCTCTGATGCACTTTTCTTTAACTCATGATTCACTTTACAAATATTTCTGATTCACATTTCTTAAACCTTTTAATCACTTTAGTTAAACAATCTATGCTTTCAAGATTCACTTTTCTTATTACTCTGATTCACTTACAACTTGTGATTCAATTTGGCAAATTCCTGGCTAAAGGTGAATGTAGCCAAGTTAGCTACATCTAAGGACATTTTAGTCAAATTAAAATAAAAAATATCTTTATAATAGGATATTTTGGTAATTAATGAAGTACAGTGGGACAAAATAGAAAACAAAAAAGAATACATTTGGCGCTTGATACTCATATTTCGTTTTTTAAAATTTTTTTCTTTCTCTTTTTTTCTTTATCACAACAATATTTTAAATGATTGTAACTTTTAATATATAAGTCCAAAATAAAAAAAAATTATATCATTGTTCATCTAAATTCTAGCTCTTTAAAACAAGACCAGTCATGGATATGTTTTGACAACTTTCAAAAAAAATTATTTTTACATGTATACGATGATATTTTAATGTGAGGATGTATGTACATGTTTTGATGTGAGAATGTACATGTTTTAATGTGAGAATGTACATGTTTTAATGTGACGATGTACATGTTCTTTAATGAACACCTGTACATGTTTGTATGACCATCTGTACAAGTTTTCTCTTTTATATGTACAGATTTTAATCTAAGGATGTACATATTTAATGATTCGTACAGATATATGTGACCATCTGTATATTTTTAATGCGAGGATGTACATGTTTTTACGTGTGGATGTACATGTTTTAATGAACATTTGTACATGTTTGTATGACCATCTGTACGAGTTTTCTTTTACGTTCTGTGCACTATATATGTAAAAATAATTTTTTTAAGTTGTCAAAATATATCCATGACTGGTCTTCTTTTGAAGAGCTTGAATTTAGGTGAACAATGATATAATTTTTTTTTCATTTTGGACTTATATATTAAAAGTTACAATAATTTAAATTTTTTATGGTATAAAAAAAACAAAAGCAAAACAAAAACCAAACACCCTGGTGGACATGGGCATGGGCATGGGTATGGATGGATGTAGCTAGATAGCTACAGATGGCTTTAGCCATGAACGATTGTTCAATTTTTAACAAACTTTGATTCACTTTTCTAAAACCTAACAATCAGAATCACTTTAGTTAAAAATCTCTATTTATGAAATTCACTTTTTTAAAATACCTCTTATTCACTTCTACGCAACTCTCTGATTCATTTTTTAACAGCCTCTTATTTACTTCTACGCAACTCCCTGATTCACTTTTTAATAACCTTTGATTCACTTTTGTAAACTTGAGATTCACAATGAATTTTTAAAAATATGTACATACAAAAAAATAAAAAATTTATTTATCAAAACATATTTATATTTGATCTTCAACTAGCTCAAATTATAATAAACAATTATATAAAATTTTATTATTTGAACTTATAACTATTAAACTATAACATTTCAGAGTTTTATAAAATTATATAAAAAAAGAACAAAATATTAAAAAGGCGATGGCCATATTAGAATGTGACGACTTCCTAAATCGCGTTAATATTTAATAATATACACGCGTGTAAAACACAATAATAATACTAGTTCGACGCGGTGTCGTGAGGAAGGAAGGAAGACATTTTTATTGATTGGTTGCTTTATTATGATAAAATATGACAGAAATATTTCACTATAATAACTTTACTTCTACTGTATCGATTGTGTCGATTCGAAGAGAAAAAGAAAATAAAAATGGTATATCTTTATCTGATCAGATTATCCAAGCACAAAATTTGAAAAGGAATTATGTATGCATGTGATGTAAGCAACATATATAAATGGGAGAGGATTCCAATTACAAAAAGTGGGAAAACATGCTTGCTTTTCAAAAGGGTATATAATATATAGATCGATCATAAACGAACCAATTGAGCACTTAGGGTTGGGGAACCCTTTTGATCATAATACTTTCCAAAAGTACCTTTTGTTCTTTCCGGTAGAGATGGTATGGTAAGGTTGCAATTAATTTTTAAGTTTAAAGTGTCAACTACAATTGTGTAGCTTTTGCTTTTTCTTCACCTTTGTATGTTCCCTTTTCTTGGTTGTGTGGTTTGCATTGTCACTATAAAAGCAAAAGCCCGGGTCTTCATAATTAAGTAAGTCTTGTTATCTGCTTATGGCACAGGACTATCAAACTTTTAGGATTGAATACTTTTTTTTTAAAAAAAAATTAGGATTGAAAAGTTTGTGTTCGGTTTTTTCGTAAGAGGAAATGAATACAAGCCTAAGTACCAATCCCAGAGTGAGCCGTGGATCAATCCTAAGATCAGCCCCAAACGTACAATTGCAACCCAAATAAAAAAGAACAAAAATATATTGGAAATCCACGAAAAGGGAACCACACCAAAACAAAACAAGGACAAAAAACTAGCACATTCAAGAAACAACATAGAACCTAGGATTCATCGACTTAGACACAACCATCGTAAATCTAGCTACATTGGTTGTGCCCTTACCCACGCAACTAAAAGCTAAAGCTTTAATTTCCATGGTGATTCCGGGATAGAACCATAATCACCTTACTGGTGCCAAAAGCTTCAGAACTGTCAACACTTCCTTCACCAACATGACTTAACTCTTGATCATCCAACTCTTCCTCCTTCCCTTTGTGCCTCGCGTCTAGCAGCTAAAGATCCAAACCCTCATCAGATTTGCGCTTACAATTAGCTGTGGGAAAGTCCAACATAGAAGCTGAGAAACCTGCAGAGCGTCCACTAAACAAGTAGTAGTCTGACCTTAGCGGCTAGGTCCATGCATACAAGGGGTAAGATTTAGGGAACTTTCTAGTTTCAAGAAACTCGTTCGTACTTAACCACATGCTGCAAGGTTGATCAACCTCCCTATTTAGGCAAAAATGTGAACAGACCTCTGAAGTATGAAGAAATAGTCCATAAAAGCTGCATATTAGCGGCATATTATCATAAACTAAGGAAAAGATGAGAAGCTAACTATCCACCATCATCCAAAGAGAGGGATAAACTGGGAGATCAATATCTAGGTCACCCTTAAAATGGAAGTAACTATACCTAAACGTATCGTTGTCCTCCATGACTCTAGTAACCTTACCCATCTTATGCGCAACCTTCAAGGCTAACTCGAGGGTGTGGTGAGCTCGGGGAACATTGTAAAGCCTTACCCATAATGGAATCCAGGTAATCTCTTGCTGGGCAAGCGCTTTAGTCGGATCCAAAAGTTGGAGAGCAAACAGTTTATTGTTAATGGTCCATGACCCACTTCCCCAAATTGTATGCAGGGATTCAATGGGCTCGAACTTGAATACAAACAAGTTCAAGCCAGCCTTTGTGAAACAGAATCCACCAAAGTCCGTCCATCTTTCCTTGAGAGTGGTTGCGAGGGATATAGTGCATATAGGAATAGTAGAGAATAACCGCGCAAGGAGGGTGCACCGAACATTTAGATAAACTAGCTCCATTAATGTTAATTGTTTCCATTGGTAGGGACCAAGAGGGAAGAGGGTGGAGTTTTGATCTTATGAGATTGGGGATGGGTCGATTATCAAAACGAATGGAATGGAAGAGCACCACAGCTTAGATCTAGAATCTTAGATGATATTCAAACCCCAAAAAATATCTACTCCTTACTAAAGTTTCCGTTGATGACCACACACTATTTCATTGATTTTTACCTGTTGAAATAAAGACCGGATTGGGAAGTGGCATGGGGATAACTGGGGGGGGTAACCTCTTGGCTCTTGCATGCAATAGTGGCACCTAGGGGAAGCTATGAGGGAGAACATATTTTTATCATGAGCTCGGGTACTGGAATCGAAAATTTCTCTTGCTTCCGATAATGGAGCCTGTAAAAAGCTATGAGTGTAACACCCCTAATCCTAAACCTGTAATAACGTCGCCAGTCGTAGCATAATAAATAACAATTCGTAGCGGAAAATAAAACTATCTACCTTGGTGTTACACGCCGTTACCCACCCTTGTGAGGCATCCTTACTCTTTCCAACAATACAACTCCTCACGCTGTGATGAACAGATATTGAGCACTCTAATTATTACAAACCAAATCCAACTAAATGAGCAACTAACTGAATACAACAATCTCCTTAATACAAAACATAAGTAAAACCAAAGGTGTTTGTTGAAAACACAACTGCTACCCCCGTGTCCCGCACTCCGGCTTGAGTCTTCTTCAATAACCTGGAATGTTTGGCCCATTGAAGGGCTCAGCAATCGAAATGCTGGTATGCTAAATGTAGTCTTAAATCATCTAGATTCCTTAAGTCGTTTTAGCCATCTTGATATTAGATTGTTTACATGAAATACAGGTTTACAATAATAACAGTAATAACTCTAAACATTAAACAATCACATAACAATTCACCTGTAACATCAATGTACAATAGTACACAACACCAATAACCACACATCAATAATCCATAGCAGTAACCAATAATCACACATCAATAATCCATATCAATAACCAATAACCACACATCAATAATCCATATCAATAACCAAACAAGATACGCGTATTAAACTGTACTTGTTAGTTGGCCACCTGACCCTTATCCTTTAAACCAATCACTTAACCTTTTCCAATTAATTTCCACCCAGGCGTCATGTCAAGACAACCCTTAATAACTTATTAATGGACGATAGTCCCCTAGGTTCCAAAGGAACCGTTACCAGCTGACCTTATGGCCCTGGATAATATATTGACCGATCCGGTCGAACTTGTGCACCAACTGCAGTGCCCTCCGCCATCTTCTAATGTGACTGATGGATTCCCTTGAGTGACTCCCCAAGTCTCTCGTAGTGATCACGATGCGCAACCAGAAAGTCGAAACAGTCTGGATTCCTCTCTTTATAAGTTAGCCCTTTAGTCAGTGATACAACCAATGCTTGAGTTATGACTATAATAGTTGACCATCAGTTAGGTTCAATAATACCTAAAGGTCAGTTAGTCTTGTTCCAGTTTAGATGTATAAACTTTCAGTCGTAAGACGTTCGCGTAACAATAGAACACAATAGTGTTGAGCAATACAGTGTACAATATCATATACATAAAATCACAGATATCGCTCTTAAACAATTAAACACATAATGTCTGGACCTTAAGAAAATCCTTAGGACATTCAGACCACACAATTAACATACCGTTCACCAAGTAACTGCTAGCTTGACAAATTCCTGTTTAGTAGTTCCTTCCCGTACACTGTTATATAAACATGCAATACCGGGTAATATTAATATAGCTATTCACTAAATATTACAGTACTGTCACTGTAGCGTTTATACTCGTTGTATAATAACTCTGTATGTTCTTTATTTCCCCTTGTTATTTAACAGTGGTTCTAGATAGTTCGTTAGTTCATTATTTTATGTGATCTCCACATGTGATAATGAATTTCCACCTTGTAGTATATTTCCATTTCCTTAATTATATACTCATAATTGTTTCCACTTATCCTTTAATTATATATGGTCAATTATAACCATAATTATTTTATAAACTTTATATTATACTCCATAATATACCATAATACATTATATCACCTAGTTTTAATTCCTTTCTTTATTAAATTATAAAACCAACCTCATTAATTTCTGTAATTATAAGTTGGACACAATAACTTTCATAAATTACCCAATAACCTTATAAATTCGGTATTTATATTTTGGACACATTAACTTTTGTAATTTACCAAATAACCACATATATATTTTCGGTAATTACAATTTAAATACTCCAACTTTTATAAATTACTAAATAACCATATAACTTTTATAATTTACTAATTACCCATATTAACTTTCGGTAATTATAAAATGAACATTCTATTTCTTATAAATTACCAAATGACCACATTAATTTTCGGTCTTGACATATACTTTCCTTATATTTACATTTTAATCCCAAAACTTTATATAAGTTACATATTAACTTATAAACTATAGTTTTATATTTAATTTCTTTAAATACCGAAATGGTCCTTATAATTTTGCAAATTATGCATTCACCCCAAATTAAATTCAGTTTTACACTTATACTTTCATAAATAACATATCCACCCTTAAACTTTTATAAACTTAATATTTTATGTCATAAATCATTTTAATCCAAAGTTTTTTGTCAACACTTTGACCAAGACTTAATTTCATAATTAATACTTTAATATACCCAGAAAAACACATGTAATTCTCGGCCATACACTATAGTTTCCAATAATTACAAAATAGCCCCAAAACTTAATAAAATGTTATTTTAACACTTAAACACTTACTTAAATTTACCAAGATTCATAATATTAATTCCTACCTTATATTATAACATAAATATATCAAATGAACCCCTTAGTACTCGGCAATCACTATTAGTACACCAAACTTTTCAAAATTTACATTTTAGCCACATAACTTTATAAACTATCCATTTAAATACTTGTAGCTATTTTTAATATTCCCAAAATTTATAATATAAGTTAATATACTTATATATTTCGAAAATCACCAAATAAAACATTTCATTCTCAGCCTTACTATATTTTTACCATATAGTTTTAAAACTTGTTTTAAACTTTATAATAAATACATATAAATGTATAAGCCATATAACACTTCTAAAAATTATGTTAATGACTTAGAATGATTATAAACTCAAAATAGAACATTTAATTCCTAGACAATTTGGTTTATATAATATATATATATATGCATCTTAATTAATTTTTGTGACACCAATTTATACCTTAAGGTAATACTCTTACCATATATGTTATAAATTATTTTCTTGACATTATAACCCAATATTTTTGGACTTAATTTATTTAGGGGTTATACATAATTTTTATACCAAAGTTTGAAGCTTAAATCAAGCTTAGACTTAATAAACCTTAATTATATAAACTTACTCCTTAAATCAAGATAATTCTTGTACTTGATTTCTCCTTGAATTCCAAGCTCTCCAAATGCTATCTTGATGAAGAGAATTCGGCCTCCTTGTATATATTTAGGAGATTCATTTGTTAGACTTCTAACAAGGATTTATAAATAAGATTTGGAGTAGTTTTACAAGAGTTTACCTTAGGAATTTTTCAAGGAATTTTCGGTAGACCTTGAGATGGTTGTAGATCTAAATTTTCTTCATGAAATAATGAAGAGAATATAGGTTTAGAAGTTCATAAATTTTCGGTAATAACCTTAGGTATTTTGCTAGGATTTTCAACATGAAATATACCTTAACTTGATCTTGTTGTTCCTTGTGTTGTTGTTAAATCTAGGAACCTCCTTGGAACACTTATGCTTGGTGAAAATTGTAAGAGTTGCTAGGATGATTTCTTGCTTCAAGACTTAGAAGATTTAGCTAGGAATTTACATAAAAATGGTGTTAGAACTTAGAACACCATTAATGGAGCTTTGAAGCTCTAAGGAATAAACTTTGCAAATGAAGAAGAAAAGAGAGAGTTGGAGAAGTCTTACCAATCGGCCATGGAGTGGGCAAAGAAGAATGAAGCCTACGTAAGGTATTAGAAGAATGTAGATTGAGAGGATTCTTCTTTTGCTAAATTAATGTCAAATTTGACTAGTCTTTGTATTAGTTTATTCATTGATTATTGGCTCAATAAATGACCTCAATTCATGCTAGACTTTCTGCTGATTGTCAAGGAATAATGAAGGCTTTGATTGATAATTGAAACTAGAAGACAAAGGCAAGGTAGGCTAGGTATTTCTTTGGCATTTTAAATGTTGATTTTGTCCTTGTTTTCTTCTTGATTGCTCACAGTAATATGGATGTTTGGAGACTGATTTATTTGACAATTGGAGACATGCTCACATGCCTAGGTTGGTAGATATCTTAGTTTAATTTTTATAAGGCAAATTAAGCCTTCTTTTCCTTGTATAAATCGGCAATGTAGTGCTCTTTGGATGCACTTGAGTTTTGTCTATATTTGACAATGAATTATGCTTAGTTAGGTAGTGTATTCTTTTGACTAGTTAATCAGCAATAATTCCCCCTTATTCTGTATGAAAATCGGCAGCTAAAAGACAGCACATGGGCTGCTTGATTTAAGTAGTCACCACCTTACATTATACAAGTCTAGCTTTACTTTTCATGTATATAATTCCCTTTGCTTTTCAAAAGCTAATCCTCTTTGTTTTCTTGCAGGTCACACGGTAATGAGGCTCCCATTTGACTGAATTATTTGATACAATACAACATGGCATGTGATAAGGTGAGTCATCATCCATAAGACAATTTTCTAGTCAAAATTCAAGTCTAGGACACCCAAAATGGCGCCTACAATAGAGGTCATATGGGGCTGATTTTTAATTTGATTCCTGTCACACTATATTGTATTAATACCATATTATAACATGTAATAGGTTCCATCATTTATTTGGTACATTATGTCATGGTAAAAGATGAAAGTTATAAGGTAAAAATGCTGTTTTTAGGTACCTTTTTGACCCAAAAATCGCCCCCACTTGTACTATGAATTTAGTACTGGCATTAATTTATTTAGATGATCAACTTATCCTCTTTTAAGATTATAAACTCGTGGCTCCTCAAAAACTTCAAGACAATTGCGTAAAACGCGTTTTTATGACACCCGAAGGTGCATTTTTGTGCTTTAAGGATTTTCTGGGAAAATAATTAGTCGCTATGAGTTCCAAGTGTTTATTGAAATTTTTTATAGTCAATAACAATATGTTAAGGTGTTACATTGAGTTATGTGGGTTTATATCAACTCATAACTCAATTTTCGGGCTACCGGGACACTCCCGGGGCAAAAGGAGTGTTAAGAATTTCCCCCGAGCGCTTTGCTTATTTTTGAAAAATTAGCTCGAGTACTCTCTTTATAATGTTGAATATTGATGTTAGGAACTCTAAGAATTAATTATATAGGAGTTCATGCCACCTCGGCACTCCTCCGGGGCATTCCCGAGCCTTTTTGGGGCCCCCATCGGGAACTTCCGAGCACTTTATATTTAACTGAGAATTTGGCTTGAGAACCTCATCTTAAATGTTCATTAAAGTGTTATTGTGCATTTATAATGAAGTGCAATGCTTTACTATATTTACTAAAGTATTTCCGGGACTTTCGGGCCTTAAGGGGCCCTTAAGGGAACTCCCGAGCAGTTTGTATTTTTACACCGTTTTAGATGAGGTCCTGTATTCTAAATGTCATATAATGATCCTAGGTTACCTTCATATGAGGTTTATAGCTTATATAACTTTTTTAGCTTAAGGTCGGGCTTTAACGCACGTTTTTGACCTTAAGGAGTTTAGGTGTGTTTTAACGCCCAAGTGTTTATATACTTTCTTAGGGTTTAATAATCCCCTAAATAATACTTATTTACCATTATTTAATTATTTAAAGGTTAGGGGTATCTCAATGAGGGAGAAAAGATTTCCATCATGAGCTCGAGTACCAGAATCGAGATTTTCTCTTGTGCAAGGAAAATAGAATGATTCTTTGATTACCGAGGACTGTGGCAGGTATGTCCGGGTTTCAGGATTGGCTAGGTGCGAAATTACCCCCCCCCCCCCCCTGCAAGGACACGAAGGGATACAAGAAGGAAAGCAAAAGAGAGCATTATACTTGTTATTAGACTCCTAAAGTTGATGATACTAATTCATTGCAAATGTTGGTTTGTGTTTGGTTAATTTTCTTTCGATATATATGCATGCATTTATCAATAAATCAAAATACAATCCACTTAAGTAGAAAAAAGGAAAACATCAACACTAAAGCTTGAAAAGTAGAGCCATATAAAATTAAACAATTGTGCTAAAGTACCAAATATCTTTAACCCTTAGTAAAAGTCAAATATGTAGTAGTGTGCATTACAAAATGGAGAAGTGAACTAAACCAACAGTTAAATCAAGGTCTTGTGAGACCCAAAAACTTTGGAGATTTACTAATCATGAAATACCCCTTAAAGTTTTAGATACATATATTATATAGTGTACTAGTATATTATATAGTTTGCAAGTATATTTTATAGTTTATGTGTACATAATATAGTTTATGTGTACATTATATAGTTTATGAGCATATACTATATCGTTTCTAATAAAGATCGTGTTAATAACATAACATGTTTCAAAAATACGTCTGTTGTAATTTTTGAAGTCATATTAATGATCCTCGAATTTTTGTGATTAATTTAGTATATTTAATTACTAAAAAAATGATTTATAATAAGTGTTATATGATTTAAAGGCTATAGTTAATTTTATTTAATTTAAATGTTGTTACTTAATTTAACACTATAATTGTTAACGGTTTTATCTTTCCATATGTCCGAACTCTATTTAATAAGTCTCTATTATCTTTCCATATTTTATGTTTAATTAATAAGTTAGTTTTATTATTTCCTGACGCTATTTATTACGTCCTTGTGTCTATTTATATTTTATAACTTTTAGTTTTCTAGAATTTATCTAAACAAGTTAACTTTCCTTCATTAGTTAATCTGGTTCATATTCCCTCATATCCTTTCCATTTATTCTTTGTCTGGCGGTTTCATTTGTGTGCCTGTCATCTCTCTCTTCTCACTCTTGGCAAGTCTTGCTCGAAGTCTTTCTCTTCCTTCTCAATCTCTCCTCTCACCCTTTCGTTCTTTCCCTCTGTAACGTCAAGACAAATAGAAAATAAAAGATACTTGTTTTTTTCTAAGCTTATAATTTGTAGATGGGGAGTAGTAGTTGATTTCATGGTTAGTAGGGGTGCTAGTCGTCACTATTATACCAGGTAAGTTACTATACTCACTAACTTTTATTAACTCTGTAAAATAAATTTTAGCAGTGAATGTGAATTTTGTGTGAAATCGTTGTGTTCAATTAATTGCATTCTTTATCGATGGTTGTTATTTGGTGGTTATGCTTGAGTGTTTGGTGATGAACTTAGTTGAGGAATTATATGATTCATGGTTGTATCTAGTATGTTTATTGTTGTTATCAGTTGTAGAATGAAATGATTTATTATGAATGTTGGTGAATAATAATAATGACTAAAGAAGTTAAAGATGAGATAATCATGGTGTGGGCGTATTAGGACACATGATTGAGATGATAAATATGGGTCATATTAGGATGCATTATTTTGAGATGGGCCTTATTAGGACACATTTATCCCTATTCTACTCTTTAGTCTGTTGTACGGGGGTGTGCATTTAAGGATTTAGTGGCAAGGTTGAATTCTTTTCTATGCATTAGGGTCCGGGTTATAGTTGTGTATTGTACCCAAACAGAAAGAAAAGTTGTTTTTTCATAACTACACATTGTGACATGGAAGATAATTAAACTAATTTGGCTATAATATATTGTTTAGTTTATTAAAAAATCAAACGTAGAATATTCAAGAGTACTTTGGAAGGATGACTTACTTTTTGTGTGTTAATATTGTTAAAATGTTTTTCAAAGAAACTATTTTTATAGGGTGAAGTGGTGACTTACTCAGTTTCTTTGATTTTACTGCAGTTCTTTGTGTGTTTGTTTGGAATTCTGCCATAGGTGTTGATGATGTCCTTGGGGTTGGAAAGACGACTCCACATAGGTTGGTGTTTTATAATCGAATTTTATTTTAGGCTTTGAGAATTCAACAATTTTATGGGATTGCTATTATGGACGTTAGATTTCTCTATTCATAATAATGATTTGGTTATTCAGTTAATTGGTTAGACTTTAGCACTCATTTAATTGCAAGTGTGGCGGCAATGCTTCGAATTAGATTTTGAGCTTAATAATAAATTGGAAGTGTTAATTATTTGGTTTAATAAAAGGTTAGAAAATCTAGGGTGTTACAAATTATCATTGACCAACCGACATAGATTGAGATAAAAGCTATAAATGGTATAAGGAAAACATATTTGTTAGGATTTTGAGCTGGAAATCGAGTTTGTGAGTGTAAGAGATAGCTACAAAAATAAAAAGAGAAGCCAGAATGAGACACAACATTTTTACGTGTGGTTCAACTATATATGCCTACTCTATGATCGATGGAAGATATTCACTATATGTGAAGAGATTACAAACTCAAAAGAGAGATTAGACACTTAAATCTCATAAGAGAGATAACTTTGAAAATCACCTCACAAGTCACTTATATGTGACTACAAAACTCTCTAATATTTTACTTTCATATAAAAGAACTCTCTAAACTACTTACAGAGAAGAAGGATGCTTGAAGCTTGGATGGATGGATAAATGCCACCACAAAGATCCCTATATATAAGTTTGGTCGTGATTGATTAGCAATCCAAAGAGTCTTCTAAACGGCCATGAGTTACGAGTACGACAATAAACCGTATAAAAATGTTAATTAAATGCGCACTTAAAGCATGATACTTAGTGCATGAAATAACAAAACTCTCATAACTTCTGCCATTAAACTCTACTCCACAAATTATAATACTTATAAAGAATTCAAGGCAATTTTACAAGATTCAACCTAATAGGTCTCAAGATAAAAGGTGCAACAAGCCCACCACAACCCCAAACTTTAACACACCAAAGGGAAAGAAAAAGAATCAACATAATGTAGAAAGCTAATACAAAATAGGAACTTATAAACTACCTTACTAACAACAATATTTAAGGGTAAGAATCACACTGATGCACTCAACTTAGGCTGTCTGATTATTGCATCTTCTTTCTTTTCTTGTTCAAGGTGAGGCCATAGTGATCATGACTAGGCAAGTGCTTATTAAGATCCTCTATATATATCTTTCCTCTTTGGTTCTTCAACTCCTTCGCTTGAAAAATAGGATTCCTCATTCTTTTTAAGGCTTGGCTTCTGATCCGTATGACCTGAAATGTCAATGCTTCTCTATTATTATACACCTAGATTAATCCTATAGTTGTGCCAAACCATCCCCAAGTAAGAGGAGAATGAATATTTACTCAATTCCTCATCTTTCGCAGGACCGTCTCAATCAATTAAGGGGCCCTATGCCGGTTATAAAGTAGTGATCATATATAAATATTATTAAAAAAATAATAATTATTAATTTAAGTGATAACCAAATACTCGATATATTTATTAATTTATCAGTTATTTTTTAAATTTGTACATGTGTTTTTAATAAAAAGCTTTGTTGAAATTTTAAGATTTGTTTTTTTTATTAAATAGTTTATTGTTTTATATGTTATATACCATAATAAAGTTCTATAATAAATTATCATAAAACTTTTATAATTTCTTTACTTATAATTTTTTATACTCATTAATAACTAATTGACTCTAGCTAAACAAATAACATAACCCTTAAATATAGGGCTCCCAATAAGTGGGGGCCCTGTGCGAAAGCTCCACTTGCACGCCCTCAAAGATAGCCCCAATCTTTCGCTAGCCCCTGGAAGAACCTGGTTTAATTTGGATAGGCCCAAACCGGCCATTAAGATTGTAGCCATTTCATCCAGGTTGGAGGGAACCGATCTTAGCAAGCAAACTGACAATGCTAGCTTCTGGTTGCACCCGGAAGCAGATTACAAATTTGATATGATAATCAAACTCAGATCTCATCAGGCCCAAGCAAATCCCCTTCTTCAACCCTAATGATAGTTTTGGTATCAACTATCCATCGATCTAAGACCATGATTATCAATGGTTCTTATGAGTTCTTAACTAAAAAAATAATGTAAAAAAATGAGGTGTAAATAAAATAGAAGAGAGAGATTAAGAACCCAAGAGAAAAGGTTCTTTTATAAGAACCTTTAAGAACCCAATTGTGGGACCCATAACTACTATTAATCCAATCATAATGCTTCACATAGATGAAAGAGAAAAAAATTAAGAACTAATAAGTGAGTTATCTGATATTGTTAAAAAGTAGATACAATTCCTAAAATGAGGTGGAAGAAAGAAAAATATGAAAGAGACTATTAAAAACTAATTTTTGAGTTCTCTGATAATCCTGTTCTAAGGAACTCCGAGAGGGATAACTAGCTCTCAAAGAAAAATTCACGTAAGATAACCGTCGCTCTTAAGCTAGTATAGTAATCGTGGAATTTTATTAGCTTAATAGATATAGTTAGCTATTGCTGATCCTAACCCAGATTCTAAAAACTGTAGGAGAACATATACAAAATAAAAAGAACATATGGAAAAAAGTAATTAAAACGACACTACTGTTATCGATCTTGCTCTAATATTCTCAGCGAAAAGAAAGTATGTGTTCAGATAGAGTTAGGTTCTCGTTATTGGTATCGATGCGGAGCTGCATGCCCAAGAGTATGATGTGGAGTAGTGCAGCTAGAGTGATGAAGAATGTTACATATCTGTAAAGAGAGTTGGAAGAATAATAGATGTTGATCTGCAACCGAAGGACCCTAACATACGTTAGAAAAGAAAAAAGAATCCAACATGCCGAATTATATTCGTCTAGAATAATAGGCATCCAAACAGTGTTCCTAGATATGGTTACAAAACAGATGGATAATATGGAATCTATGCAGTATTAATGACCATATATGTAGAAAAGTTCTTTTACAAATGAGTAAAAAAAATTGTACTACTTCTACCAATGCAAATGAGAGAAAGAGGGAAGTCGAGGATAAAGAAGAACAAATTAACAGAATACTAAAAGCAGATTCCGGCTTCATACTTTTTTTTTTCGAATGCTAAATATATTAGATATATTAGATATGGATGGGTTACATCCTTTTTTTTAAAGGGGCTGGATATCAGCTAAGAGCGATACTGAAGATCGAGCAGTGAGCATCGATCCTTTCTCGTGAGAACAATCAAGAACAGGAGGAGTACAATAGCTAACTACATCGTTAAGCAAGTTCAAAAATTTCAGCTAGACTAGAAGAGGATAAGAGCAACTGAACTGGGATTGCTTTTGCTACTGCTGGCCTTCTGCACCATTCAACAACTTGTCTTTGCACTGCGGCTATTATCAGGTTCCAATTCGGCTGGGAGTATTCGAATGCCAATTTGTTCCTGGCTGCCCAAATGTTCCACAGAGTAAAAAGCAGAGTGGACACCCACCATTTCTTGATATCTTTCTTCTGAATGTACTCTTTCTAGTAGAGGTAAAGGTCCATACAAAAATTGGGAAAGATAACTGGGATGCCCTACCATCTCAGAATTGAGGACCATAGCTTCCTGGTTTCCACGCAATGCAGGAGGAGATGGTATCACTTTCTATTGAGTTACAACCAAAGGTGCAGTATACTTGATTCAAGGGAATAATGTTCCTGAAAAAAATCTTGGCTTTTGTGTTCACTTTACCTTAGAACAAAAACCAGGAGGAGAGCTCAATACGGGGCGGAGCAGTGTTTTTCCAAAAACAACGATGCCAAGAGATCTGGTTTGGAGATTTCCGAGCGAGAACAGAGGAGTAGAAGGATTTTATTGAAAAGTTGTTGGTACCAGCGTCTATCCATGCCATCCCATCAGGGCGCGGCTCACGAGCCGGGGAGTGGTTGTCGAGCAAAGCTAGGAGAGCGGACACCTAGATTGATTCATAGTGAAAGAGTTGTCGTCTCCAGCAGAAATTCCATAACCAGTGGTCCCCTCTCCACCAGTCGCTCTCTTCAACAGAGTGATGCTTCTGATCACTTAGTGAATATAGACATGGAAACATATGTCTTAGAGGGCGATCCCCAACCCAATGGTCGATCCAAAATTGAATGGAGGATCCATTACCTAAGACCCATCAAATATTTTCAATAATTGCTGCAGCAAGGGAGGGTTTCCAATTGGCTAAGGATAGAATCGATTTCCAAAGACCCTTTTGCCTCAGCGAGGTCCAACTTGAGCAGGAGATAGGTAGGTGTATATCAATGTTGTTAATGGAGCAGACCACATTTTCCATAACTTTCCATCATCTTTTTGAAATTTCCACCACCACTTGAAAAGGCACTACTAAAAAGTTGTTGTTTACCCACAGAAAAATACCCACGGGACCGAAACCGTAGGTATATACCCACAGTTTGCCTACGGAAAAGTGAAGGAAGAGTATACCTACAGCATACCTACGGATTAACCACGAAAATATATACCCACAGACAATTCCGTAGGTAAATGGCGTGGGAAGTCACGCGGGGACTCAACACCAAGTGGCGCGAAAAATACCCACGGAATATTTCCGTGGGTAAACTGGCGGCAATAGATACCCACGGGATGTTTCCGTAGGTAAACTTAGATACAAGATTTACCCACGGTATATTCCGTAGGTAATGTGCATACTAAAATATTTAACCAAATAAATTACCCACAGATACCTCCCGTAGGTAAATTATTTATGTCTGCGTTTTTTGCATAGGTAATGACCTTTATACTAAGGCCGGTATTACCCATGGAACTTCCTATAGGTAATTATACTACTAAACGCATCGTTTGTTAGCAAATAAATAACCAAAATACTAACTCCAATTTACCCACGGATAATTCCGTAGGTATTTACCCACGGATAATTTCGTAGGTATTTACCCAAGGACGTGTTCCGCAGGTAAAATAACAGCAAAACGACTGCGTTTTCCATCAGAGTTATTTACTTACTATAAGCCAAATTTACCCACAGAAAATTCCATAGGTATTTACCCACGGACGTGTTCCATAGGTAAAATAACAACAAAACGACTGCGTTTTCCATCGGAGTTATTTACTTACTAAGCCAAATTTACCCACGGAACTTTCCGTAGGTAAAATAACAACAAAACGACTGCGTTTTCCATCGGAATTATTTACTTACTAAGCCAAATTTACCCACGGAACTTTCCATAGGTATTTACCCACGGAACTTTCTGTGGGTATTTACCCATGGGTTTTTCTGTAGGTAAAATAACAACAAAACGACTGCGTTTTCCATCGGAGTTATTTACTTACTAAGCCAAATTTACGCACGGAACTTTCCATAGGTATTTACCCACGGAAGTGTTCCGTAGGTAATCACACTACTAAACGGCACCGTATTCAGCAAATAAGTAACCAGTACCAAGTCCACTTTTACCCACAGAAAATACAGTAGGTATTTACCTACGGACTTATTCCGTATGTAAAATAACAACAAAACGACTACGTTTTTCCTACAGAAATAATTTTCTTACTAAGCCAAACATACCCACGGAACGATCCGTAGGTATTTACCCACGGACGTTTCCCGTAGGTAATTATACCACAAAACGACAGCGTTTTTTAGCAAACCATCGTTATCTGGCTAGTTTTACTAATGGATGATTTCATTGTGTTATCGTGTGCCATGCTCCCCGAAAGACAGTTCGACTAGCCATTCCCCTCTCCAAATTTTGACTCCCCAAGCTCACTCCTCAAACTGAATTCCACTGCGCCCAAATCTGAATTCTTCTCTGAATTTTCTCTCGATACCTTGCGTTGTTCAACCTCTTCGAATCTTTGTGTCATTCGGCTGGTCTGCAATTGAAGAATCTCAAGAACTGCTCCATATTTCGTCTCTGTAAAGATTGGTGTCGCCTGAAGAAGATGATAATGTAAGCCATTGTTCCTCTCTTGTCGCTTGATTTTTTTCCTATCTTGCGGTTGCTAGAACCCTAGTATTCGAGAGCTAGGTTTTTGAGCAGGAATTGAATCTGCTGAGACAAGAACCCTAGACAGCAGTCGACTTCATTCTCCATACTATCCCCTCAATCTTACAATAAAAAATGTGAATGTGGATATCCTGTGTGTTACTGTTATACCATTCGCTACCTGATAAAATTTTGGGTTCTGAACTTTGTACATTCTCATCTGCTGCTGTCTGTTTATTTTTGAAATTGCAGTATTTTGCCTCTGTTTCCATTACTATAAAATCTTGCTACTATGTCCATCTAAATACTATCTAGCTTAATGGAATCATTTTCAAAGAAACATTCAAAAACAGTAGCTTAGATTGCGATTGCTTTTGAGTACAAATGATGAGGCAGTCCCACTTTGAACTATGATAGATAAGACTACAAAGTTGCATTTCTTTGATGGTTATTGCTGCATAAACAGGGATTAAGCAATATACAAATTAATTTCTTCATGTTTTATTTAAAGATACTAGCTGCTTCTGATCAAACTGCACTGGTTATACTTCTACTTTAGTCAGTCTAGGTCTACAATGTAGTTATAATCAATAAAATCCTATTTAGTAAAAGCCAGACATCCGTTTGGGAACAGATTTGTTGAGTATTACACTTATGTCACACTCTTTAGGTAATTTCCTAGTACAATTTAGTTCTATCAAAGTTTTCATCATATTTTTAATACCTCGCGCTACTATATCGCGCACTTAGTTTCGGTTTTACAAGATGATTCATTCTTCTGTTAAGTTATGATGGCTCTAACTTTGGGTTAATGGTCATCAGTTGTGTGTGTCTAAGAGTTAAAAAGTTTGAAAATGTAAAGAATTACTTATGTTTTGTTAGTTACTTCAGTAAAAAAAATTTACTGCTTAAATCATGCAGTAGTTTTGAATCTGCTCCTTTTTTACCTCATCTAATTGCTGCTGTTAAAATCTCCATTTATTGCACTTTTTTGGTGATATGCATAACAATGTCCGTGTTTCCTCTTTTCTACTTAGTTTTATTTACATAGTGGCTGATTTTGTAACTTCCATTTTTTCTGCACAACACTATACACTGTCTCAAGGGTTATGCTCCTTGCTTTACTACCATTGCATTATCAAATTATTTTTATGGACATTACAAAACTATAATATGTTTTCACTTAAAATTGATTAGAAGATGTGTATTAACAGTTTCCTACATCTGTTGTAGCCCATGAAACGACTATAGCTTTTTATCTTTAAATCTTTGATGCTGTGATAAGTATCGCAGTTTGCAAAACCTGAATCCCGTTTCTATGGGTTAAATCATTAACTTGCTGCTGATTTTTCTTTTTTCCGCATGACTTTTAGTCTTGAAGTTATGAAGATTAGCTTGGGTAATCATTTCTGCGTGCGCATTGAAATGCTTTAGAACTTGATTTTGTAGTTTCAAATTCGATTTTGTTTAGCTTGCCTTGTCACGTCTTGTCATTACTTCCTAAACTTTTAACTGTTTATAATATGGAAAAAATTGTGCAAAATATTCTCTCTTTGGCTCCGTTCCGTATAGGTATAATGTTCTATTTTCTTTCTCTCTGTCTGTTTGCTCATTACACTTTCTATTTTATTTGTACTATTGTTTATGGTTAGATTTTATACATTTGTTTGCATCTTTATGCAATGTTTTAATGGTCAGATGTTGAGCATTATTGGAGTGGTCTTTTATGCTAAGTTTTCTGTTGTTTTTGCAATTTATATAGAAGTGCTTTTTTGTTCAGAACTTGCCATGTTCAATAGTTCTATTGAATATTTTTGCACTCTCTTGTGATCAGTCTAGTCCTTGAGCAAAGGGAGGGTTTCTTTGTTAATATTTAGATGATGATGATGATGATGGCTTAGGTTTCCTTCCACAAGGTTATTAAAATGTTATCCCATCTTCACCTCCTGCCTTCATATTACTACTCTCTACCAATTCTTCAATCTGCAATATCAGATTCCTCCTCATTCATTCAGATTCCTCCTCATTTCAAAAACAAAAATACAACAACAACAACAATAAAACCAAAGATTTATACATCTGTTTGCATATGTTAATATTTTATACATCTGTTTGCATCTTTAAGGATCTGAAAATATGTCTTCATTTGTACTATTGTTTATGGTTAGATTTGATACATCTGTTTGCATCTTTATGCAATAGAACAGTACAATAAATACAGAGCTATAAGAAAGATTTAATTGTAAAAAATACAATAATTTGAGTGTTAACTTATGAAGTAGTATAATAGGATCAAGACCCATGTGGCAGAAATAATTCGTGACTTTATAAGTGTTCAATTCCACCGACCACACAAATTAATTGATGCTTCTGGGCGCTATCTGGTTAGCTATGCCAAGTTATACTTTTTTTCTCCAAGCTTTGATTACTCTAGTATCATATTATTAAGAGTCATGTATGATTCGAGTGTCTAGATGTTCATATTGAACATCTGTTAATGTCTCAACACTCAAATGTTGACTCATGTAGAAGGAAACTAGTGCTTGATTACTCTGATTTTTTATTTTTACTTCCTGCATTTATGATCATTTTTTTGGTATGAGCTCTGTTGTTGAACATTGTGCGTGATGCAGTTTACCTATTATGAATTGCAGTTAAGCTATGAACTGCATCTTAAAAGTTTTCTACTTTATCATTCACTTGGCATTTAGTTAATGCTACATGTTTCCTGATATAGCTTACATGTGTTGTTCTGGTTGTAATAGATGCAGTTGCTGATCAAAATTTCTTCCTCTTTATATAGTAGTAATAGGATTAATATAAGTTAAAGAAACAAGATAGAAAGTGAAATATGGTAGTAATAGCTTAGTTATGTTTCATAGTGGTCTCTAGTTTTATTAATCTCTGTTTTAAAACTTTTTCAGTTGGGTTTGTAGTTTGAAGAAGGTCAAGCACACGAAGGCGATTTCTGCGATTTGACTACAGGTAAATCTTGCTGTTTTTTTTTTCAATTTTTTCTTGCTACTATGACCAACTACAACAACAACAACCACTACTACTACTACCGTATACTATTACTACTGACTACTACTACTATTACTACTACTACGGCCAACTACTACTACTACTATTAACGACTACTACCACTACTACCCACTACTACCAACTACCACCGACTGCCAAAGTAGTATGTTAGATCAATAATGCATTATGCTAAGCAGTTGTCTTTTTATATGACCAAAGTGTAGTTTCTATACTGTTTTGAGTCTTAAGATGAAAAGGGTTGATTAATACTTCTTGCTTGGTAATTAGGATTCTATAGTTTTATGTGAATATATATATGTTGCATTAGAATTATATATCTAAAGGTCTTCCTCATGGTGATGGTGCTGAAGAACAGTTCATTCAGGCTTTGGTAATGTACTCCTTCTTGTCTTTGGCGAACAAGGAACATACATGCTCTGTGTCTCTGTTCATTCACTTCTCTTGTTTGTGCCTCTATAGATATAAATCACTAGACGTTTGAAGACGGGGCTGAACCACAGTTTAATCCGGTACCGGTAATTTACTCAAACTTATCTTCTTGTTTATGGAAAATAAGGAACATACATGCTATGTGTCTTTGTTCATTCACTTATGGTGTTTGTGCTTCTGCAGATATAAATCACTCGACTTTTGAAGATGGGGCTGAACCTCAGTTTAATCCGGTGCCGGTAATTTACTCAAACTTATCTTCTTGTCTTTGGCGAGCAAGGAACATACATGTTCTGTGTCTCTGTTCGTTAACCTTTGGTGTCCGTGCCTCTGCAGAGATAAATCACTAATACAATCAGTTCATAATGTAAGTGGCTGTTTTTCTTTTTCACAACTTTGTTTCCTTCTTATGTTTTTGGTTGTCTTACTCTTTGTCATAATTATGTTCTGATTATTTTGAAGATTAAATGTTTAGAGTGATGGCTATGAATATTTTCTTGTTGACTAACTGCATGAGAATCTAGTAAAGCTTTCTGAACATGTCTTTCTCCACGTGATGGGCTTCCGCTACTTATAGATTTCGATGGTAAAGTGGGCTGCATCATAGGATGCAATTGCACATATGGTAAAATTACATATTGTGTTTGCTGTGTAGATTAGTATACTTTTTCAAATTAGTTTTCTTTTCTAGTTTGCTGCGAGAGACTGAAGTCTGCTGGTTGTGGTGACTTGTGGGCAAGCCAAAATCTTATGATTTAGATGTAAACGATACTATGTACAAGTACTGACTCAGTTACTGTTTAGTATGAATGTGTATTTACCAAGGAATTAGTTAGACGTTTGTTGTGAATATATATTAACTTCCTCGTGGGATTTTATAGTCTTGCATTGGAATTATATATCTTAAGGTCTTCCTCATGGTGATGGTGCTGAAGAACAGTTCATTCAGGCTTTGGTAATTTACTCCTTCTTGTCTTTGGCAAACAAGGAACATACATGCTGTGTGTCTCTGTTCATTCACTTCTGTTGTTTGTGCCTCTATAGATATAAATCACTAGATGTTTAATCTGCCTTTGTTGTGGCTGTCTTCTAGTGTTTAGGAGAACCTGCTGATCCGCTAATTCTGTCGTTTAGCTTTTGGACCCTGAAGTCTATTCCTTCGTCAATCACGGTTTATTCTATGTTATTATCTGTGTTGGATATCACTTCATTGGATTTGTGGTCCCTCTTCTCACGATGTTTATAATGAAGAATGTTGTTATGATGATGAAAGCTACTGGCTATTGAAATTCATCGATATGTCTCTTCTTTTTTTTTTTGTGCAAGGTTCAATATCACATGGAAGGAACATCTCTTATCCCTTATTTCCCTCAGGCTTAGTGTAGTTATTTTCAGGATCATGAAGGGTATCCACTGGTTGGTTCTCCTGGCCATATTGGTTTCAGATTAGTTAACAAAGATGCGTATGTTTCCATTGTTGGCATTACTATGCTAAAAGATTGTCCTGCTTACGCTCTACCATTACTCGGAAGAATGTGGTTGGGTTTGTGTTTATGTTTGTTATCAGGTCCTACAAATTGGTCCTGCTTTCACAAGTCGTTGGGACGCATATCCAAGATCTGGCATCACATTCTTTTCGTCTGTTTTGCTAATCTTCTTGCAAGGTCTAGGAATTAGGGGATGCACTAGGATAGAAATGGTAAGACATTCGTCAAGTAGGGTTGTATTGATATGTTAAGTTCTATTAGGTATTTTGTTTGTTCTCTTGCATGTAGGAGTGATTTCAGGGGCTTGAACATGACAAATGTATTGGAATAGAAGCCCTGTTTTTGGAACTGCTAAGTGGCGAGTCAGTTTGTAACTTGTCACCATCTCATGTACTGTAAAGATTGCTTCCAAGCTCTTATACTGTATTATCATTCTTGAATTGTTCCGTCAGTGGGTAACTTGTTATCACCTCATTACTGTCAGGATTGCTTCCAAGCTCTTATATTGTATTATCCTTCTTGAGTCTCTTGTCTCACATAGTTATACGGTAAAGCAACCCTTATTGGTTGACACTAGTTGCAGAAGTGGATCAATGTGAGCGTATAAATATTTCTTTTTTAAAAAAGATGCATAAATTTACCCACGAAATACCCTCGGAAACTCCCGTGGGTAAGTGATTCGTAGGAATAAACTATAAAGGAAAGCAGAACACTTGTCCGTGGGTAATCCGTAGGTAATACTTACGGGAACATTCCGTGGGTATTTCTTTCCGTAGTTATTCCGTGGTAAACGACAAAGGAAAGTAGAATACGTGTTCGTGGGTAATCCGTAGGTAATACCTACGGGAAGCTTTCGTGGGTATTTTTCCGTAGGAATTCCGTAGGTATCCACGTGGCATACTAACATGATACCAGTGGGTATTTCGTAGGTAATTATCCACCGAATTTTTTTTGGTAGGTATTTAGTTTACCCACGAGGTATTTACCCAAGGAACGTTTCCGTAGGTATTTCGTGGGTAAAATTGATTACCTATCACTTACCTACGGAAATGTCAGTAGGTAAATCTGTTTTTTCTAGTAATGAGGAGGGCTGCATTTTTGGTTTCTAAATCCATGATACCTATTCCACCAAGCTCTTTTGGTTTAGAAAGTTTACTCCAAGCCATTTGGGGGAGGCCATTTCCGCTGCCATGACCCCATAAGAAATTGTGCTGAAGTCTATTGATCTTTTGGAGGACTCTCTTCGGGATCTTGAAAAGGCTGGTGTAATAGACGGGGAGGCTATTGAAGACTGCTCTGATTAGGACTATTCTTCCCACTTTGGAGAGTGAGCTCGCTTTCCACTTAGAGAGGTTGTGTTCAATTTTTGAAATAACTGATTCTCATGAACTAGCACGGCTTAGGTTCCCTCCAATTATACATCCAAGATAGGTCACTGGAAGAGAGGAGATGCGATAGCCTAGAGTGTTTTGGATCAAAGATATTTGTTGTGGGTTCAAGTTTATGGGGATAGCTGAGGATTTCTGCCACTTTACTTCAAGACCGGACATCACAGAGAAGAGAGTTATGCACCACTTAACCGCTTGAATCTCCCGGGCTTCGGGCGAGCAGAAGATCATTGTGTCGTCGGTGAACAGGAGGTGAGAAAGAGTCACCTGATTCGCTCCAACCTTTATACCAACCCTATTTCCTATGAATATTTCTTTCTCAAGAAGCCACCCAAGGGCTTCCGCACAAAGGACGAATATCAATGGAGATAGTGGGTCACCTTGACGGATACCCCTTGAGGGTTTAAAAGGTTTGAAGGTACTCCATTAATAAGAATGCCTATCTCAGTGGTGGAAATGCATTCTTGGATCCAAGAGCGCCATGATTGATTGAACCCGTACAAGAAAAGCATGTGGTCGATGAATGTCCAATCTAAGCAGTCAAATGCTTTAGAGAAGTCGAACTTTAAGAGAAGGCCTTGTAGGCGACAAGATTTAAGCCATGCAATTGTATCATTAGAGATTAATGGGCCTTCAAGGATATGTCTGTCTTTGATAAAGGTTGATTGTGTACTAGCGATAAGTTTATCAACGATCCTTCCATGACCAAGTGCAGCCAGACCTAGAGCATACATACGAATAACAACATGAAAAGAGTATCCAAGAAATTACTACCAAAATCAATTGATTCCTACAGAATATTGTTTGGACAGTGAAGGCACTGTCGGCATCCGATTTCCTAACCGGAGACTTGCATGGTCTGATTAGTTGAGCTAAATATAGAAAGGGGGCAGGGCTGATTGCAATGAATAGAATAGTATTTGCTATTCACTAGGTTTGTACATTAGTACATGATGTATATATATAATCGACAGACTGGACTAATTATGTACAAGTAGGCTACAAATATTTTGCATTGTTTCGGGCCCGTTCTATGGGCTTTACTATCCCCCCACGATCGAATCGGGTAAGACAGAGATGAGATCGAATAAATTCAAGTCGATTTATGGGTAAGGGTTATGTAAGTATGTCAGCAAGTTGCTGCTGACTCGAGATGAAACAAACCCTCAAATTTCCGTTCTATATCTTCTCTCTAAGAAAGTGGTAGTCGAGTTGAACATGTTTGATTCTTGAGTGGAGAATGGGGTTGGCGGCGAGATACACGGCTCCAATATTGTCACACCAAACCGTCGGCGGTGACGAGAGGGAGATGCGGAGCTCAGTGATGAGATGTTAATCTAGAGCAAATCGCAAGTTACGATGGCCAGAGCGTGATATTTTGCCTCTGTAGTAGAGCGAGTGACCGTATTTTACTTCTTCGACATCCAAGATACAAGATTATTCCCGAGGTATACCCTGTAGCCAGTCGTGGAGTGTTTGCCTGTGGTGGAGCCTGCTCAGTCGGAGTCAGCGCACACATAGAGTGTGAAAGGAGATTGAGCAGAGATGTGGAAGTGTCGATCCTTGGTTGCCTGAAGATAGCGAAGGGGACGCTTGAAGGCACGCTAGTGAATTACCATCGGATTATGCGTGTGCTGACAGAGGTGGTTGACGAGGTAACTTATATCTGGCTGTGTGAGATTTAAATACTGCAAGCTGCCTTGTACTCGTCTGTATAGTGTTGGATCTAAAAATATTATTGTTTCTGATGATGAAAGTTCTGTGTTTGGGGTGATTGGGTTTGATACTGGTTTGGATAAATGTATGTGTTTGTTTGAGAATGTCATTGATGTAATTTTCTTGAGATACATAGAGACCTTTGGATGTGCGAGAGACTTGAACCCCTAGGAAAAAAATTTAATGGACCAAGATCTTTAACTGGGGAAGAGAAAGGAGGGGATGGAGAAAATTTTAGTAAGGATGGATGTGGAACTGGCAATGACAATAAGGTCATCAACATAAATCAACACATAGATAGTCTCTGCATACCAGCTGTAGATAAGTAGGGAAGAATCAGCAACAGAACTATGGAACCCCATAGATATTAGGGCTCATGTCTGCTTAGGGAACCATGCCCTAGGGGCTTGTTTCAAGCTGAAATACCCCAAACCTTAATGTGTTAATTAATTATGTAATTATAATTTTCTAAGGCTAAATAAGTCCTTAAGATCATTGGTGAAGAAATGAAAACCAAAAAGAAAAAGAAAATGCGTAAAGGTCACAAAAGGTGAAAATACGTATTTAACTATTTTAGGAGGTACATAACCTTCATTAGAGTTATAAATATATTTTTATACCTTAATTACACATTAATAACATGTGGGAAAGATTCCGGAAGAAAACAGATTCAAACAATGCGCTAAAACGCTAACGGAGTTGTAAAGCGCGTTTTTCGAGAAAACCCGAAAACGGGGCTTAAACAGTTAAGTGACCCCGTAAAAATAATAGTTGATTATGTAACAATAATTAAACATTTATGGGAGTTTAATAACCAGTAAAATTAAAGGAATGAGAAAATTTCCGGAAAACGGTCCCGGTTAGTGAATAGTGCTAAACCGGGTAAATAAACGAGTGTTTTCTGTTAAAGGACGAAAAACGCTCCAGCGTGTTACAGTAGTGGGCCGGTTTTTATTTATGTAAACAGCTCACTCACACAAGACTAGTTAACTAGTTAAGTAAGTCAAAAGTAAAAAAATAGAGGGACCACTTATACCCCTCTCTCCCTCTCTCTCCTCCTTATTTTCTTTTTCCCCTCTCTCTCTTTCCTCCCTCTCTTCTTCCTCCACCGATTTCCCTTCTCCCTCTCTGCTGGTTTGGGCGTTTTTGAAGCTCCCATGGCTACTCCATGTTCAACCTCATGCCCAAGCTCCATTTGAGCTCCAAATAAAAAACAAATCACATATTCTTCTTCCCCTCATCTTCCTCTATCATCCTCTCTTTTCGAAATTTCAAAAGGATGAAGTTGACCTCCATGGGTTTTCCCCATTTGAAGAGAAAATGGCACCAATGTGAAGCTTGGAGTCTCCTCTTTCTTCTAAGGTAAAAATTCCCAAGAAAAACTCATTTTTCCTTCATCTCTTGGTGTAATCGGTTTTTCACCATTTTTGATACCTTGTTTTCTCCTTGTTCTTGAGCTCCAAATTGACCCTTCAATGGTGGAGTAATTTCCTTCTTGATTCAAGGGTGAGAATCCCTCTTAAAAGCTTCAAAAGGTAAACCCTAACCTTGTGTTCTAGCCCTTTGATTGAATTGAAATATTCCAAGGGTTTAGATAATTAATTGAGTGTGTTTTGTGTTCTTGAATGTTGGGATGGAGTTTGGAAACTCCATGCCCTCTTAAACGATTTTGGAGAAGATATGGAGCAAGAGGAGAATTAAGGAAACTTGTGAAATTAAGGTAAGGAATCCACCTTAAACCTTGTTCTAAATTGTTTTAGAGTTTGGGATGGGTAAACAAATTAATAAACCCAAGTTGTGGATTGAAATCTATGATGGAAATGTGTTTAATTGATTTTAGAAAGGTTTGTGAATTAATGGTTAAATTGAGGGCCTTAAGAGCCAAATGTTTTGGGTTGTGATTGATATTGTGGTTGTTGAGATTATGGAGATTATGGTGATTATGTTGTTGTTGATGGAATTTAAGGAATTGTTATGTGCTGATAGGACCCTTATAAGGGTGTGGTTAGATTAGGATTGCAAATGGTGAAAATTGGTGGTTGTGGACATGTAAGGTTTATGGGGAGGTTATGACGAAATTTTGGTAGAAAAATGAGTGTTTTTGACTCTTTGATTTGGTGATGTTTTTGGTTGATTTTAATGGGTGTATGATGCGTTAAAACCCCGTGGAAATGTGTTTTCGATGGGCTATTTTGCTACTATAAGTTATGTAGGTTTGTGGGGGATTTGTGGCTTGATTCTAGTTGTTTTCCGTAATGGATTTTTCAGTTTTCGGTATGTCCTAACATGTGTCCGAACATTGAAGTTCGGACATCATACGACGGAAAATTTTCAGAACTCTCGACTTATGTCTGAACATGCAAGGTCGGACGCATGTTCGGACCAGCCTTTGTTTTTGCATAACTTTTTCGTTTGAACTCCGTTTTGAGTGCCATTTGCGGCTTTGGATTCCTCTTTTCAAGTACTATCTATTTTGACATGTTTTGGCATATGTTAAGGTATATTTTGATTTGAAAATGACCAATAATCTTTTGAACTCCATTTTTGCTCTATAAGTGTGCTTGAGCCTTCTAATGATGGGGGATTGGATGGTAATGGTTTTGGATGATGTTTAGGCCTTGTTTGGTGACATGTAAATGCCTTAAAATGTGTAAACAAGTGTTAGGTTTGATGTGGGAGTTGTGAACTTAAGATCTCAAGAGTAAAATTAAGTATAACGGGATAACGGGGTTAACTATGGGCGCACTAGTCGTTTAACAATTGTATTGCCCCGATTTAATGGAAACAAATGTAATGTTACCAGTTGTTCAAAGATTATTCAAGGAACCTAAGAGAACGCAATAGAGTGGACCTTGGTGACAGGTATGGTTTTCTTGCAACCTGTGTCCTACCGGATTACACCGGCTTGTATGCCAATGTGTTTCCTGTGTGTTTGCCACCTTGTAAGATAATACATGTAATGAGTTTATAGTAATTCCTATATGTGGCGTGCTTAGTTCCGATACCGTTTAACCTCTAAGTGTTAAACCTTAGTTAGCTGTGTCTAGGACCACATAAGAGATCGGTATTCGGATTCAACGTCCCAACCCAAGGGAACGTTCTAACCACGGCTATGTGTGAGTTAATTGTTTGAAGTTGTGTGTGATGTTGTTGTGAATGTATGAACCCCTTTTATGTGTTTAACTCAGTGGTATTGCTACATAGTGGTTGATGTGATAGGCTCCACAGCGGAATCTTTATCTATGAATATTTATATATATATTATGGGGGGAGTGAGGAATCCGGTCGTTCCGGTCGCGCGGTGTTTGGGAGTTGTTGTATACAGTTTCTTCAACTTTCATTCTGTTGGTTGTTTTCCTTCATTGGTCTTCAATCACCCCTGAGCTCAACCAAGACTCTTGACTCACGTCTGTTGGGGATTATGTATGATGTGTTCGGATCACTAAATCCGATCCATCTTTATGTTAAGTTATCCGTTCGTTTAACAGGACGGTAACGAGTTATGTAAACGAGCTTAGCACGAGTTTGACAGCATTCTCTAGGCTCCCCCAGTGAACTAACTATGTTCGGGACGGTTCCTAAAGAGATCCGTACCCGTTATGTTATGTGTTGTTGATGTACTGTAATGTTAATTACGATGTGATGTTATATGTTGTTTAAAAGTGAATGGTGTGGATCATGGATATGAATCCCGGTTATAACAAGAGACGTTAAGGATAACCCGATAGCGGGTAAGTGTCGTCTATTAAGGAAATAGCTCCATTAGAGGAGAAATACTCTAGGATTTAGGAACACAATGAGTGATTTATTAAGTATAAATGCGATGTTCGTTTTGTTGAGCCGTCTTTGTGGAATGTAATATGTTGTGTGTTTATAATTTCCATGCACGAATTAAGTATAATCAACTGCATGTTAAGACGACAACTAGTTGTGCGTGGCCCGGTAGCATGCGGGCTGCGGGATTACCATACCAGCAAAGGTGCTGACCCCCTTTGGGGGCTCCCATTACTCTACAGGTACGAAGGAGCTGGAAGCCGTTCGAGAGTAGGACGGGTAGTTGTTGTACATGGGTAGACATTCAATTTGAGGATGTATTGTAGGTGTAGTAAGACCGAAATTGTTATCGACATTAGTTTGTAAATACTCGGTACAGTTGTAATGTATGTTTGTTTATCAGTTGTCGTTAATGGAAAGGAAAGGTAATGTGTAGATGCTCGGAAATCTAGTCCATCAGACCGATACAATGTATAAATGTTAGCCTTGTTAGCCACGTGGGTGGTTAACGGCGTGTAACACCAATGGGTTAAGTAATGTGATGAGATAAGTTTTCCGCTGCAGTTGGTTGTTAAGTGTACGGTTGTAGTAGGGGTGTTACACAAGCCGCAGATTACCTTTTGTAATTTGCACACAAATTCTGGATGCTTAGGATCTTTAAATCTTGGTGGTTGTTACATGTAAACATCCTCTATAAGCTCCCCATGTAAAAAGGCATTCTGAATGTCATACTGTCTAATAGACTAGTCTTTAGAACATGCTAGAGCCAGAATAATTCTCACAGTAGTTGGTTTTACTACTGGACTGAAAGTGTCAAAGTAGTCCACCCCATGTATTTGATGATAGCCTTTAGCAACCTGGCGAGCCTTCTGCCTTTCTATAGATCCATCAGAATTCTACTTAGTGCGTAGAACCCATTTAACACCAAGAACTTGAGTGTTTGAGGGTGGGGGAACTAGGCACAAAGTTTTATTGGATAAGAGGGCATCATATTCCTTATAGATGGTAGCCTTCAATTCTGGAAAGGCAAGAGCTTTGGTAAAGGAGGGTGATTCAGGGATAAGGGTGGTTGAATTTGCTTAGGGCCATGGTATGATACCATCTGTGTGGATGAGAGGTCTATGAATATTGTCTATGGCTCGAGTGATCATAGGATAGTTTATTTGTGAGGAAGTGCATGGACTTGCTGTAGTGTTTGAATCAGAGGTAAGATTAAAGGGAATGGGAGAAACAGAAGTAGCAGGGCTTGTAGATGCAGTGGGTGTACCTGCAGTGGGTGTATGAGGAGAAGGTTGAGGATGAGGTTGAGCATGAGGGTTGATATTTATTGGCATGAGAGAGAAAGTGGTTGTAAGAGATAGAGTAGTTGTAGAGGGAGTGGATTTGGTGTAGGTTTGAAAGGGAAAGCTGGTTTCATCAAATTTTACATCCCTAGAGATGTAGAGATGGTCAGTGGATAAGTCTAGATATAGATAACCAAAATATAGACAGTAGCTAAGAAAAACACATGGGTTAGTTCTGAATTGCATTTTGTGTTTATTGTATGGCCTTAAATTGGGCCAGTAGAGGCACCCAAATACTCTTAGAAGGGAGAAATCAGGGGGTCTGCCAAAAAGAGTCTCATAGTGTGTGTTTTGGTTAAGGAATGTCATGGGGGTACGGTTTATTAGAAAGACTAAGGATGTGAGAGGAACTGAGGCTTGAGATAGTAAGGCTAACCCTTTGTCAATAATGGTTCTGTGCTTGCTTTCAATGCTGCCATTCTGGCTGTGAGCATAGGGACAAGTGACGCGATGTTGGATGCCATGTGCTCTTAGAATAGGTTTTAAAGGAGATAATTTTCCTCCACCATCAGTTTGAATAGGACAAATAATTTTATTGAACTGTGTCTTAACAAAGCAAATAAAATCAAGAATAATAGAGGAGACACAAAATTTAGCTGTAATAGGAAAGATCCATAGAAATTTGGAGAAGTCATCCACAATGAATAAGAAGTAATTAGCAACAGAAGTAGACAAAATTGGGGCAGGCCCCCAAACATCCATAAAACCAAGTTAAAAACTGATGTAGATCTAGTGGTGCTAGGTGGGTATGGGAGAGAGTGCATCTTAACCCTTGTGGCAAGCATCACAATCTTTATTTAACCCACTTATATTAGTAAAAAAAGAAATTGAATTTATTTAAGAGTAGCTTTTTAGTTCTGATGGAGGGGTGACCAAATCTGGCATGCCAAATCTAGGTTGGTGCTGCTTTGATAGTGTGATGGGCTTCTGGTGAGGTGAGTTGTGTGGTGAAATGTGATAAAGGTCATCTTTAACTCCTCCTAGAAGAAGAACTTTCCCCGTTTTTATCTTTAATAAGGAAATAAGAGAAATGAAATTCAAAACAAACGTCATTATCACCACAGAACTGTCTTACTGGCAGGAGATTTTTTGTGAGCTGAGGTACATTTAGAAGATTGGATAAAAGAATGAACCATAAGGTGTAGAAGGCCTGCCTGAAGCATGATTAGAAATAGAAAGACAGGCTCTATTTCCTAAAGCAGCCGAATCTGAGCCAGTGTAAGATTGAGTGTCCAGGGATAGATGACCAAGGTCATTAGTGAAGTGAGTTGTAGCAGCACTATCAGGGTACCAAGGTGCTTCTGCAGGGTGGGTATTAGTGTAGTGAGTAGTAAAACCTGTGGGGGAAGGAGCTTGATAAGCATAATTGTGTCTGTTCCAGCATGTAAGGGTAGTGTGCCCATATTTTTCACAGATTTGACACTGAGGTCGAGGGTCAGATCTTCTAGATAGCTGATTGAAATTGAATGAGTTGGTATTGGATGATCTTGCTTGAACTGGATCTGTTCTATAGGCTCTGATACCATAGTTGAGCTATAGAAATGGGTGGCGCTGATTGCAATGAATAGAATAGTATTTGTTATTCACTAGGTTTGTACAGTAGTACATGATGTATATATATAATCGACATACTGGACTAATTATGTACAAGTGCGCTATAGATATTTTGCATTGTTTTGGGCCTGTTCTATGGGCTTTACTACCAATTTTCCAGCATAAAAAAACCTAAAAGGATGACTTGTGGATCCTAGTACAACAACTACACAAAAAACAACAAAGATAACAATGTCTAAATCAAACATAACCAACCAATCAACAACCAACATTTATTCTCAAGATTAAACTAGCACTGTCATGGATAAGCATGCAGGGATTCGAAGTGATGCAGTTGGAAGGAAAGACACCTCTAGCTGCATAGCTTCCAACTTCCACACTTCTAGAATATAGATTTTTGGTAACAACAAAAAATCGTTACCAAAAATGAAAATCATCACTAATACAATTTATCATAATGACAAAAGTCATTACATCAGATGCCGTTACACGAGATGGCGCAACCAAAGATCAATTTATTTATTGTAACAACTTTTATTCGTCATTAAAAGTTATCATTACTAGAAATATGATTATGTACCGGTTGTATCTTTACTGTAGTCTCAATTTTTTTAAGCCTTTAGTACTATATTTGGTAGCGAAATACTTACTAATAACAAGTATGATAACGATGTTAAGTCATTACAGGAAACATTATAACAAAAAATATGATATTTACTAGTGTTATCCAGCTAGCAACAATAAGGATCATGACTCCATGCGGCCCCGGTTGTGGTCAAGGACTGCAAATTCAAACTTGAATCACCAACTTTTTAGAGAACCTCACCAACTTGTCTTGAGCTCTCACTGTCGAAGAACTCTGGGACGAATGTGTGTGTCGTCTTCCTTCTTTTACCCTGTCTAAACTCGATGCTAAGGGATGCAACGTGGATGAGAATCCCCTAAAGAGACCAAAGCTTCTTTTCTTCCTCAATGTGGGCTTAAAAGGTTACACGCCATTAAGACTCAACAATGGGCCTTCAAAAGGCACGAGCTCCATAGAGTTGCTTCCAACAATCATTGACGATCGAGCGGGTTCTTTGGAAAGTTGGCACAAAAGATCTTTGGCCACACCAATTGTGGGCACCCATGGATCAAAGAATTCCTCAAGGGCTCGGGGGTTGGTCCGGGGAGAAATACTCAATATTCAACCAAGTCCAAAATGCACATCATATGAGCAGGAAGTTGATGAGATGGAGCAAATATTAAAAAGGAGTGGGTGAGAAAACCGCAACTTGAACAAATGGAAGGAAGCTCATCACAAGTGATCGCGCAGACAAGGTGCAGTTGTCAAGAAGAGTGGAGATACCGCCGCAAATCGATGTCTGCAATGTAGGTTTGATGGGAGCTTTAACCCCCAGACATGGAAGCTTGATATGTGGGGTTTCCTCCATTAGTAGTCCCAAGAATTGGCTGATCATATTGGAGATAAGAGTAGCGTAATCCATGTTGAATCTGTGCATTGGAGATCATAAATTTTGACCCACATGGAACCCATTCAAAAAATATGCTTATCGAAAGGCATCTTTGGGTCGAACATCTGAACCGTAAAGAGTGAGGAGTCAATGGATCATAGACCTCTAACAAGGACAACATGCATTGAGCTAATATGTTCGAACTCTATGATGAAAAGGTTTGGACCTTTACAAAGTTGAAAGTTCCCGAAGCTGCCCCATCACCAATGAAAGCGAATGTGAAGAGCAGCTGAGGGAATCCTATGAAAACCATTTTCCAAGAATACACCGATCATAGGATATCTAGGATCCAAGGACATTGATTACATTCATTATTAAGTTGAGATGGAACTTGAGTCGGAGGATGAATTTTGTGTAGATAGTTAGCAGAGCAAAATTGTGAGGATGAACGTGGACGGTGAAAAACACCATCCATTTGGCTTAATCGTGGGAACTTCACACAGCATGGTATCAAAAATGTGAGAGTAGAGTACATTAGAGTAGGTGGTGGCTAAGGTGAGGGAAATCTTGCAAACAGGTAGAAGAGGGATAGGCGAATACCCGTGACTTTGGGATGGAAACGTGTGGAAACAATCTAGCAGTGATCGGTGAGAGAGCGGTTGCGGACTGAGATAGAAAAAGATATGATGAGGACAAAGAGAAGACATGCGGAGGAACAGATGAAAATCAACAGCCCAACACTCCCTTCACGAAAATGATGAGATGGTGATTCCCAAGGCAAGCATCGGGTGTAGGAATGGCTTTCAAAAAGTAAAAAGGGGGAGGCGAAGGGTGTGGGAAGACGAAGGGGTTTACTGGCTACATCACTCCCCATTCCGACTTCATACTTTGAACTGTCACTTTTATCTTTGTACAAACAAATGAGTGCAATTCGCATGCGTTCAGCTGGAGCACCATACCTGTAATTAACAGATGCTCCAAAGCTAATTTACAAGAAAAGTGGTATGATCACTACTAAATATAGTTAGTTTACAAGACTCAGCGGTGTGAAATTGGTGATATATACCGTAGGATATAGCCCAATTTTTTAGGACAATTTGTTTCTTCTAGTGAAATTACTTAGGTTTCGTTTGCTTCAGCATTTTTATGGCATATTTAATAGCATATTTACAATAATTTCATAGTATTTTTAGGTGGGTCCTATATTTTGCCAAAACAAAAATAGACATTAAAATCCTCCAACGAATAATAGCAAAGTAAATTGGTTAATAGATATTAAGTAAAAATATTAAAATAAAATAATTTATTATTAGCATAGTTGATGATTATAATACAATAAAAATAAATTGGTAAATAATTAAAAATAGCACTTGAAGAAAAATAGAAATATTAGTTTATATCACATAAAATTAGCTCTCAACATGAAAAATTAGAAATTTTAAAATAAAACATTGACTACGTATTGTTAGAGTATGATGAACTAAAACAAATTTCAAACACTCAAGTGCAAGTACTTCACATTTCCACAAGGTGATTAACTCGAAAAGGAACAAGAACTCTATCTCTTCATTGAATAACTCAAAGTCTTTAGTGCATGGGGAGGTAAGAACTTCTTCCACTCAAGGCGCCTCACTCTTATTTAATAAGTTTTTTATGAGGTATTAAGATTTTGGGCCTTCTTTATGAAGCTTTAATTAACATTACTAAGACCATAAACAAAATTCTTGGATCATTCCTAGGGATGGGAATGCTAAAGCCAAATATTCTAAACAAAGAAGCATGGTGGCCTTAGACTCAGATACATCATCCAATGAAATAATAGTTTCCTTCTAATAATGTAAATATAACAAATATGGTCAAATAGTCAATATGACAGTTGTACCTATAAGCTATCACTGTTGTGAACTATTGTATACGTATCACTCATCTTACTCTTGATTTTGTTAATGAGAACTTATGATTCTTCCCACTCTATCACTCGTTCTCTTTCATTCATTTTCATGGTCTTAGAGCTTACAACTCTTGATCCGTCTCAAGCTCACAATCAATGGCATCTGGAACGAAACATGTCCTCAACTTACCTCTGTGAATCTTATCAACTAGTCAATTCTGTACAATCTAATTGAAAAGGGAGAAAAACTACCTTAGCTGGAAAATGTAGATGAAGAATTTGCAGGAATCGGTGAAGGTTGTCGAATTGATGAAAGATTCTCCACTGAAAGAAATGATTTAGTAAAATGGTGAAGAAATTGAGAATTCATATATGGTGAAGTGGAAAGAACCTTATGCACTGGTTAGAACGTGGTTGATTGCTACACACACGGAAGATTGTGTGAATCTTGTTGTCGGCTGTCAAACAACTAAAGAAATCAGGAGCAAATTACAAGAGAAATTTCTCCAATCCATCAAGGATCATGAATTTCAACTAAAACAACGAATTAGAAGCCTAAAATTGGGGGAAAATGGCTGGTGAAATAATACACCAAATAATTCAATCTTCATTGTGATAGTCTGACCGCTATTGGTAAAGCATTGCCTGAAGATAAAGTCCTCATGTTTGCTGAGGGATGTGGAAAGCGTTATAGAATAATGAGATCTATAATGCACAATAGAGCTCCTTATCCAACCCTCAAGCAAATAATTGGAGCTATTAAAAAGGAGGATAAAGGGAAAAGAACCTCAGTAAAAATTGTTATGGCCTTTAATGTTTCTAGTAGTGACCAGAATAGTGGTCGCGGTCGTGGCTATAATCAAGGTAGAGGAAGATTTTAAGGAGGCAGAGGAAGAAACCAACACTACCATATAATTACTCAAATCAATACTCAAATGTTCTGAACTCCAATGCCAATAAGGATCAGTCATCTCAAAGTCATGATACTGTTGTTCCTTGTCAAATTTGTGGTCACACCATTCATACAACAACAATTTGCATTTATTGATGGGATTATTCTGATCAAGGCACCTTTGATTTCAAGAAACCTGCCATTGCTCAAGCTCCACAAGCTTACAATTCAGTTGTTTACAATCAAGGTGATGATAACTATTATCTTGAGTCAAGAGCGACCAATCATATGCTAACCAACTCAAGTAAACTTTCCTATGCTGGTGATTATATAGGAATCGAATGTGTGCTAGTTAGAAAAGGAGATAGGTTACCTATTCAGTCATCAGGAAATGTAGTGATTCAAACAAAATCAATGTTATTGTTAAATGACGTTCCAGAACTGAAACGTAACCTTGTGTCTGTATGTCAACTAACTCAGGACAATTTTTATTCAGTCAATGAAATACCCCTAAATTAATTTAAATTAATTTAGGGGATTTCTTTTATTAAATATTAAATTATTATATGGAATTATGAATATTAAATTATTATATGGAGTTGTGAAATTTATTTAGGGATTTTCTCCTATTAACCCTAATTATTATATATTATTATATAGTATTATGAGTTTAATAATAAGATTTAAAAGTCCATAAATCTTAGGAAAATTTCTAAACACTCCAACTATATTATAAAGAATTTGGAAATGTTGGAACATTGTTTTGAAACATAAAAGTCAATATAAAAGTCTAGAAACCTTAAAGCTTATAAGCCTTGCTAGAGTTGACTTTTTGAGAATGGTCAAACCAGGCCATGAAACCTATATCAATAAATAGGTTATGGAAAACCATGAAGATCGATAAAAAGAACGTCAAAACGGATCATCCTAGCCAAAGTTATGCTAGATTGAAGTTTAGAGTCAAAATTTTGAAAGATGCCACGTGTCACTCTGTCACGGGTCGCCAACACTTAGCCGATTCTATCCCTTGAATTTCGGTAACAGATTTCAGTATTTTGCCCTAACTTTAGACGGCTATATCTCTTTCATCTCTCCATATTTTTCAATGCCGTCTTCTTTGTTGTCTTCTCCTACATTCCCTCTAAATAACTATAACTCATACAAACCCTAACTCATACTGAATCAAGCGGAAAATTGAGTCAAAGTAGCCACCCTGCAAAAACCGAAACTGCAATTCCAGTTTTCTCTTCGAATCAGGTAACTTCGATCAGCCATAACTTCTTCGTTACTCATCCAAATTCCATGTTCTTTAGCTCGTTTTGAAGAGCTCTAATTCCTCTAAAACTTTCATGTTTATGGTTTAAGCCAATTCGTAACCGATTAGAAGGGAAAGGTGTCTAAAGTTTTGGTTTCGCCAGCACATAAAATCATACCGAAACTGTAAGGTAAACTCGCAACTTCTAGCTTCAATTTCTTTCTGTGTGATGCGAGTTAGGATTAGTTCTTGCTATCAATACGTAGATCTAAGTTTGCTCTTTCCAATGAGCCCTTACTCATAGCCTAACTCAATCTGTGCTGCAAGTTATAGATCTTCGAAGTTGGCCTCGTGAACTGCTCAAAGTTCGAGTTTTTCCAGTTTTCCGAATTCGATTTCACTAAATTCGCACAACTCCGGTAAGTTTCCGATCAATTGCTCCGTTATTGTCATTCGAAATCAAGTTACCGACCTAATCCATGTTCCAATTCAATCAATTACGTGTTAGATTAGGAGGATTTGTTGGAATTGTTTTCGAATCAAAGTTTGTACCCGATATGAACCCTAACATTCGAACTGAATTCGAATTCCATCGTACACTGCATTATAATTGGGGAAACCGGTATCATTAGAACCGAAATTTGATTTCGAAACTATAGAAACAAGAATCACTGGATTTCGTTCTGTAGATTAGGAGATAATGGGGATTTAGTACTCGGGATTGAACATGGGCTCGCTGAAGAAACACGGCGTTCAGGGGCCGTCGATCTCGCTTTAAAGGATTTGGACGGCCGAGATTAGATCGTGCTATTAAATAATTATTATAAGTTTATAAAATTCCAGTAAATAGTCCTAACTTGTTGGGTTAATTTAAATATCTTCCCGAAGGTATTGTGACTTGAAATTTTAACCATAGATTCCTTATTTAATCTAGTTTATTTTGATGTAAATTATTATGGTTTTGGAGTTTTTAAACATAAGTTATGATTTTTGCACGTTACAGGTTTTCTGGAATTATTTGGCTAAATTAAAAAGAAATTTTTATGAAATAAAAATTTTTATATGTCTAAAATGTTATAGTTACTGTATATTAAATTGGGGATTTTTGGGCAATGGTAAAAGGTTTTAAAAATTGGTTTATGAGTTTTTCATAAGAATAACCTATAATATAAGGTTTTTATGCAACTAAAAATTAAAGTATGGTTTGTTAATTAACTTTTAAGCTGGGGAAAATAAGGGAACTAAATTAACATTTTATAACAGTAAGTTTATAAATGTTTTGGTATTAGATTTTAAGAGAAGTGAAATTATTTACATATATGTATATATACTTACTTAGGTAGAAACTTATATAAATTAAGGATTTAATTATCCTACATTTTATTTATTATATATATGGGAGTTGATATTTTTAATTAAACTAAGGAATAAATATGTATGTTATTTTTACGCATTTATAAAAGGGAATTAAGTGGTAACTTAAGTAAAACAAGGAACTAATTAAATTAACACTTATAATAACTAAACATTATAAGAGCTAGAATCCTAAGATATAGTAAAAGAAATATTTTATGGAAGATACTTGGAATAAAGTTTAAGGTTGTATTAATAAGATAGTTTAAATATGATAAGTTACATAGGGAATGTCTTAGTTAATTTCTAATACGGGTATACTTATATATATTAAATAAATAAAGGAAACACTTTATTTAATAAACCATAGGTCGGTTGTGTTAAGCCTAGAAGTTATTGAACATTAATAAATACAGTAAAATTTCCTAAAAATTTATGGATAAATTTTAATACATAAAGATATATATATAAATATACATGTATATAAATACATTAAAATAGTTGAGGGAAATAATAATCCTGGTGATAGTTATAATAAGTAGATTATATATATATGTTAACCTTAGGTTTTAGTCGGTGTGTAATTAAATAATCACTATTAATTTAAGGGTTTTGTTACACAACATAAACTTAGCACGGTCTTGGGCTAACCTACTAAGCCCAAGTCTATGAACTCCAAAAGCCCACTTTAACAATCCAAAGAGAGTTTGGGCCACTCTCAGGATAAATTCTAAATCATTCCAAACTAAATGAGATGGGTCTAACAAAGGATTTAGTTAACAAGTCAAGCCCAAACCTTTGTAAGAGAATAATGGTAAACCTGAAACTATTAATCAGTAAGTGAAGAAGGCTGTTAGGTTTATAAGTCTCTTAACTAATTGACACTTGGAACACCTTAATTATAGGTTACTATTGGGAAATCACTTATTCGAGTTAGTTATTGTTCTTCACATACCAGGTACGATTTCTCGTACTCCGATATTTTTGCTGATTGACTTATGGAATGTTTTGGAAAACGCTAACTGACTTAAAGAGGAATTTCTAAAAAGGAAATGATTGTGTGACTAACTGAGCCTTGGATGTGAAACTCACTTGGGTATTGGTTCCTTCTATTTGGTTGTTCCATTAGACATTGACTGCTTAGGGTTTACGCTTCTGCACTCTGTAGGACTGAGTGTTTTGGTATTGCTCTGGGTAGTTAGTGATCTAGTGGGAATTTGGAAAAAAGGTCAATCTTGGAAATATTTCTTTGGACTATGGATATCGTTTCATCCATGAGCTGGTTCTTGAGGTTTCGACGTGCGCGGGTCTTCAATGGTAACAGTGAGGGGCTGTATATCCCCTGTCCCAAAAAGGGACGTGATAGACAGTGAGGGGCTGTATATCACCTGTCCCCAAAAGGGGACGTGATAAACAGTGAGGGGCTGTATATCCCCTGTTCTAAAAGGACGTGCTTGGCGGTGGGGGCCATCTCTCCCAGTTGAATTGTTTCATTCTTGAGTTATTGGTTCTTGGATCTATTTTATCATTCCTAGTCCTTTGTGACTATCTGAGTCTTTCTACTCCTAACGGGAATTGGGTTTAACTAAGGAAATGGTTGTTCACTAACACATGATGTGATTTTGTCTCACTAACTTTATCTTCCTGTTATTAACCTTTATTCTTACCTTGATATCTTGTTTTGGTGATTTGTGAAATACTTTGTTCCTCTGAGTGTTTTAAGTGACTGCTTTCAAGCTATTATTTATTTAAGAATTGTATTATAAGTGTTTTTTGGAGGATCGTACCAGTTCCATTCCAGGGAACTGACCTACCCCACTCGAGGTGGGCTGCTTGGTTTTATCTTGCAGGTACGAGTTATTTTACAGGTGACCACGAAGAGAACGAGTGATTGGGATGGGATTAGGCTTTGAGAGTTATGTGTTTTTATTGGTTTTACTTTTGTTAAGTTTTCTCGAGGTTCAGGCCGTGACTATTGTAATCATTAAGTTGTGTTTTGGTGAGGTTTGGTACCGGTGTTTGGAACCCGATGGTCTGTACGCCTTAGTATTTTATTTCCGCTATAAATATGTTAAATAGGGGCGTTACAGTCAAGTTTACTAATTATGGTTTTACTGTTAAGGATCGTTTGACCAAAAAAGTTGTGGCTCACAGCAGTAGACAAGGAGATCTTTATGCACCTTTCAATGCAGTAATTCAAGCTCTTACTACTGTTTGAATTGGGAAAAAAACTAGTGGAATTTGGCACCAACGCCTTGGCCATCCAAATTCCAGGACCCTGCACACTCTCGGCACTAAGCATGCCATAGAGATTAGCAAGTGGAATAAAGAGCCTAAGTGTGAACCTCGGTTTTTGTACCACTATCCTATATTGATTCGGGTTGATTAGGATCTGGTCAGGTTCCAGGTTCACTTATAACCTAAGGTTAATAACTAAGTTATAAAACATTAAATATTAAAACCTAAGCTAGCTCACTGGAATCTATTAAAGTCACCACCCAATTTTAGTACACGGTAAATTAGGAAGAGTTCAAGTTCGGGGGCTTGATATGTAACTTTTTTGGTTAAAATTAACTTTCACTACCCTTCTAAGTCATTTTTCCTCTACTTATGATGTTTACGGCTTATTATGAAGTCGTTTACTGAAGTGCGTGAGTTTCTAATTTTTTATGTTATTGACATTTTTTAACTGAAAATTAAAGTGAGAATTGAATTTACCTAAACTAGGGTTTCGAAATCCGAATTAAGTCAAATTTTAATTTTGTCCGTGGTCACGGACCTGATGTCTAAACCCATGGACCCTAATTAACCTAGATAATCAGAAAAGTCAAAATTACGAGGAAACAAATTTTTGAAAAGTTCGGGGCCACAGACAGAGCGTCCGTGGGCCCAGACATGTGTTAAAAAGCCTAGAAATTTGAAAAAATAAAAATCTCGCCACCGTCTGAGAGCGTTCGGGCTAACGCGCAGGGCGTCCGTCGGTGTGGACCGTCCTCGGATGGCAACGTTCGGGCAGTTTCCGGCAGTGTTTTTGGCTCAAAACTTATGGATATGTAACCTAAAAGATTATGTATGTTAGTAATGTATAAACTTCAAATTGACTTCTAATTAATACTGAAACTTAGTGAACAAATTACTATGCAGAAACGAAGACAAATAACAACTTAGAAGCCGAAAAGAGTCGGTTCAAACCTAAATTTTGACAAAAAGCTAACAAAGTCATGGGGAGTTAGAAAAGTAAATTCTAACTAACCTGTTTACCTTCAGAAGTTAAGGGATTCTTCACGTCGAGATTCTTCGAAAGCCTACTTGATGTCGGTCCTAGATTGAGCTCGAACCCGGCTTCTGACCCTTGCAAGTTGATGCTGATATTCGTGTTTTGGAGGTGACTTGATGGAGTTTTAATGATTATTGTGACGGTGGGAGTTGAAATTGTGTTTTGGTGATGATTTTGGTGAAAGTTTGGTGTTTAATTAAGGCTCGGGAGTTCAAAACGTGGGAGGAGAGGACGGCTGAGTGCTCTGGTGCTCTAGGATTCTTGATATTCTGATTTGACCAAAGGGTAAGATTCCTTATTAGGCAACATTAAAGATAGAGTTACCTCGAAAAAAGTTTGAATTTTACTGGGATTTGGTTAAGTGACTTCCCACAAGAATTTGATTACCAAATTTTAACCACACGTAGAGGAAGATATTTCTGATTGTTTTAGAGAGAAATTAGAATTTTCGGATAAAGGAGTATTTTTCTATTCAATTTCTTGTAAGATTTGTTCAGAAAATATTAGAAAATTGTTGGAAGTTTGGAAATTCAAAAGTCATTATGCTCTAAATGTCATCCTTTATCACGTGTTAAAAATTCAAAGCATTCAGAGTTGATTTGAGTCATTTTAGGAGAGAGGGGAAAGTTTATGAGATGGATTAGGAGTCCCAAAAATTACAAAGACGTCCCTCGTGACGATCAAGCTGTCACTAATGCTCAGAAACATGCTAAACAACTTGGGATTCTACGTCCCTTGACCAGATTACCCTCGTGTCTTGAAATACCCTTTTTGGGGGTCAAAATTATGGGTATAACACCAAGATTTGTCCTAGTTGTAAAATGAGTAAAAGTTATAGGTTACAGTCTAAGTGACAAAAGATCACTAGTTCCACTGCAAAAAAATCCATTGTCATATATGGGGACCAACACTTGTAGTATCATCCCAAAACATGAAGTACTATGTGTGATTTTTGTTGATGATTGTACAAGGTTCACTTGAATTTATGCTATGAAGAAGAAATCTCAGTTTTATAATATTGTTTTCTCAAGTTTCAAAAGATGGTTGAGCCACAACTTTCTGTAAAAATAAAGGTTTTTCAATGTGATGGAGGTACTAAATTTGCTAGCAATAAGCTTTGTTCTCACTTGCAAAAAATGGAATTCTACAGCAGATTTCCTGTCCTAGTACCCCAAAATAGAACGAAGTTGTTGAGAGGAAACTTCACCAAATTGTAGAGACTGGTCTTGCTCTTATGTTCCATGCTAGTGTACCATTTTTCCTGTGGGTGGAAGCATTCTTGACAATTGTTTTCTTGATCAACAGACTACCTTTAGCAACTTTGGAAAATTGTCACCATTCTCAAGTTGTATGGAGTTGATCCACATTATTCTTCACTTAGAGTTTTTGGATGCCGCTGCTTTCCTTTCCCGTGTTATAAGTCTTCTCATAAACTGGAACCAAGATCTTAGACACGTGTCTTCATCGGTTATAGTAACCTTCACAAGGGATAGAAATGTTATTATCCTTAGACAAGGAAGACTTATCTCTCGACATGTAATCTTTGATGAAACACTGCACCCTTTTGGTACTCCTGGCAAAAACAATGATTATATCAGAATCGTCTTTTCCTTACTACATTTAATATGTTCATTTCGTCCCCTCATGGCCTAAACTCACAATCTGATGACATCAACAGAAGTAATCCTGATGTGTGTGTTTCACCTGAATCTACATAAGACACTCCTAATCTACCAATGTTTTTCCATGATACAACCTCACCCCATATCCTAGTTTCTCCACAAATTATGCTCCTACACTAAGTGATGATCTCAGTAGTACTGAGATTGTCCATTATACTCCTTTGTCACTCTCTCAAATTTTCTCACCCTTGATTCTTAACTCCACAGATTCAGCTAGCCCATCATCAATTCAAACCACTAATATAAACCAAGAACCAACAATTGCTTTAATTGTGATGGAATTGATCTAGTTGCTGACTTCAATCATCCTTTCTCCAATGAACCAGTTTCCTTAATCCCAGTAGCACAAAACACTCAGTCCATGACAACAAGGTCTAAAAGTTGAGCTACTAGTTTTGAAGCTAACAATGTTAGTTGTAATGATCTCACTGAGCCCAAAACAATGTGCCAGAGTTTAGCTTCCCCAACCCGGTGTGCTACTATGAAAGAAGAAATGAATGGCTTACATAGAAACCATACCTAGACCTTAGTTCCATGCTATGTTGATATGAACTTGGTCAAATGCAAGTGGGTTTTTTGAGTCAAGAAATATCCTGATGGGTCAATTTAGAGATTGAAAAGCACGACTAGTAGCTAAGGGTTTTAATCAGATTTATGTGTATTTTAAGGAAATTTTTAGTCCTGGGATCAAGACTTCAACAATTTGGCTTGTCTTGTCCGTTGTTGTTTTCAATCGTATTGGTAAATGAGGCAGCTGGATGTGAAGAATGCCTTCTTACACGAAAACCTATGTGAGAAAGTGTTTATGCAACAACCACCACGGCGTGTTGGTGAGCGGTATCATGATCATGTGTTTCTTCTTTACAAGTCCCTCTACGGACTTAAGCAGGCCCCAAGAGCTTGTTTTCCAAGTTAAGCTCTTTTCTTTATCATATTGGCTTTGTGTGGAGTAAAGTTGATACTTCCTTGTTCATGTGGCACACTACTATTTCCAGTGTTATTGTTCAGGTTTATGTAGATGACATAATCATCACTAGAATCAACCATTGCTAAAGGGAGTGATCAAAAGATTAGGACAAGATTATGCCCTGAAGGATCTGGGTCCTCTGAAATTATTTTTGGGTATTGAAGTGGAGTTTAAATGGTCTCTTTCTGAAACAAACTAAGTATGTCAAAGACTTACTCAAGAAGGCGCACATGACATAAGCCAAGTTTATTCTCACTCTCTTGTCTTTGAAGCATAATCTTAATGTTGTAACCGAATGTTTGATTGAACCAGCTTAATATCGCAATCTTGTGGGAGCATTGTAGTATCTCAACATATCACCAGATATTTCGTATGTTGTCAACCTTGATTGTTAGTTTATGCATCAGCTTGTGAGACTCACTTAGAAAATGTGAAGGGAATAGTTATATACCTTGTTCAAACACAGGATTTTGGGCTCCAAATTTCCACTCAGTCATCATTCAATGTGACATCCTACTCTGATACAGTTTGGCTATTGAAATATAACAAGAAGATCAGCAACTAGTCTGCGTGTTTCTAGGAGCCAAGTGCATTTCTCGGGCATCAAAGAAGTAGACTATTATCTCTAGATCAAGTGCTGAGACTGAGTATTGAGCTTTAGCCACTACAGCATCTGAAGTCACCTGGATTGGTTACATCCTACAGGACAGTGGCTCTCTCAGTAAACCAGAAATCTGCTTTGTTTTGTGACAACCAAAGTATTCTTCATCTTGTAGAAAATCCTATTCTACATGCTCGCAAAAATGTTGAATTAAACTATCACTTTGTGAGAGAAAAGGTTGTTGCTGGTGACATTAAGACACAGTACATACCCACACGAAAGACATACAACTGACATCTTCCCTAAGAGTCTTCCATGAACAGTTTGAAAGCCTCGAGTTTGATTCTCACCCACAAGCTTGAAGGGAGTGATAATGTAATATAAAAAATATGGTCAAATAATTAATAAGACAGTTGTACCTATGAGCTATCACTGTTGTGAACTACTGTATATGTATCAATCATCTTACTCTTGATTCTGTTAATGAGAAACTTACGATTCTTCTCACTTTGTCTCTCGCTCTTTTTCATTTGCTTTCACCTTCTAATTAAGTTTTTTTTATAATTTGGGTTTAAAGCCATATTATTAAAGAGAAATGTCTGGAGGACCAGGAGATGGGTGAAAGGGTCTCGTTAAAACCTCCATAAGTAAAACCCGATGGGAAAAATTTAGAGAGGAAAAAGAGTACCCACCTCGTCCAGATACAAACCTAAAACCTACTAATTTGGAACAAAATAAAACCAACTAGACAAGTTAGTTGAAAAATCATCCATCATACCATGGATTGGTGGAATCTTGTCTCCAGATCCATCTATGAAGTGTCCTCCTTCTTCAGTTCTATACCTACGTACCCTTCCTCTTCCTAAGTCAAGTTCATCACTGGAATCACCATAAAAGGGCGTTTAATTAAAATTAATTAATAAGCTCCAATCGTGGGTATTATGTTTGGCGCTTGCTAACAATATATATACAGCCTGGGGATACACGATAATATATACAACCTTCGTCGTTGTCTTATTAGTACGTACTACAAGCATAAGATACCCAACAACATTATTCGAGGAGCAGCCATAGCTTTGATGGTGTATGGGATATGGATAGAATAATGTAAACTGGTCATTGTAAACCAAAGTTCAGTGGACTTCTTCATAGTTGTCTCAAATGTCAAGTTCTTCAACAAGTTGGCTATCCGGAACAAAACTTGACCACTTCACCATAAACCATAGCTGGCTCAAGGGATTCTTAGAACATTGGGTTCTCATGGGTGTTTCTAGGCACACATGAAATTTTGTAATAAGTAATTAACTCGCCCCTATTGTTGTATATTCTATACCTACCTACTGCGTTATATGTACTGATAAAAAAATTCTGAAATAACACTCCACAAAATATTACTCATATTAACCTCCAACCAAAACTAATTCCTAAAATAACACTCCCGGGAGAAATCGTCTCTTCAAAAGACGATTTCACAAATTGTTGAAATTGAAATCGTCTTTTGAAAGATGATTTCACCTATTACCCAACACTTAAGAAATTCCAAGTGTTGAAACGTTGCGATGTGCAGCTTGACTCAGAGAGTAAAGTCGTCTTTTCAAAAGACGATTTCTCAGTTTCTCAGAAATAAGTGAAATCGTCTTTTGAAGAGACGATTTCAGCTTCCACAATTAATGAAATCGTCTTTTGAAGAGACGATTCCCCCCGGAGTGTTATTTTAGGAATTAATTTTTGTTGGAGGTTAATATAAGTAATTTTTTTTTTTGTGGAGTGTTATTTTGGACTTTTTTTTCCTCATTATGTCTATACATCTTCCCGTTCCAAAAAGAATATTAGAGAAATCATGTAGAGGCCGGCACATAGGGACTGTAGTGTAGGTGCAGTACAAGGCCTCATTTTTAAGGTCTTGTTATTTTTAGTTATAATTAATTAATTAATAATATATATATATAAATTATAAATAAGAAATTATAAATAAAAAAATGATATTTTATTAGTGAGTTTTTATCATTGTATATAAATATGAAAAAATAATAGTAAAGATCTAAAATAAATATTACTATATATACATAAAATTAAATATTAAAATTTTATATTATATTTTTTAAATAAAATATTACTATTAGAATATGATATTGGTAAATAAATTTTAAAAACTACTATTCAACAAATATTTTTGTCTTAATTAAGAACATGTGTACTTATAATTAATTTTATTTTAAAAAACTATATCACATAATTAAATATGTATTGTTTTTAGATATAATAATTTATAATTGTAGTATCTTAAAAATAACTTTTTATCGCCCTAATTGAGTGAGAGCACTCTGGATCACATATACGATTTAGCAAGAGAAAAGAAGAAAAGAATCATGGTATATAGTAATTTAATTAGTGAAACGATTGGAGATTATGTCAAATAATATATTTGGTAAACTCAATGAATACATCATGATAACTTATATGGAGGATTAATCCATTAACGAATTCCTCTTATAGTAACTTTTCAAATGTGCTTTCATACTCATCTCACCCTGTGTACATGAAACAGAAGAACACTAGTAATGATCAAAACACCTATGATCAATTAATTGTCATCATCATTATCGTCGCCATTGGGGTTGTTAGGGTTGGAATACCAAGCTCCTTAAGGATCCCAGGGCACTCAGGAAGAGGATCCTTCCTAAGAAATCCATGGGGTTAGCGTTCCGGTGCTTGTCAACACAACCATTGTTGGAGGTGAGGCTAACCTTGGCTGCCATACGTGTGAGTTTATCAGAGGGGATCTCAGAGCAGTCGTCCTTGGGGCTCTTGACGAGAACCACCTCACAGTCATCATCCTCGTAGTCGCCATCGACTCGGAATTTGTACCTACCGTTCTCGTCGGTATCGGCTTCCTCACTGTAGGTCTCGTGCCCTCCGGTTAAGTTGTGGCATTGCAGGCGCACCTTGGCTTTCTCCAGAAACACGCTCACTTTGGTTATGAACTGCACCGGCAAGTGTCACAGTACACTTGCCCTTCCACAATGAAATCATCGGCTTCGCCTGGTTTGGCGCTACTGTATCCGACAAGAGCTAGGAGGCAGATTGTCCCAACGAGGAACACGAGGGTTTGGGATCTTGCCATCGATCTTACCGCCTTTATTGTTCTCTGGTGTCTGAAGTTGAATTAAGTAGAAAGAAAAATAAGAGAGAGTTTTGTTTCTGCTCTTTTAGGAGAAAAAACATAGATCGTGATTTATAGAGAGAGTGATTAGGTTAGGTGTATTTTTAGGGGTGTATATATGTTGGTTGGATTAGCCGTTTATTGCGAGGCTATGGATGTTTTTAATTCTTTCTTTTATAGATTGAGTGGAGGTGTAATTTGACTAATTATTTATTTTGTAGCTTTAACTAAATATAACTAAATGGGCGACCTTTTATTTACCTTCTTCTATCAGTAAATTGGCAAGTGAGCCAATTATCCAAAAAAAAACTGAATGGTATTATCTTTGTTGGATCAATATTTTACCTCATACATAAGAGAAAAATATATGCTACCTCCAAGTTAGATGTAAAAGTTAGCTTATATGTGGGTATAATATGATTCAACGTATACAAGCTTATCGCGTTCAAAACTTACCATAAACATAAATCAACTTACACTAGGATATTTTGAAGATCATGGGACTTTTCATGGTCCAAAACAAAAGCAACCTAGTTTGAATACTATAGGGAGAAAGGGAACGAAACATCTACCCAAGTTGACCAAAGCATGACAAATGAATAAAGAAATATGACATTTTCTTCCCATGATCTATATAACAATACAACACTACAGTTAAGGTCTTCACTAGATCAATCTATCCTCCATTGTTAGCCAGATGCTCCCTTTATCACTTCCTCCCTCCCCCCTCCCAAGCCCCATCACCCCTCCCCCCCCCCCCCCCCTAACACAACATGCCACCGCTAAACAAACCAACAACCGCCGCTATGATTGCTAGCCACCACACCACCACCACTAAACCACCATCACCTCCAAAAAACACACCGACCAAAACCATCTCTCTCTCTTTTTCCTTCCTCTGCTCAACATATAACCCAAAAATAAACTCAGCCATACCACACAAAAATATTTCCCAGATCCAGGGAGCATCTCAACGAAAGTTGGGTGAGCAACCAACATGGAATCGACTTCTGTATTCATCGACAACTTGAATGAGACCGCCAACTTGGGCACTCTTTGGAAGACATTCTCTTCCTATGGGAGAATCATTAGTGTACACAGGCCATCAAAGAGAAGGATTGTGACTAACACTAGGTACGCTTTTGTGGGATATGAAATGAAGGATGAGGCATTGGAGGCCATTAGACGCACAAATGGATTACAGGTTTATGGGAAGCGGATAAGTACTCGAATGGCTAGACCGACGAGAGCCTAGAAACAAAGTTGGGGATCCAGATCACCGCCCAAGTCTTCACCACCGCACCTGAACGTAGATGAATGAAGGGAGAACGTATCAGGGAAGGATGCAAGTAGGACACACAAGGAATACGGGCGGGCCTATTAAACTGTTTCCTTCCTATGCTATTATTCCTTGTCTACTAAGATGCGTCCACATAAGAACTAGAAGGAAATCAACGTCGGATGACATTTGGAAGGGGTTGCAGTCAAATGGTGAAATAAAGCAAGTTACGTGTCTTTCACCTTTCAAGTTCCTAGTCACGTTTCAGACTGATTGGGATAGAGCCAGTTTCCTTAACGAACATAAGTGGAATTCGAAAAATTGGGAAGTAAGTGTGTGGAGTGAAGAGGAACCTCAACAACAAAGAATTGCTAGTATTGCAGTTAGAGGAATTCCCCCACAAGCTTGGTGCAAAAGGTTTGTCCGAGCAATAGTGGAGGAATTTGGCAAAGTCATCGAAGTGAAAACTAATATGGAGAAAGTCCCAGAATTCTTGGAAGTATTCATCACAATTGAAACTGGGATATTTAAGATAATAAATAATGAAGTAGAAGTTATCTTTGATGGAAAAATAGTAGTTGTGGAAGTTCAAGTGTTGGACAGATGAATTGAGCACAAGAGCCAGAGGAGTAGCCCCGGTGGAAACCGACGATGAAATAAGAGAAGATGATCCAATCAATATGCCAGAAGAGATGGTGGTGCGTGGGGATGGAAAATAATTTGAATAAACTGCATCGAGAAATGAAAGGTTGCCTAGCAATAACGGTTTTGCATAAACAACATGGGATAAAACAACGCTTGAACCGCCTAGTATGGAAATTGAAAATAGCGGCAATGCGAACTAAACTGTCCAAGTAAGCAAAGCAGGATCTACGTGCATAATGAAAGTGCATGGGGAACTGGCAGCATGGGAACGGTGGGTCACATGCGTGCACCAAAAGGCAATCATGAGACTGTTTGAAGTCCAGTGATCCAGAAAAGTAATGGATTTTGTGATATGCGGAAGTATTAGTTTGTAAAGCGTGATATAAAGGATTAACTCATGTGTATTGCCGTGTATGAATATTGTATATTGATTTCTTCATAATCTGTCAGTACATCCATATATATAGCTGCTAAAGATAAAAACTGCCTAGATAGAAAATCTTAACGACTTAACATTTAGCAAAATATAAATCCTAACAATATGAAAATCAGCCTTTATCTAACTAAACTTGGGCCTTAAATATAGATGGGCTGGACATAATCCAATACCCCCCGCAAGCCGCAGGTAAGTAAAGTTAGCAAGGCTTGAACCACTCGTGCATGCCCATGTGGTGGATTTGTTCTTTGTAACGTGTTCCTAGAAGAACCTTAGTCATCATGTCGGCTAACTGTGTAGAAGTGTGTGTGTGTGTAGACCACATCAACGAGGCCTTGTTGAATTTTCTCAGGCACAAAATGGCAATCGATCTCGATGTGTTTTGCTCGCTCGTGAAACACTGGATTGCGTGCTATATGAATTGCTGATTGATTATCACATTTAACTGGGATTGGTGTAATATCATCAACACCGAGTTCAGAAAAAACACGAGTCAACCAGGTTAACTCTGCTATAACACGTCAAAGTGATCGATACTTTGCTTCTGCCCTAGAGAGTGAAACAGAGCCCTGTTTCTTGGTCTTCCATAAAATTGGACTGTCACCTAAGAAGATATAGTACCCTGAAACAGATTTCCTTGTGTTTGGACAAGATGTCCAGTCTGAATCATAGTAAGCCACAAGATCTAACTTGGAATGTCTTGCAACAGAAAGAATGATGCCGTAAGTAATAGTACCCTTAACATAACGAAGCGCGTGCAATGCCGCCTCCATGTGTATGTCAGTAGGTCTCTGCATAAACTGACTCAGTGTCTGAACTGTGAAACTGATATCTGGTCGTGTGTTAGACAAATAATTCAACTTTCCAACAAGTCTTCTATAGGGAGTAGGATCATGTAATGGAACTCCATCATCGGATAACAACTGTTTCCCCATAACCATGGGTCCTCTTGCGTAACTGGCTTGCTTGCAGTCAAACTCTTCTATGAGATCAGCACAAAACTTTCGTTGTGATAGAACATACCCTTGTTTTGTCGGGATAAATTCTATGCCCAAGAAGTAATGTAAAACCCCTAGGTCCTTGATCTTAAAATTTAAGTCAAGAGCCCGTTTAATACAATCAATCTCCCTCTGTGCAGCCCCCACAACTAGGATGTCATCAACATAAACAGCAAGAAATATGCGTCCAACATTTGTGTCCTTGAAGAAAAGAGAATAATCATTTTTTGATTGAGAAAAATCAAGTGTTTGAAGAAAACCTGCTAACTTGGAAAACCACTGACGTGATGCTTGTTTGAGACCGTACAGTGATTTTCTAAGTAGACAAGCTTTGTTATCTCCATGTACCTCGAGACCGTCTAGTATTTTTATGTAGACTTCTTCATCCAACTCACCATGCAAGAAAGCATTATTCACATCAAGTTGATTGATAATCCATCCTTTGTTAAGAGCTATAGCAATAAGTGCCCGGATTGTTGTTAACTTAACAACCGAAGAGAAATTCTCATTATAATCCAGCCCGTGTTGCTGAGTAAAACCTTTGGCCACTATCTTGCTTTATACCATTCTAATAACCCGTCTGATTTGAGTTTAACCTTGTAAACCCATTTGCACCCTATTACCTTTTTGCCTCGAGGTAAGGTAACAACATCCCACGTGTCATTATGATTGAGAGCTTCTAACTCAGCATCCATGGCCTTATGCCAATGAGTATACCTTACTGCATCTTTGTAAGTAGCTAGTTCCCTCATATCTGGAACCTCAGTGACCGAATTTTGAGCTTTGGACAGCAAGGATATAGAGACATTTGATGTAAGCTCTGTGAGGCTTTCACACCCCATGATAAGATTTGTTGAGGACTCATTACCTCTGTAAACCCTCTCATCTAAAACCGCTTGAAATATAGTATTACAAACATAATCATTCAAGTAGTTAGGTTTGTGACTTTCTCTGCTGGAGCGCCGAACCAAAGATGGCTGTTCAACAATCTCTCCTATTGTCAGCTGGCTTGACTGTTCTGCTTGTGTGTCCAATTTTCTCATCAAAAAAAAACTGTGATGATCATTTACATGTTGGTCATTCTATTCATTTTCATAGGGCGTATGAAAACTTTCAGCATTCTCTTGATAAGGAAAAACATTAGGGTGAAATCTGACATCTCTACAAATTTCTATGGACCGTGTAACAAGGCTCAAAACTTTATATCCTTTCTTCCTCGGATCATTTCCCAAGTAAACACAAGCTTCACCCCTTGGGTCAAATTTGCTCCCTCTGTTGACTATGGTTTTGTAACACAAGCAGCCAAAAGGTTTTATTTTGTCATATGTTACCTTGTTACCATATAGAATCTCAAATGGTGTTTTCCTGCTAGGGCCTTGGTGGGAAGCCTATTAATCAGATAAACTGCATGCAGAATACATTCCCCCCAATAAATAAGCGGAACATTGGACTGAAAATACAATGCTCTGTTGTCTCAAGCAAATATCTGTGTTTTCGTTCAACCACTGCATTTTGTTGTGGAGTGTATGCACATGTAGTCTGGTGGATAATCCCTTCTTTCTGAAAGAAAATTTTCCCTTCAAGAGAACTCTCAAGTTCCCTAGCATTATTTGTTCTAACCACTTTAATCTTTGCTTCAAATTGTCGCTCTATCATTCTGACAAAACGGACAATTATTTCCCAAGCATCACTCTTTTGTTGGATAAGATGAATCCATGTTGTTCTGGTGAAATCATCAACGAAACAGACGAAATGCTTATAACCATTATGTGTTTCAATTTTGAACGGTCCCCATATATCAACATGTAACATTTCAAATGCCTGTTTCGTCTTGATAGAAGAATTATAAAAAGGTAATCATTGAGCTCGACTTTTGTAGCAAACATCACAAGGATAACCATCAGAAAAATCAGATTCTGTTATTAATTTCATTGCAACAAGTTTCTGAAATGGTACATGACCAAGTTTAATATGTAAATCTCTAGCCCTAAAACTGAGTTTATGCTGCTGGCCCAAATGTAATTCCGCCGAACCGGCGCAAACAGGAACTGGCCTCGAAGTTGATCCAGTCTCCGTTTTATTCTCGCCAGTCCACCAGTAATCTGATAGGAGCCCAAGCCCAACACCGACTCAGCCCAAGCTTTATTCCTCTACAGCCTGTCACCACTCACGGAAGGATCCAGAACATACAGGCCGTGAACTCGTCGCCCCAGCCTCTCAGTCATCCCTGTAGAGTGGACCTGAACAAAACACTCCCATTGTTAAACATTATAGTGTAGTCGAGCTGATCAACCAATTTTGTCACTGAAATCAAATTAAAATGGAAATCCGGAACGAACAAGACTTCCGCCAAGTGTATGCTGTCACCCAGTTTCACATTTCCCACAAATTTCACCATTCGAAGCCGTCCATCAGGTAAGACGACACTTCTTCCTTCTCGTGTTTCTCTCAGATTTTCAAACACAGTTTCAATTCCAGAAATATAGTCTGTAGACCCTGAATCGATAATCTATTATCTTTCAAAATTGTTGTGCGAATTCATGAGACAGTAGGAATACTTACCCAAAAAATTGCAGTAGCTAGTTTCTTCTATTTGTGATGCGGTATTTGTTGCTCAAACAATTTCCGCAATCTGTTGGATTTGTTTGGTTGTAAATCCGCCGTCCTATGAACCTTGAGCTGTAAACCCACCGTCCTGTGATGTTTGTTCAGCTGATTCCTCAACCTTGACACTGTTGGCGAAAACCTTCTTTTCCGGGCAAGAACATTGTCTCTACCGTGCAAGTGATAACAGTCACTTTCGAGATGCCCATTCTTCTTACAGTAGGTGCATTTCAATCTCTGGAAACAGGCTTCAAAATTATGCTAGGTCTTTTTACAGAGACTGCATTCCAATTTCTTGTGTCATACTCACCCTTCCCGCTAGGGTTCCTAAAGCTTTCTGTGGTGGCAGATTTACGAACGCAGAAAGACATAGCATCTTCTGCAGAAGATTTTCCTCCTATTTGCTCTTCTTCTTGAATAACAAGCGCAAAGGATTTTTTGAGACTAGGCGGCTTCTGCATTGCAAGTATCTGACCACGAATTGAAAGGTAATCCTTGTTGAGACCCATCAAAAAATGCACCAGCTTGTCTTCATCTAGTGCTTCTTTAATTGATTTGTTAACACCGCAAGTACACCCGTTGCAGGTGCATTTTTGTTGCGGTCAAGCCTGTTCGAGCTCACCTCATATCTTCTTTAATTTGTTAAATACTCTGTGACTGAATCGCTCCCTTGTTTAACTTCTGCAAGGTCGCACTTCAAGCTGTGAACTACAGCAAGATTACTATGTTGGTAACGCTCGCACAAAGTGTCCCAAATCTCTTTCGGGTCGTCACAATACCGAACGCCACCAAGTGCATTAGCTCCTAGTGAATTTTTGATCCAAGACACAACCAAGGAATTGGACCTCTCCCAAGCTGCATAACAAATGGTATTCCCTTCTTCTGGTTTTTCGATTTTACCAACAACAAACCCGTATTTATTTTTAGATTTGAGTGTGGTACCATATCGAATTTCCAATCGAGAAACCCTTTTCCATTGAACTTAGATACCAAACTAAGCCCTGGATTTTCTGCTGCATGTACATTTATAGGATCGTTGACATCGATGACATTATTCGAGGACGACTGTGACACTGCTTTCTTCTTCCCTTTGCCGTCGTCGGCCATGCTTGCTGTTGAAGCTCAAAGCCAGAAGATTAAGTAATTCTCCTGCGCTCTGATACCATAATGGATTTTGTGATATGCGGAAGTAATAGTTTGTAAAGCGTGATATAAAAGATTGTAAACTCATGTGTATTGCCGTGTATGAATATCATATATTGACTTCTTCATAATCTGTCAGTACATCCATATATATAACTGCTAAAGATAAAAACTGCCTAGATAGAAAATCTAGAATATCTAGTAAATCTTAACAACTTAACATTAAGCAAAATATAAATCCTAACAATATGAAAATCAGCCTTTATCTAACTAAACTTGGGCCTTTAAGATATAGATGAGCTGGACATATTCCAATAGTGATAGATATAGAGTCCAAGCATAAAGTGGATTTCAAATACCAAACAGGGTCACGATGGTTAGAAGAGGAATATGAAATAAATGATAAACGGGAAAACGGGATACTCAGTCCAGCCCCAGCCGTAAGTGAAATAAATGCAGACAAATTTACTTTGGCTCAGGGGGAAAAATGGTTCTAATTCCAGTGAGCAGGCCCATGAGTTAGAACATAAAGAAATAGTTCTGTGCACGCCGCTCTCTGAACCCGTTACCCCCGCCCCCCCCCCCCATCCCGTGCACATAGAGGTTTTGTCCTCGTCTAGCCCATTTGCCCGAGTATCTAAGGAAGCAGCAAATATTCTGCCAGATGAAAATGGGATCGTGAACTCAACGACACGTATTGGAATGCATGTTAGCCCAAATAAGAGGAGGCCTACTCCGGTGGATGCTAACGTGTTAGCATAAATAAATTTGCAAGTAGTCATTTCTCCATAATCATAAAAAAATGGGGAGACTAAAGAAATTGATTTCCTAGAGATATGTCTTGAATAAGGAAGAAGATTAAGCTGCTCCATTCCCTTCCCGGAATTGTCTAAACAAATATATGCCCTTCTCTACGGGGTAATGATTGTGCCTACAAGAAGAATAATCATAAGACTTGATGGAACATCAGGGATCCGCGTCATTTGAGGTTTAAGAAAGCCAGAGGGGTGAGCAGTAGCAAGCGCCCTGCCCGCTGATTCAGGTGATCCCCCAATGTTTCAATCGAGTGGTGGTTTTTTGGCCTAATGTCTCAAAAGGTCAGAATTAAAGTAGTCAAGCTGTCCAGATGGCAATGCTGGTTGAGCGACATCAAGAATTTGTGTCGTGACCCAGCTTCAATACAACTAATCAGCTTCAAAGTCTATTGTTATCTTCTTCTCTTTTGTCTCCTAGGTAGGGTTAGTTTCTATAATTCCGTGAGCAAGTAGTTGCTTACCTTAAGGTGATTGCTTTGATTTTTTTTTTCAATTTCGTGCTGGCCTTCCCGGGCTATGCCTTATGATGTAGATCATCAGCTTAACTATCTTTATAGCACCACTTATAAGAAAAAATAAAAATAACAACACAACACTATAGATATAGAAAGAAGAAAAGTTAATCATCATATCATCATAGAGGTAAATAGATCTAGTTACTGTACTTTCTTCCAACTAGAGTCTAATCACTAGAGCACAAAAACCATAAGGGCGAAAAGCATTTTAACTACCCTCTTGGAATCATACTGATCATCTTCACTTGCAACCTTCCTTTTATCCTTTTGGCTTGGGAGGTGTAAGTCTAGGACTGAGACGTTTGGGAGTATTAAACATATTGAAACGAGAGGAGAACAAAGTAAGAGTGGATTGAAATCTTCACTATTTCAAAGACTATGTATTACAACCTCACGTATCCCACTGGATACGAGTTTCCTCACGTTAAGAACACTTTCTTAACAAGTAAGTACACAACTCACTCGCATGATGAATCTAGTTATTCATCATAGATGCTAACATCCTTAATTCAAGAAATTCACAACCCTACTAACTCAAACTCTCATACACACTGAGGAAAGTAATCTGGAGTTTTTCTAAACTTTTCCTTACTGCTCTTTCTCTCTCTAAACACATAACGCTGACTATTTCCGCCTCGAGCTTTTTATGAGGAGAAAATCTATCTCCTTGATTTTCTCCATCTTTTATCTAACAAGGTTGTCACTAATTTTTACCTAATTCATTACGTTAATTCAGCTTGATATTTACCACTGATTGGTAAGGATAAATCACAATCGATCTTCTTTTCTAGTTTATAAATCTGCATCATGTCAATGGTGAGTTCAAAACCAATCTTTTGAGATGTTCAGTATAGAACTGAGTTTGCCGATCAAAATAGAGCATCAACATAAAAGCAACTAAACCTTGATCATCACTTTCCCCAACATATGGACTAGGAAGGGAGTGAAGACGAAGCTGATGACAACACTATAAAAACCTCCTCATAATTTATCAAAAACTCAGATAGTAGAGATATGATCTTAAGTATAAGAGCTCAAGGACAATAGGCATTTAAGGAAGAAAGCGTAGGAAGGGACATTAGGATGACCTCGGGGCTTGGGCAGAGAGGTGGAGCACTAAGAAATTAATCCTAAGGGACCATGCCATTGAAGGGAAATCGCAATAAGAGGTAATAAGTTTGACCCAAGGAGTAAGAGATTCCCTTTAGGGCTCTTGATTTGACATCAACATGTCTAAAAAATCCACATAAAGCTTATGGCCAAATTTCTCAATCTAGCCTTTGGTCTGAAGGTAACCAAGCACTCAGGAAGAGCATGATACAACAAACCATACCTAAAGGGACTCTCTTTATCCTGAGTATTTTTAATCCACTTCACGGATGAGACTCAGGGAGACCTCCAACGAGGTACAAAAACGGATGAAACATGTATATGGTTCTCAACAATGGTGCTACACAGGACAAATCTATCAGCAGAGTTCCCAAGTAGTTTGGGTGTTTCATGCGTGGTCTTTCTAGGGGGAGATCATATATACGAACCTAGGGAAACTATAAAACAACAATTACAGTATAGATAATAGTTGAAACCTAGGAAAAAGATGATAGAAAGAGAGAGAGGAAGCGAGAAAGAGAGAGAGAAAGCGAGAGAGAGAGAGAGAGGAAGCGAGAGTGAGAGAGGAGCGGGAAGGGCGTGAGGTGCGTGAAAGGAGGAGTCGCCGAGGCCATGGAGAAGTTGGATGGCTCGTGGTTCCCGATATGAACGTTCAATCACACGGAGACGGAGGAGGAGTCGCTCATTCGCCGGGAGGTGGAAAGACGAGAGATACAGGATTCGCAGTTTGTCAAGACGTGGTCAGAGGAACCATAGCCGGTAGGATTTGTCGTCTCCCCCGAAGAGCGGTGCTAGCCCATGGTGGAGGATACGCTTTCTGTTCGAGGCGTCGGAGGAGTTTGATGCGGTCGCGGTATGGTTCGAGGCGGCAGAGGAATTCAAAGAGGTGGAGAGTTGCCCGTAGCAGAGTGGCGAGCTTGACCCATGGGTCGTCTCTGCGTAGCCCGATGAGAAGCCAGTCGGGGAGGAGATGAAGGCCAGGGGTGTTCCCTGTTCATTGATAATATTTGTAGAGCAGTTGATGTGCGGGCGCTAAGATGGCTTCTTCGGATGAATCCGAATATTGTGCGTATATACATCTCAAGGAAGCGGCGGCCTAACAACCATCTGGGTTTTGCTCTTGTGCGGATGACCAGTCAATCCCATGTTAAGAAAGCGGTGGGCAAGGTCCATGGCAGGGTTTTCATGGGCTACAAACTGTACGCTCGCCAAGCAAAATATGAGGCGAAAAGGTCTTCTGTTGGGGTTAGGAGCATATCGATGCAGAGAGGGAGTAAAGCCACTTCGGTAGTCCAGAATGAGCCTCATGTTCCTGCAAATCAGAAACAAGTTTTGAACGGTGGTTCTAGTAGGGACGATAATGGTGGCGCGGGTGTGGTGCTCCAGATAGCCTTGATGTGCTTGTTGGTGGCGCGTGCTTGGAAGGGGTGGTGAGCATGTGTCTGTCTCGGGGAGTCGAAACAGCCAACAAAGGATTCAAATTGTTGTCCGCTGTTGCTATCACTTGCGCTGTTCCCTACCCGGAGTCGTCGTCGTGTTCCAAGATTGAAAAAACAAAAGCTGATATTGCTAATTGTGTCGGCGCTCATGATGATGGAGGATTTTCGATGGGTGGGATGCCTAACGGTTTCTGTAGTGGTGTGCCATACTCCTCCTCGAATTGGATGTACCCAGTTGTTGCCTTGTTGGGTATTGGCTAGTGTACCCGACGCAAGGTTTTGATCAATCCGGATGGTGGGGTCAATCGCATGGTTAGGGTTCTTGGCCATATTATTATGGTACAGGTTGTTACCAAGCTGCGCGTGAGCAACCGCCGCCTCATCCCTCTGTTCAGAATTCGCTTGGTGGTGTCTGCGGGAATCCTTGTCAAGGGACAGCGGGGATTGGTGCTCGGGCGCTAGTTTCCATTCGCCTGCAGCCACTTATTGTTAAGGGGTCGGGCTCCGATCCAGTTATGGAGGATATCGTCAATAACGTGAGGGGAGGGATGGAGGAAGACGCCCTTTAGTTCGATAAAACTTAGCAATGAAGTTGTCGTGGGATCGTTACTGGCCATAATGGTGACGTTCTGTTGATCTTGGTCGTAAGCATGGGTCAGAGTCTGTTGGCCCCCAAGTCCCATTGTTGGAGGAAGACTTGGATGATGCTAGTCTTAGGAGCCTCTTCGAGAGCCGGAGTATCCTCCTGGGTTCGAGCCAGTTGGACCCCCTATACCAGAGGAAGATCCCGATGAGGCATTTGTTAAAGAGGAAGCGAGGCAGACGCTTAGCCTTGCTAAGCAGCTTAGGTGTGTTGTCCCTAACGAGAAGCGTACCATCACCAACCTTGAAGAGATCATCCGTGATCAGAGAGCAAGTTATCGTCAAAGATGTCAGGTTGCAAGTGAAGGGTCAAGAGAGGACTCCGATAGGTGCTCTAGGAGCACTTCTAAGGTTAAGGCAAAGAAGGTGTCTGGGACTAGACATTAGGTTTCAGTCAATTCTCGCGTGTCAGTAAGGTAGCTATAAGTGGCAAGAAGAAGGCTAAGTAGATCTTTGGTCTCTCTTAACTAGTAAGATAAGTAGGGCTAGAAGGTATGGAGGGTTTGTGTTTTCTCTCGTTATGTTGCGTTGTATTTTGTTGTGCCCTTGTGTGGATACGGGCCGTGTGCCCCTAATTATCAATATATATATATATATATACACGAACCTAGCTACGATAGGATAACATAGTTCTAGAGTCAGCTCTTTAGACTAGTGTATCCCTCAAATGAAAATGCCATCTACCTTGAGCGAGGAACTTATAATCTTACGTAAGAATAAGACATAAGCAAAAATATTGATTAAACAAGGTAATCTTATTGTCCAAACCAACAAAGACAGTTACAGCCTTTCAACGTAGCATTAATTCACTTTAGTCGATGGATATACACCGGCACACTTCAATAACAGTCATAGATCAAGCAACATTGAAACAAACAGAAATTGATTGATGAATCCTTCAACTTTACACATATCATGTACATTCAGATATAACAGTAACACCTATATAAGATGCTGGTGTATGACCTTCAAAATCGATATCCTATCATATAGTTCTTTCCTCACAACAACCCCGTAGAGCAAGTGTGGCAAAGGGCTTTAATGGAGAGGCAATTCCATATGGTGAGAGATTAATTAGATGAGGATTGACTAGTATGATGGGACCAAATAAACTAGAAGAATTAAAAGGGAGAATATGATCTCATTTTTACTGGTTTTGAAGACTTCAAGAGTAGTGAGAACATATGTAACTTGGATGCAGCGTTTCAAAATACTGTATATACAAAAGAAAATAAGTATTAGATCAACAAAGGGATATACCCAAAGACATAGACGAGATTAGAGGAATAAGCTCTGTTGAGATAATGAGTATGGACAACTATATTGAAAAGAAAATTATGACAAGTTGATGAGATTTTATATTAATAAGAGAAACGATAGAATTGCTAAAAGGAGTAGTCAAATAGATCAATTTCATGTGTAAAAACTCAAAAATAACAGGAAACAGCATTAGCATATAACGATAGAAGACTCTTTATAATAAATGGTAACAGGAACTTTAACCTTAGCTTCTATAAAGTTAGGGAAGTCAATGGATTCTTCTATTCCAGAGAGGTCAGAGAGAAGCAAATTGACCCAAGAGAGCAATCACCTTAGCAAAGTCTTTTAATGAAATAAATAGATTTAATACATATATAAGCACATTATCCCCTAAAGTTGACTATTGGATTGAATATACCATTGACTATGAATGCGACTCCATTAAACTACCCTTTGATGTAGAATTCAAATAGCCTGAGAATAACCTTCAATTGCGCGGGTCATTTTAATACTGTATTATAACTCCCCCTAGTTTTTTGTTATTCAAAAGAATTGACAGAGCACCAAAGGGAACCTATGTAAGACTTTTCATCGCTGTAACCTATATATTAAAACACAACGATGACGTTTCCTGCAGCTTCAAGCTGTCTGCAAACATGAGACACAACTCTGCCACCTGCATTGTGCAATCTTTCATTTTCACCACAAAACGCAAAATAAGTATTACAGACATCAGGCAACAATAAGAACGATAATGATCAATAAAGATCTAAAAAGGTAGAATAAAGATGGATGAAGTTGGGAAGCTCAAAGACATACTTTATGCTGTTATGAGCGAAGAACGGCCAGGTAGCTGAGTGGAAGCTAACGTCAACTTTCTTCCATCTTAGTCTTTGCAAGCCACTAATCATTTCCTCTGTAACAAGTTGAACAATATCATTTATACAAGCACATATGGCTCACTTTATAGATTGAACTGAAAGGCAGTTTTCTTTTTCAATCCAGGTAGCAGTAAACCGTTGGTCGATTGCAAGCAATCTGATACAAGGACAGAATCAAAAAAGAAAAAACTGGAAAAACCGTACAAAGAAAAACTGATGCAGCATTTATGCCGTTTTCTAACTTTGTTTTCGTTTAAGCTTTAAGAACAGTTTCTTTAACACTAATTCTTCACCTTCCATGAGTTCATAATATTCTACAGTATTTTCAGTGGATGGAGCACTTTGTGCTGCCTCCTTAGCTTCTACAGCTTGGGAGGAAAAGTTTGGTCCAGCAGAAGACAGAGGAGGACAATCCTCTACATTGACAACATGAATACGCATACTTCCAAACATTCCAGAGAAGGCTGCCCAAGAAAGGAGAAGCACAAATTATATTCCAAAGATCAACCAAAATTAGAAAACAGAGTTTTCATGCCTGGCCAATTAATTCAACAATTGGAAAGGGGAAAAACATGTCCATTGAATTTTCTCATCACCAACTTAATAATCATATCATACATTGCACTACCAGAGTATAATGGCTGACAAATAAAATCCAGAGAGCAAAACAGTTCAGTTACCTTGGGGAGTTCACTCTCTCTCCTAATTGAAGATGTGCGCCAACCAACCATATCTACTCCTATTAAGGAAGCAAACTATTTTGAAGATTGTTATACCCAATGAGATGATTCTAGCAATAAATATCGAGTTGGATACGGTCATATGATGTGTTCGAGTAGAGTACACGAGATTTAAAAGCACCAAGGGCAGATCTGCAACAAGAATACAAGTAAAAACATTCAGGGTTAATGGAGAAATGAGGTACATGAAAGTAAGTCTTGACTTACAAGAACTTCATATCTTCACAATCTGAAGCCATCCTTAGAAGTAGAGGTGGCTTTTCAGGATTTCCATCAGTAAGAAATAATTGACTACCCGTCTGGCCAACCAAAATGGAGCCAGCGGCGGAGCAAGTTTCTCTAAGATTGAAACTCCAAAAAGGAAAGGTAGCTGAAAAGCAAGATATTTAAAAAATAGGTCAGAGAGGAAATTAATTCGTGAATGAATTTAGACTTACTTAGCTGCACGTTTAAGCAGGTCAAGGTTCTAGGTAAATAAACTAATTTTGGCAACTCAAGATTCTCAAACATCTCTAGGGCTGAAGTTACCAGGTGGGGTTGACACTGAAAGCATTAGAGTCTTTCTTTCTTTTCTTTCAGTAACTCTTTCATCACTCTTTCATCAGTTTCAAGTGGTAGTTAAATGACACAATATTTAGCTATTATCTTTTTGCATACTATATAATATCATACACAGCGTTAATTTCATTTTTAGTAATACCAAATGGCTGCTTCACCAATATCCACAAATGAATACATATTCGCATGCTTTTTTGAGAATCAGGTAGGTCACATTCGTTAGTATCTAATGAAAACTTTTTAATTGACAATGCAAAACGGCCAAGTGAGAAGAAAAGATGAACCAGAAGTTACAGGCACAGACAACCAAAAAGACAGTGACAACAATGATAATGACCTGTTTCCTTCCTCTAACTCCAAGATGTGGTGTTGCCAAAGTAACAAAGCTGATTGCTTCCAATCCAGCAATGGTGTCACGGTCTGCAGATTGATCTGCTTTTGAAGGATTATCATCACCCACTTCATCTGCAGAGTAAAGAACAGCTATAGCATATCTTGAAAACAAGCCACCAAGAGAATGAGACAGAAAGGAGATCTTCTTTAAGCTCTCATTCTTCTTTACCACCTCCAAGACCTGTCAGATAAGATTAATCTTACACAGCAGAATCTTGCTCGGTCACTAGCAGAAAAAGAATTCAAAATAGTAAGACCTTGTCTATTAACCAACATGAATACTAGCACTTACTTCATCCGCTAATCTTTTTCCTGCCCCATCCACCCCAGCAAATGTTTTTGTAAATGTGTTAGACGAGCTTGCTGCAGATGCAAAACTTTAGATTAAGAATTTGGGAAATTCACCACCAACTTGACGCAACAATGAGTCATCATTCACACTTAAATCACAATTAATAGTTTATTTAAATAGTAAACGAAAGAACTAGACCATTTCACTGTAAACTACTATTCAAATTAGTTTGAAACACATAAATACATCTAGTTAAATCCAGATCTATTAACTGTTCTTGACAATTCATTAGAATCATTCATAAGGCAGGATGCCCCCTGTTCACTAAACTGCCCAATTAAGATGCAACAATAGTAATAACTAGCTCCAACTCATGTTCAGTAGGATTTTTCCAGTTGCTTCATTTACAAATAGTGCAATGCCAATAGCTACAATGAGTCCTAGCAAAGTGCATAAAGCATACCATAAATCATATAGCTTTTTCCCCAAACGCCTTTTCAATTCCGCTTCACAGTATAACCAGTCACTTGGACTGCACCAATCGCAAAAGCAAAATACTTCAGGATCAATTCGCACAACACAAACAATGATGATTCAGTAAGACAAATATCTAGCTACTCCAATGAGTAGAGTACAATATAGAAACACTGAATTCAAGAGAAGTAGGTATCTGAAGTCAAATTTATGAATAGACATTTATTTAGACAATTCGGAAGTTCAAATGGCATCTCCAATTTTATGTTTCAGTCTGTTAGGACCTCTATTAAGGGGCTGTTTAGTAATTGCTTAGTCAGATTGTTAGTACTTAAGGAGATGATTAAGGAATGTTTTGGTATCTTGGGGAATAATAAAGACGGTCCTATTGGACTTGGGAGAGTGATACTTCTCTAAACGTATCATTTGTATCAGAGCTACATTCCTGGACAGTGAATGGTAGTACGCGAAGCAGGAAAGAATCGGGAATGGACTTTATGGAGAAAGAGCAAATGGAAGATGAGGAGTCTACAACGGATCGTGGAGCGCATGGTGCGGAATCTTGGAAGGATGCTTGAAATAATTGGTCGCCCTTGTATTCATCCAGATCCGATGGCGGTGGATCGATCGAAGCAGCCAGTGGAGGAAACTCAACCGCAAGTTGAGAATTGTGCTGAATACGATCGGGAGTTCTTTCAATCAACCCATGACCCAGTGGAAGCGCATCAGTCGGAAGGAATTACATCGGCAAAAACATTCGATGCAAATCTTGACGCTGAGTTTAAGTCAGAAGACACTGATGATGAATGAATGCTATCGGAAGATTCAACGGCTGCAATTTTCATGGGAACGGCGTCGATTAGAAGAACTCTGGGAAATAGAAAGAGGAGACAGATAACGAAGATAAGGATAGGGGATGGGGATCGCAAGCTACGAGCGGTGGCAAGAAGTCGCCCTGCAGGAGTTCAGGAAACAACAAGAAGATTGTGGCAAAGAAAGTTTGATCGACTAAGGAAGAAGAGGAAAAAACAGATTAGAAAAAAAAGAGGGAAAAACGTATTACCGTGTCGGGGAAAATCCCTAACCCTAGTCGACCGGTCAGTTGCAATCGATCTGGTTTTGGATCGTTCAATTCGTGGTCGAAATTGTCTGGGTGGGACAAGTCAGACGCGTCGTGTGACGATGGCTCTGGGGCGAGCGAGTTAATTGCTCCCAGATCGTCTTCCATTCACTCTTCGTCTTCTGCTAATTTGAAGACTTCCGGTTTCTCTCACAGCAAGAAAACATGGTTGACGAGTAATTCCAACAGGATCAACCAATTAAGAAAATCCCCAACCCTAATTTGCGGATGTCTTCGCCTGCAACAATTACTTCGGCTATGCACACTATGGTTGGGGAAAACAAAAGTTGGGACATATCGTGCGCCAATTCGTGTGAAATTAATGGCCGCGACCAAGAAAACGGTGGGGGTTAGGCAGTTCTTCCTCTCGCGTGGACCCAATTAGGGAGGTCCCAATCCCTAATCTGAGTTCTTCTCCAATTGCAACTCTTAATTCAATTTTAGTTCAGTATATACATCCACACGAGCATGAAAAACTTTCGCAAGTTGAGCTTCTTGTTATTGATGAAGCTGCCGCTCTCCTTTGCCTGTTGTGAAGTCTCTTCTGGGCCTATCTGGTCTTCATTTCTTCAACCGTGAATGGATATGAAGCGCCAACGAGTGCTGCCTCTACTGTAGCTATCAGCGTTGTCTTGTGCAGGTGGCCATGAAAATTGAGGATTTAAATCATGCTGGTTTGGTGATTCCTATCACCGTGAAGGATGCAAAGGCTAGTATAAGGAAAAAAGAACGTAAAAGGAGGAAGGTGGGAAGGAAGAAGCAAACAAAAGAAAAGGAGTCAACGTCACTGTTCATGTAATTTGGGGATGGGGAGGCAAAAAGAAGTGCAGGCTGACAGAGTTCGATCGAAGGAAAAAGGAGAGGAGGAAAAGGATTAAGTTTAGAAAGAAGAAAAAGAGTATTACCCCCATACCTACGGGATGGACTGAAAGGATTAGGGAAATTGTTCATTTACCCTTCTCTCAAGATCAAACAATTTCTTCATCTCTGATTCCTTCAAGTTCCTATTCCTCTGTTCGTTCATCTGGCCTCTCCAGTTCACACGGTTACTGGTGCATGTGTTGATTGCCTCTGGTCAGCTGGCAAGCTATCGAACACACGTTGATCTTCTGCAGTTGGAAGAACTCCATAATTGTTCTCTAGGGCAACAGACCCTTGCTAGCTGGTCCCAAAAGTTGAAGATTCTGTCGCATCTAAGTCCTTTGTGGATCCTTCTGGTGTTCCTTGTAAGAGGAAGCCTGATAAGGTGTCTGTACGTGATCACTTACGGCCCGTTGGGTTGGTACATTGTGAAGAAATTAGTTTTGCGAACTGCTGTCCATTGCTACTACTACTTAGAAGCTCCTACATCAAAATCATTTCTTGTACTCCAACCTTGAGGACAAGGTTTGTTTTAGGGGGGAAGTGTTGTTAGGAGGACCTCTATTAAGGGCTGTTTAGTAATTGCTTAGTCAGATTGTTAGTACTTAAGGAGATGATTAAGGAATGTTTTGGTATCTTGGGGAATAATAAAGACGGTCCTATTGGACTTGGGAGAGCGATACTTTCTCTAAACGATCACAGTCAGTGTTCTTAAAGAATGAATTTCAAGAGAAGACGAGTGACCTGCAAAACCTCTAATTGAATGGTTTGGAAAGAAGTCAAATGGTCAAAGGATAGAGAAATTGTTCCTTCTCCCACAATAAAGGCATGCTCAAGGCTCATACTTGAAAGATGTGGCACGTGGTAGAAGTAGTCAAGGGAATCCCAACAAATTAAAAAACTTAGAGAAATCAAACCAAAAAGTTAACTACAAGCCCAGGAAATCATGATACGAGATTCTCAAATGCAATCCTCCTCATCAAAAAAGCGAATTGTGGTCTATGAATCTCTGTCTTTAGTGAAGCACCGAATAACCATACATAATCTTCGGTGTCAATAGCAATAAAACGAGATCGGATTTCTCCGATGACTGAGGTAGAAGGTATAAGACTGTTGCACAAACAAGAACAATTCAAACAAAATATATTTGCTGGCTATATGTATACCTGCCCATAATTCCATGAACAAGCACAAGAAGAATGATCAGGTTCAGCTTCCAAATTGGTTGAAGCTTAGGTGAAGCATCTCCAAGAGTAGTGCTCATGCATGAAACTCAATTCGTCTGTTGCTCCTGGAGTTCTTTATCACTGAGAACGTCAGATCAAATTCAATACGTGTTAACAGTAGATAGAAGAAAAAGTGCAGCCTTAGGCTTAAACAGAGACAGAAAGTTCAGCTGAGGCCGCACTGAGTATGAAATTCAAGCGATCAGTTAGCTTCAGTTCCCACTGCACTGTAACACTACTAAGTTTCATCCCAAGTCAGTCTATATATGCTAAGGTTCCTTCTACCTCCTGAACTACACATACCAGCCTTCATACCAATCAACTCCCGGTTACCACCATATTTCATGTATAACCTAACATAACCTCTACATGCAACTTATTCGGTTATAAATCGTTTTTTGAGATAGCCTTTTGCAAGGTACTGGTGACCGCAACTTTTTTAATCAGTACGTTGACCGTAACTGTTGCCTAAGGACAGTTGCAGGGGACTATCGCAAGGGACTGAAGTAGATTGGTGCTGGTTAGAGACTTTGACTTTTGAAGTTTTCTTTTTCTATCTACTTATAATGAGGAGTTATAGCTTGTTGCTGTTCTTTGGGGACTGTACGTAGGGATTATCCACTGTTGATGTTGAAATTGAAGAAGGGAATCACAGAAGTTCCTTGCGAGTTGGACCACAAATGGACTTAAAATCCTTCCAATAATTAATCACAAACGGGAGGGACCATATCTCTCTTTTCTTCTCCTTCAAGAGATGTAGAAACTGTTTTGAGTACATAACCTATGTAGCATTCAGATATGAATTACTAACCAAACCATGGTACTGCAAAGTAGCTTCAAGCATTTAACTGATGAGCCCGTGTAGCTATTCAAATAAGCTCTCTTTTTCCTGGCAATAATGTACAGTAACGTGAAAGCTATTCCAAGTCATACTACTATTTCAAACGATTGCTATCCAATGCCCCTTTGTTCTTATCCAGAAGACCAGCACATACATGGTTTGCAAAAGTAGTTAGAAATGCGGAGAACGAAAGGCAACAGCCATTATCATCTGTAAAAATCGCAGTAGATCCAGGGCACTTCTAAATTTTGTCACCAAAGTATATAACAAAACTTCAACCTAAATTACAAGAACAGCACAGAGCATGTGATTTACCAGAAAAAGAGCAATCATCAAAGGCAGAACATGAGTCTGAGGAAGAGGAGGAGAAGCAGCCATGGAAGATTTCAAAAACAACGAAATGAAATGGGAGGATAAGGAGTTGAATTAATGCAGATAGAAGATGGGGACCCGATTCTAAGATTCAAGAGGGGAGAGTATCTATGATTACGGCAAGCCACCTCATACTTTGGAGGCAAAGAAGCCTGGCACGCCATGTACAAAACTCCCCCTTTGTTCTTTACTAGATAGCAACCATAGTTGTTCACTATAATTACCCCTGCGCCAGCATAAAAGAGAGAGACGAAGAGAGGGAGAGAAGGGGAAGTAAGAAATGTTGTTAAACCAGTTGCACCTGCTATGAATATCATCAGTAGGAGGAAACAAACAGAGAGGACTGTGAGCGTCTGAACCCAGATCCCATACTGATAATCGGGCCACATCAGATTATCAGTTGCGTTACCCCGCCGTTCCTGTGGCTCTGATTGGGGACCGGGTTCTCTTCCTCTGTCCGTATCCTTGATCTGGCAGGAGGTATTTTTTCTATTTTGATTACCAGATGAAGACGACAAGTATCTAAAATGTGCAAGACACTCCAGAATACTCCCAATATTCCGGTGTTTGGTGGATTATTAAATGCATCAGTTCGTTACCTTGACCTTGACGAATTGGACAACGGAAGTTCCTATTGGGTCGGTTTTGAAGGTATTTGTTCACTATAGTTAGTAATCTCCTTCGCCATTCACTTTTCTGAAAAAAATCTCCATTCACTCCTTATATGGGAGTAAGGGCCTCCACTGTTGATTCCACACTCATAAAAAATAAAAAATATTATTTCAATGGTGTGGAATCTACCCTAATTTTCTCCCATCAATACTTAAATAAGTATCATTCTATAAATCAATCATATTATCTATACCATTGCAACATTATAAAAGTCCTAATATCTTCCTAAAATAAAATTATATATTTTGTTGACATGACATAAACTCTCCACCATTGTGAATGACCACGGGTCGTTTGATAGCAGGGAATAGCATTACAAATTTTGATTGCAGTTATTCTCATGTTTGGCACTGAGAAAACCAATTCCATGAATTTAGCTTATTCCAATTTGCTGATAACTCACCAGGAATAGTATTCTCTGCTGAAACGCTGGGAATTACTATTCCAAGCGAGTGACCAGATTACTCGATAAAGTTCAAATATATATAGATATTCAATTATGACCTTTGTTTATTATTCTTTATTGATATTTTAGTTACAATTAATTTATTACATATAAAGAAATAAACCATTTTATTATGAGAAAATATTTAGATGTTATACATATAAAAATAAAATATTATGTATTATATATAGTATCAAATATAAAAATCAAATATTCTTATTTAAAATAAGGTTATATTAATTTTTAATGGAATAATAATACCATTGAAATTAAAAAAAACAATTCTTACTAATAATAAAATAGTTGACTATAAGTAAATATATATTGGTATGATTGGATAAAGGCACCTGATTTGCCTTTATCATAAAGGCAATAATATATGTCGGCTGCGTTCGGCGGTGGAATAAATGTGGTTGTTTTGGGGGTGGTCCCCGCGTGGGTCCCACGTGGGTCCTACGTTCTACTCCAATAATATACTGCCACATATAAACAACCACAAAACAGTCAGACCAAACAACCACAAAACAAACCATGCCGAACACAGCCGTCATCGATAAAATTATATATGTCGTAGGTATACATAATATTAGCCATGATTATAATATAATAATAACCATCATATAAAAAACTATCTTAATATAAATAATTGTTAGTAATAAATTTAAGTGAATCTTAACGTTTATGAACAAAAACTTTCTTATGGTGGTTTTTATGATGTGTGGTGTAGGGTAATCCTTTTTTAACTTGTTTATATTTTATAATATCTTCATTGACTCAACACATTTTAAAGGTTTGTGGTAACGACCTTGAACCCTTCACTACATACCCTAAAATAGGTTTCCTTATTTTAGCTTTCCTATGGTGGTATTTAAGATCTATGCTGACTAATACGTTCAAGTATATGTACAACTAATAATCTTTTATTTATTAGTTGAAGCTTTTATATACAAAAAATCATTGCCATAGACATTAAGATATGTAAGCCATGTATATATAAATATGTATGCCATAGCTACATAAAATATTGGCCACGGTTGTATATCGTTAATATTCCATTGCTTGTATAAAGGGTTTACGGTTAGGGTCTTACAATGCTTGTATTACAAACCCTAAAATATTTTCGCCATTTTTTTAATTGATCATATAGTGGTTTTTATGGTTTGTGGTATAGGGTAATGTTGGTGTAGAGTAATCTTTAAAAAATCGTTTTTGAGGCTGGCTACTGAGCCTGTAGCTTGTATTCTGTCGCCAACAACCTATGAGTGCATTAGTAATTTTGTAACTGCAAATAACAACTTCTTTAAAATATTATTATTAGTTATGTGGTGGCTATCAATTTTCATATATATGGCTAATATTGTCCTACAAAAATGGCTAACATTTTTTTCTCTGTATGGCTGACATTAATGCCTTTATGTAAAGGCAATTTGGTGTCTTTTAAGCGTAACCACACCCATATATATAGCTATCACTTACTATTTCAATATTATACATTGTTCAATTGATGAAAAATAGTTATTTTATTTTATTTTAAACATACATATTTAGTTAAAACAATATATTTTGAAATTCAAAAATGTAAATTTAAATTTAATACTGGATTTACCATAAGATGAAAAATAAAGTGTATTAGCATATAAAATTGTTATTTAATAATTAAGCATGGTATAAAATCTATAATAACTTTGATATATAGTCAAAATATAATAGTTTGTAGAAATGTTTTGTAATTGATCATTACTTAACAAGTGCAATACTTAAAATTAATCATTTTGAAATGTACTACAACATATAATAATTTTAAGGGAAAATTACATCGCCCACCCATGACATTTGGCGAAATTACACACCCCACCCACGAGGTTTCAAAAATTACTGTGCCCACCCATGTAGTTTCCATAATTTTACATTCAGCAACTTTTTAAATATTTGATCAACTTAAAAGATGGTTAAATGTTGTTCAAAATTGATGAAACTTTACATGGATGATGCTACGGTGTTATATTTTTGTTCAATGCCAAATCCAAAGTTTTTTAAGGTCATATATGACCCGTGGGACCCAATGAAACATGAGACATGTTCATCGGGTCCCACGGATCATATATGAGCTTCAAAAACGTTGGATTTCAAGTTTTACCAAAATATAATACTTTAACATCGTCCATGTAAAGTTTCACCAAATTTGGATATCATTTAACCATCTTTTAAGTTGATCAAATATTAGAAAAGTTGCTGGATGTAAAATTGTGGAAACCACATGGGTGGGCAAAGTAATTTTTGAAACCTCGTGGGTGGGTTGTGTAATTTCGCCAAACGTCATGGGTGGGCGATGTAATTTTTCCTAATTTTAATATAACTAAAAGGTTACATTGTAATTTTATTAGTTTGTTATTTTCCTTCTAGAATGTTTTATTAAATTTGAATAAATTAGTAATTTTTTTAAAAACTATTAATTTATCCGCATCTGAATCAGTAGTATGATGTTCAACTTATATTTAACGACATTAATATTACGTTATAGTATAATGTTTCTTTTATGTTCAATATACTCAATAATTACAAGTTTATATTCATAATATAAATTTAATATCCCAAATTTTTAAATAGTAGAATTTTTTAAAATAATGTATTGACTTTTTTGTTCTTATAATTATGAAAAGTAAACTTTATTAATTATGTTGTAATAAATATATATTTTTTTACATATTTTCAAGTTAATATATATGATTAAAGTTTATAGTTTATCATACAACAAATAATAATAATGTGTTACACATAATAACAACCAAATAAGGTCATATTCTATTCTTGGAATTCCATTCGAGTAATCTTATTCTAGGAATTAACATTCCAATAACCAAACGACCCGTAAGGACATTCTTATGGTGGTAGTTTCTCAGTGTGGATTCCACTCTTATGTGTCGGTAAGAAAACAAAAAGAATATTACAATGGTGTAGAATCCTTATTATTTCTCTCCCATAGTTCCTTTTTTAAGGAACTTTATGCGAATCAATATTATTGGCTACAGCAAGGATAATAAAAATAAAGAGTCCACTAGAAAGCTAAAATAAAAATAGTTGGTGTGAGGAGGCTAAGGAACTCCCCTATTGTAGTCAGGGGTTTCAGTTTGGATATTTTGGATTTATCCAAAAATCGAATTAACCATTTTTTTGTTTTTAACCGCATTTTATAGTCGAATTTGTTAGCCGAATTTAAAATTTTAGTTAACCGAATTATCCAAACTATAATTTGGTTTGGATTTTGATTTTACTCTATCTAATTCAGTTAACCGAATTCGTTTAACCGTATTAGATAGAGTTAAACCTAAATCCAAACTAGATTATAATTAGGATAATTTGGTTAACCAAAATATTAAATTTGGTTAAATATCCAAAGTTGGTTAATTTGGTTTTTGAATAAATCTAAAACATCCAAACCGAATGCTCACCCTGTACGTGATTGACTTATCTTTTTCAAATGCCGCTGGTTTTACCATCTTCAGGGGAATGCACATCTTTAGGGGAATACACATTCCCATCATAGAGGTTTGCTCACATAAAAAAGGGGGTAATTGCTAATGTATATTTTCTGAAGGTTTTTGATGTGGCAAAGGCACCTGCTCAGGACTAGCCATTGTTTTCTCAATGAACTATGCGCTCACCTTGGTAAAAGAATTTCAACTGGATTCTTTACTCGGTATATCTTTTGATGAACTATGTTTGCTCTGTGCGCTCAGTAACAAAATTGAACAAAAGTTGTTCAAAGTGTTGAATAGATTTATAGTGATTGTTCAAACTGTTGAATAGCTCAGGTGTGGGGGTTTTCAATTTATCAATAAAAATTGATAGCGAATTTTCTTACTAAGCTTATTATATTTTGTTTCTCTTCTATAGTCTCGTATTGAATCTTCCGATTGGTCGTAATGAGTGTACACACTTTTGTAGCCACAAAGCTTAGGTTTCCTTAGGACATTTTTTTGTGGTTTGAAGAGGAAACCGTTGAATGTTATATGGGCAATTTTCAGCAGTTTCCTAATTAGAATCATAAATTTATTTTTACCATTTTTACGCATTTGAAACCACGGTTACTGCCTCCTCACAAGCTTCAGAACAGAATTTGAGCTTTCTCTGTGGCTATGAAATTGCTTCTACGTACAGATGATGAATAGAAGAACTAAACAAATTTCTAACGTAAGATGTATAGAGAGGGGCTCGGATGAGCTATCCGTAGAGGAAGCCTATGAGATGGTTCTAGGCCACTCTTTTGGTCATGCTCGTGGGTTAGGAAGAGCTCACCCAGACCCATCAAAGAAAGAAGGATTTAGGACATCTGAGATTGAAAGAAGGGAGCAAGAGTTGAGGGCTGATTTTGAAAGAAGATAGATAGAATTGAGGGATGAGATAGAAAAGAAAGAGAATGAGGCTAGGGAGAGAGAACAAGAATTGAGGGCTTTGATTGAAAAGAAGAGAATGAGGCTAGGGAGAGAGTGCAAAACTTGAGGGCTGAGATAGAAAGGAAAGAAAAAAAAGCAATGGAAAGGAAAGCCAAATTACGGGAAGATATCCAAGCACAAATGTTTCAGTTGTTCAACAGGATGTCAGGTTAATTTACTAATTGATCTGCTCTATTATATTATTTCCTTATGTATAGATTTCATTTTTAGTAACCGTTCTTTATTTCTGTTTGTAACAGGTTCAACTGCTGAGAGCTAATTAAAATTTAGAGAAAGTTTTAGAAATAGCTATAAAATCTGTTTTGGTAAGCTGGGATTTAGCTTAGTGATGCTTTTGTATGCTTGAAATAGGTTTAAAAATGTTTTTGTAAGGTGAGAAATAGCTTAGTGGTGCTTTTGTATATGGGAAAACAGCTTTGGGGATGTTTTTGTAAGATGGGAAACTTTTGTGATGTTAATACACATGTAATCCATCTTTATTGTTAAATATAGTGATATGAAAAGAACCTCTTGTTATTGCATAAGTGGAATTGTACATAGTATGTGTACTGTTCATGCTCTCCCTATTATACTAACTATCTGAATACAGAGAGGTAAAAGAACCTCTTGCATGGAAGTGTTGTTCATGCTCTCCATATTATACTGTTGGCATTATACTGTTGTAGCTCCAGCAAATTACTTTGACTGGAATTCCAATGAAGAGAACGTGATTACAATATGAAAAATGGAGGTGCGCTTCTTTTGTTTTATGATTCTCTATTTTAATCTATAAAGAAATTATGTTATATTCTTCTGACAACTGCCTGATGATGTGTAATATCTTTTTTGTCACAACAGGCTCCCGGCTTCAATTTTTGTTGCCAATACAATTTGCTGAGTATCCAACGTAAGTTCACCTTTTGCAGATCAGACATTGTATCTACCTCTTCTGTTTTAGTTTTCTTTTCCATTAAAAGTAAGTTTACATAGCCAAGGATGCATGCCTAAGAGGTCCTGTCTTAATAAACCAGTGTTATGGCTTTCAACTATTGAAACAGGTTATTGCTTGATTAATACGGAGTTTTTGATCTTACTTTTGTCTTTGCTATTTTGGGCTCATCTGTTTTGGCCGTTGTTTCTTCCTTTTAAGTCTATCATTACTTTGCTTCTAAATCCTTTGTGTTGCTTTGTAGCTCTTTGAGGTAGAACTCCGGTTTGATTTCTATACCCTGCATAGTTTTTTTCACCCCACCAGGTACAGAATCTAACCTGCTATATACAAGGTAACAAGCATATGGCCTTCTTTTTTGTCTGTATAGCGTATGCAATGCATTTTGCTATTGTTGTTTCACTTTTACTTTGTGTACATTATAAAGTGAAGCATCAAAGAATGCCTTATGTAATCAATCTACTCATTCTAATTTAACTTGTTAGTTTATTTTGAAGGAGCAGATTCAGTATGTAAACTGGCCACAGAAACTTGAAAATATGGTGTGACTAGAGAAGTGAGTTTCAAATGCACAAGCACGTCTTGTGGGGATTTCAATCTATAGGTACATTTGCAGATGCTTTTACCTTGTTAAGTGATTGAACATTTATTTAAGTGATATAATTGTAATTTTAGCTTCGACAAAACTGCTAAGATATTAATGCTTCTCCTCTATATGCTTACTCTGCCGAAAGCTTCCTGATTATTCACTCCTTTATCGACATATAACTATTCATTGTTACATTTGTTTATTATCGATACGGCAAAAATAGTGAACTCTGCTGTTAGTACCAATTAGATGGTGCAATGCATCAACCCTTACTAATGTGTTCCTAAATATGTATGATTTTTTTTTTGAAAAATTGAATAATATGTACATAGAATCCAGGAAGTGATTGTGCATTACAGATTATGACATGTAATGATAATATTTGTTGTTGATTTTTTCCCATATTCAATATAGTTATATGTAATTTGTATGTGTTTAAATAAATCATAAAACTTTTTTTTCTCTTCAGGTTTGAGCTCAAGTACTTTGATCCTTTCCTCATCTTGGATGAATTCTTAGGTATATGTGTAGCTGTGTCTTCGATCTTGTGATATTTACAATTATCTAAAACCTTGATATGCTGGGAATAGGTTTGAAATACCCATTAATTTAGGGATTTCTTTAATTAAAACCCTTAATAATATTATTAAACGTCAAATTATTATATGGTATTATTTAAAAATTATTTAGGGGATTTCTTTGATTGAATCCTAAATAATAATACAATAAATTAATTTTTTATATGGTATTATGAATTAATAACAAGTATAAGTCAATAAATCTTAGAAAATTTCTAGACACTCTAACGCAGTTTTGTATCGAAGGGAAAAAGGAGGGAATGGGAAAAGAATATGGGACACGGTCCCTTTATGTTGTTTGTTAATATACAATTGTGCATTGGGAATGGGAACGGCTACAGATTTTTCCCCTCAAATCAATCCCGTGGTATCGGACGGGAGCGGCACCAGGGAACAGGGAACGTGAGTTTGTTTTTTAAATAGTTATGTTATGTATTACAGTAATGTGTTATTTTGAATAAAAATGATATAAACAGTAATGTGTTATTTTATGAACAAAAATATTACATGATATAATGTAAAATATGTTTTATTAATAAATGAGGGTATTTTAGTGTATCTTATGAATTAAATTATTTTTGGTGGTATCGAATTTTTTAAAAAGTTTATGGTATTTTATGAATTAATATTTTTTAGTGATATCCTGTAAATTTATCCACAAATCATTTAATAAAACAAACACATTATTTTCATTTCAAAACTAAACAGTCATTCCCATATTTTATTCCCATACATAACCAAACAACAAACATACTTTCCCATTCCCTTTCCCATTCTCCTTGTTTTCCCATCCCATTCCCTTTCCCGTTTCCTTGTCGAATCCAACATTGCCTAAATATGTTACAAAGATTTTAGAAATACTTGGACCATTGATTTGAATCATAAAAATCAATAAAATCCTAGAAACCTTAAAGCTTATTAAGCCTTGCTAGGGTTGACTTTTTGAGAATGGTCAAACCAGCCCATGAAACCTGTAACAATAATAGTTTATGGAAAACCATGAAGATCGATAAAAAGAACGTCAAAAACGGATCATCCTAGCCAAAGTTATGATAGAATGAAGTTTAGAGTCAAAAATTTGGAAACTACCACGTGTCAAGCTCACACATCGCGCCGGTACTTAGCATAAAATTCGCTAAGTGTCTTAACCTCCATCATTGTTTTTGCCCTAACTTTAAACACCGATATCTCACTCGTCTTTGAGAGTTTTCCAGTGCCCTCTTCTTCATTCTCTTCTCCTATAATCCCTATTTCCAACCATTACTCATACACCATCTAAATCATTCTACATCGACCGCAAATTCATCCAAAGTAGTCACCCTGCGAAACCGAAACCCAGATTTCCAGATTTTGCTGAAATCAGGTAAACTTCGTTTGATCATAACTTCTTCGTTTGTGAACGAAAATCCACGTTCTATAGCTCGTTGTGTAGATCTCTAATCCCTATAAAACTTTCATGTTAATGACCAAGGCTGATTCTCAATCGTGCGGAAGATATAAGCGTCTAAAGTTACCTACTCGATCACACCGGGTTTTTGCCCAAAATTTTTCCAGAAACGACATGGTAAACTCAGATCTTTGTGGATCTGTAACTTTCTCCCTAGTTATTTGTTTTCCATGATTCTTCCACCAATTTTAGAGTTACATGTCTACTTTAAAATGACGTAGGTTTTGTGGATTGAATCTCTCTCAATTAGCACGAGTTGATCCGTGAAGGAGGCTACTCGAACTGCACATGAAATAACAGTTTTCCGGAAACCGATTTTGAATTTCCCTCACTGGCGCTTCTCTGGTAGGTTTCCGATCAATTCCTCCTACAATCTTGTTCGATTTTTCATTCTCGAACTAATCCCCCAACCAAATTAACCTATAATGCATCATATAGAGAGAATTTGTCAAAATTCAAATTGGAAACCGGTAGAACCCTAAGTCGACGAACCCAATTCGCAATCCCTTGTCCTTGCATTATAATTAACAAAATTGGTACCATTAGAACCGTATTTGAATTTCGAATCCCGGAACCAATGAAACAAAAATAAGTCGATTGGTCTGTGAGTTGAGAGAAATCGACGATTTAGTACTCGGGTTCTGGGTGGGTTCGCTGAAGAACCCTACAAACGTGAGCCGTCCGATCGTAGGTAAAGGAACGGACGGCCAAGATTAAAACGTGGGTAGATTAAGTGTTTTGAGTTCTATAAATTCCAGAATTAAACCCTAACTTGTCGAATTATTTAATGACCTTCCCGAATGTATTTTGACTTGAAATTTTAACCATAGATTCCTTATAAAATCTATTATTTTGATGTAAATTAATATGGGTTTTGAGTTTTTAAACGCAAATTATAAATTTTGTAAATTCTGAGTATTATGGAATTATTTAGATAATTTTAAAAGATATTTTTATGAAATAAAAATTTATAATATGTCTAAAATATCATAGTTACTATATATTAAATTTGAGGATTTTTAGACAAGAGGAGATAGGCCTAAAAATTGTGTTTCTGAAATTTTTCATAAGTTACCTTATAATGTAACATTTTAATGTAACGAAAATTAAAGTATGACTTATTAATAAAGTTTATAGGTTGGAAATAATATAATAAGACTAAACTAACATTTAATACAGAATGTTAATAAATATTTTTAGGTATCAACTTTTAAGTGAGGTTAAAAATAAATACATGTACATATACATATATATATATATATATGTATGTATATTAAAAGAAATAAAATAGTAACTTAGGTTAAATCAAGGAGTTAAATTAATCTACATTTTTATTAATTATATAATGTGGAAGTTAATAACTGAATTGAAACTAAGGAAAATACTTTATCTTATAAGTCATATATTGTGTGTAGATGTGTGTACAAGTTAATATAAATAATTTAATTCAATGAAACTACATAATAAAGAATGTCTTGAATAAATCCTAATATATGTTTATAAAAAAATAAAATAAAATACCTCATAGAAAATAGAATATGAAGGAATTAATAATATAAACTAAGCCTATACATAATACTACTAAAAGAATATTATATGAGGTGGTATTGAATTATGGTTATGAAATTAAGTTTAAGAGTTACCTTTGAATTTTTAAGATTTATATAAACCGTATTAAAGTACATGTATAGTATTAGTCAATGACCATAATGTAAATCTATAATTGGGTTAAGTAATTAATAAGTTAACACTTAGGAAACTTTGTAATTAGATTTCACAAAATGTTACACAAATAGATCTTATAACATAATCAATAATAAAGTAAATGAAAATTTTATCTGAATGTGAATTGGATTTATAAGTCTAGATTTAATCATTTCATAACATATATAGTATTGAATAATAACTTAATGTTTTAGGATAAAATCATTAAAAGGATTGGGATGCAAAAACTATATAAACTATGATTAGGAAATAATCTAGATAATAATCTTTAAGTTTATTAGAAGTAGATAAGCCATATAAAATTCATTTATAACATTAACTACCAATATTTAGAATGTGAGTTTATAAATAAGTGTTGTAGTTAATAGCTAGAACTTGTAAAAAGGTTTGTAAATATAAATTAGATATTTAAAAACTTTAAACCTTTAATCAGACGGGACTAAGTTACATAAGATATTATATTGATATACTTTACGGTAATGGGAAATATTGATATGTTATTTGAATATAAAATATGAGAATTTTCAGAATAGATGATCTTATTAAATAATTGACAATTTCACTTATGAATGGGGATTTAATTCGTAGATAAATTTTACCTTATGTTAAGATATAATGTTTATCGTAAAACATAATAAAGGAAAATAATTTATTACGTTATTCCTTTGAAACCTTAGGTTTTGTAAATAATTTAAAACGTATTTATGACTTAAGTTTATTGAGGTTTAGTATAAAAGGATTATACATAGTCTATGGAGGGAATGTGTGTAAAAATAAAACATTTAGGAAATTAAATGTAAGCAAGGATACATAAAAGGTTATCTTAAAACACCTTATTATATAGTTAATGATAAAGTAAATAATATACCTTGTGAATACTGAATGTAAGAGTTCGATGAGTCTAAGATAATTAGAATATAGTTATTTCAAGATGAAAAGTAATTTAACATCTTAAAACTAGATTATTTAATGGTTGTAAAAAAGTCATTCTGAACTAAAGATAAGATAATTGAGTTTAGTAGTGCAATTAAGTTATGATAAAGATGCATCTACAATACTATGATTCCAATATACAGGATGTAGACCCTAATTAAGTTGAGGGAAGATTTAATCATAATGGGCTATCTAGTGGATATTGATAAAAGTACATAATCATTACCTTGTGAAATGATAGTATAGTATTCTAAGATTTATTGAATAAAATAAAATGCACTTATGATATAAAGGTCTTAAATGTGAGAATTAGTTAAGTATTAGTAAAGTGGATTGAGTGGAACAATTAACAAGTGTTAGTAACATACATTCCTTGGTCTTACAACCTTGAGCTATACAACCTTCTAAAAAAAAAGGTTGTACATAACATTTAAGCAAGGGATTACAAGATAATCGAGATTTAGAAATAAGAGTGAGGAATTTATTTAAGTTTAACTTAGGCTACAAGTTATTGATGATAGACTATCTTTAATGTTCCTCAGAGTGTTGTTGAATGTTGCATGAGTCCACTAGAACTGCTACAACGTTAATCATGTATGATTTCTCGTACTCGATACTTTTGCTGATGGACTTTATGGAATGTTTTGGAACACCAACTGATCTTGAATGGATTTCAAAAGGAAACTGTTGTGTGACTAACTCAGCTTGATGTGACTAACTGAGCCTTGAATGTGAAACTTCCTTGGTTATTGGTTCCTCCTATCTAGTTGTTTCATGAGATATTAACTGCCAAGGGTTTACACTTCTGCACTCTGTAGGACTGAGTGTTTTGGTATTGCTCTTGTGGAGTTATTGATCTAGTGGGGTAACTGGGAATATAGGAAAATATCTGGTATTGGTAAATTCTTCTTTGGACTATGGGTATTGTTTCATCCATGAGTCGAGTTTGATCAGCCTTATTGGGAATGGTTCTTTCTATTAGATATTAATTGCTAAGGTTTACGCCTCTGCACTCTGTAGGACTGAGTGTTTTGGTATTGCACTTGTGTAGTTAATAATCTAGTGGGAATATGGGAAATGTCAATCTTGGTATTGAGTATGGATTATTGCTATTAAGTGGTGCACACACTTTTCACCGATGACCGAGAACGGGTCGGTGGCAGCAGAGGTCTGCTATACCTCGTCCATCTAGACAACTGATAGCGGAGGTCTGTTTACCTCGTCCTTGTGACAACTGACAGCGGATGTCTGTTTACCTCGTCCTTGTGACAACGGACTGGCGGTGGGGGCCATCTCTCCCAATTGGTTTATTCCACTCTTGAGTATGTTTGCCTATGGGAGTCAACCTTCTGAAATGATGGAGACATAAACTGTCTACCGCGGGTTATGGATATTCATGTCATTCCTAGTCCTTTGTGACTACTTAAGTGTTTCTCTTCTTAACCAGAGTTGGTTCTAACATCAACAATGGATGCTTACTAACTATATGGTGTGACTTCTTAAGTGGTTGACTTGGTTTTAAAGTCTTTGTCTCTATCTTTGCCTTGTCCTCTTTTCTCAATAACTTGATTATTTGAAGTGCCTTTTCTCTGTTTAATTTAAGAGTTTGTTCATGTTACTGTCTTATGTGAAGAACTAGTTTTAATTTATTGTTTGAGAGAATTGTACCAGTTCCATTCCAGGGAACTGACTCACCCCTCCCGGGGGTGGGCTGTTTGGTTTCATCTTGCAGGTACGAAATTGTTATACAGGTGGCCACGAAGAGTATGAGTGATTGGGGTGGGAATTAGGAATTGTGGAGAGCTATTCTATTTACTTTCAGTTAAGTTTATGTTGTTTCTCGAGTTCAGACTGTAACATTTGTAAGTAGTAATTGGTGAGGTTTTGTACCGGGTGTTGGAACCGATGATCTGTAATTGTCATTAGAGATTTTTATTCCGCTGTTTTACTTTAAATAAGGGCGTTACAGAAATTGGTATCAGAGCGTAGTTACGCTATGGACCGAGGAGAAAACAAGCCGAGTGAAACACTTAGAATATAGGTGCACTTAAAACTGGGGAATTGGGGTAGAATTGGGAAGTGAGGATTCCAGTAAGGCACGACTCCTAACCTTCTTGGAATTGCGAAAGATTCCTTTATGCATTTGTTTCTTGAATGTTTGTTGAGAATTGGTGTGTGTTATTGAAATACCCAGGAAATTCCAAGCTAGGAATAATATAGTATATGGTATGAGTGACATGTCTGAGGTTAGGTGGCCCAGGGAATTAATCTTTCTTCTTAAAGTATTTCTGAATATAGTAACGTTGCTTTGATGGATTTAATTACTTTTGAACGCTATTAGATATAACATTATTTTCCCTCTCTTAATTTCCCTAAGTTATTTAAACTCCGAGGTACTATTCCGAATATTCCCTCCAACTTATTTTAAGTATTCAGAGTTCGAATTCTATTTGACTACTCAAATATTATTTTGTTAACTCTCCTTATTCTTCTCTCAGTAATTATATTACTGGTATTATCTTTTATTCTTCTTACGAGTTGTTCTTTCCCTTGTTAAACCGTTAAATTATTTACAACACATCTTTCCTTTTCTAAATTATCTCCTTCCAAATAAATATTTATTAATTGATTCTTGATGTTGTTTCTCATTCTGATTTATTCCTTTTGAATTTCTCCATCAGTTTTCTTTTACTGATCTCTCTAATTTATCGAGTTTTATCCTTTAGAGATATTTTAAAATTCCAAGAGTTAGAACTCCTTCTTAAAATGTTTTATTTGTATTTCCTTTTAGCATAAATCTTTAATTAGGTTATTCTCTTTCATTATACAAATAATTCTATTTAAGGGTTGATATCTCCTCACTATTTCCCCATCCTCTATACGCCGTTCTTGCGTTTACAATCTGCTCTTTATTTCACGTTCTTTCTTCTTCTTCAAACCCTTGGTGTTTTCTCGCTGGTTCCGTCGAGGTCCGATTATTCCCTGGTGTCCAGTTGGTAGATTGTCGGGTAATGTATTCTACTTAGTTGTTTAGTTATCTATTCGTTGTTCGGTGAATTCTGATTGCTAATTCTGATTACCTAGACGCCGATTACATCGACGAGTGCTATCAATAGTCCGGAGCAGTTGGGTTCTTGAGGGTTTGGTTGTTCCAGGTAAATTCTATGCTCAATGGATTTGACTGTGGTTTTGCGAAATATTGGAAAAGGGTTTGTTGTGTTTATCTCGGTTATGGTTTGAGGATTTGGATTATTCCCCACGTTTTGGAATTGAGGAATTGGATTGAGATTGTGGTGTTTCAATTGTGGTTTGGGGAGTCTTTCACAGGTTGTATTTGTTTTTGGAGCCCATAGGTGCTCCCATATTGATATTATTTGCGCTGCACACATTGTTGCAGTTAAGCTCTATGATCTACTCTATGTTACTGCTGTTTCATAGGGGGTGTGCACACTTAAGGACTTAGGGTGAGGTGGTTGTTTGACGGTCCCATAGGTGACTGTCCTGGAATTGTTGTTTGGGGTCCCATAGGTGACCCCGTGTTCGGAATTGTGGTTATACTTCCTGTTGAAAGCTCCCTACTGCGGTTTCGGTATTTATATGTTTTTCTGGAAATTCTTCAACTGTTCAGCAAATCTCCTCATCTGATTGTTAAAGGCAAATGTGTTCTGAAATGTATTTTACAGTTTGAGGTAGAATTTACTCAGTTTTTCTGATTTGTGCGATCCTTTCTGTGTTTCTGTCTATGTTTTATGATCGCAGGTGTGGATGACTAACTGTGGGGATCGGGACGGCGAATCACATAGTTTAGGGACCACATATTAATAAGGCGATGTTTTGAATTCCAGTGTCTAAGAGATGTTATTAAGTTCTCAACTTTTATACATTAAATGCTTATTTTGCTTCCGCATAACTTGAAAGTTAACTTGTGTTTTTAGTGTTATTTAGTTCATTAGCCTGAGCACCCATGGGAATTGGGTGTGGCGGTAATGCCCTGGACGTTTTGAGATCCGCTGCTATGTTAAGGTTATGTTCATTCCAGTTTTGGTTAACTGAGTTTGCTAGTATTTATGAAACAGTTTTATTAAGTTTGAGCTTCGTATTGAGTACTTGACAATGATCTTATCTGTTCAAGGTTCCTCATATTGTTATTGTGTTTTATATAAGAGTTTTTAATGGGTTTTGGGTCCTGTTTACGTTTTCTGAACTGCACTGAAGGACCTGTCCGAACGTCCGTCCGGACATCGATGTTCGGACAGGCCCCGAATGTTTTAGAAGCTCTATGTTTAGGCGTGTCCGAACTTTGGTCCGAACTTTGATGTTCGGACACGCCACGTTAAAATTTCTCGGACTTTTCAAACTTACTTGTGTCCGAACTTCAAAGTCCGGACACAAGTTCGGACGCCTTTGGTTTTCAGACCTTTTAACTCTCGACTTGTGTCCGAACATCAATGTCCGGACACAAGTTCGGACGTTTGGATTTCCGCAGTCTTTCTCTTCGGCTTGTGTCCGAACTTACCATGTCCGGACACAAGTTCGGACCAACTCTGTTTTGCTCTTTTAGGACTCGTTTGAAGTCCGTTTTTGATGCCGTTTGCGCCATTAGATTTGTATTTCCATAAGCTATGTTTTGAGGTAAAAATCCAGGGTGTTACAAGGTGGTATCAGAGCTTTGTTTTCGAAATAAGATAAAACTTGAGTAAACCGGATTAATAATTTGGGGATAAGCCGTTTGGGGGAGTCATGATGGATTATGTGTTATTTGTGAGCTGTTGAGTTATATTGGACATCTGGGTGTGATGTTTGGAGATTATACAGGGATTGTTTTATTATCCAATTGTGGAATTGTATCATACTTGTTATATGCAATATTGTTCTATCTGAATTATCTAACCGTGGATTGGGGTAGTGAGATTGTAGTATAATTAGAAGGGGATTGTTATGGGGAATTTAAAATCCTTGAAATTCTTGACTCATAATCAGGAGTCCACCTTGAGTAGGGTAGACTGGCAGACCGACTGAATTTCCCCTACAACACCAGAAGTAGAAGCGGGAGGACTACTATGGCAGCCAACGACCCAATGAGACAGCTCCAAGAGCTCGCTTTGAATCTGGGGCAGATTGTGCAACGCCAAGCCCAGCGAGACCATGTGCCAGAAGACTACACAAGAGAATTGCCCACTTGAAGCCAACTGCATTCAAGGGGGAGGAGGACCCAGTACTGCTAGAGGATTGGCTGCGTGAATTTGACAAGATATTTGAGGCGGTCAACTGCCCTGCCAACAGGAGAGTCAACGCCGCCGTGTACTACTTCAAGAGCGAGGCAGACATCTGGTGGTCTGCCAACAGGGATGCTCTTTTGGCGGGACCTGACTTTGGATGGGAGGCACTGAAGGAGGCCATGCGAAGGCGATTCTACCCTGAGCATGTTCGGATGCAGAAATACCTGGAGTTCTCTGAGCTCAAACAGCAGGCCCGGAGTGTGAAGGAGTACCACTCCAAGTTCTTAGAGCTGGCGAGGTTCGCACCGACGATGGTCCCTGATGAGGCGTCAAAGGTGCAGAGATTTGTGGGGGGACTCAACTGGAGTCTCCAGGAGGCTTTGAGCGTGCTGACGATACCCACCCTCCAGGATGCATATGGAAAGGCTGCTAACCTGTATAGGGTGCAGCAGAAGAGGAGGGAGGTACAGGCGGGCCAGAAGAGGAAGATGGCAAAGGACGGGGAAGAGGCCAGGGGTAGTCGAGACGACCGACATCAGAGGCCCCATCAGGACAAGAGGTGGAGGCCTAACTCAGGTGATGGAAGGAGGTTCGATGTTAACCAGAGGAATGACCAGAGGCGGAATGATAGGCCCCAGGGGCAGGCTCAGAGGGCAGAGCTCGTGCATAACAGGCACTTCCATTGCAGAAGATGCACAAGGACCACCCGGGGAAGGACTGTGAGGGGAACCTAGTGGCGTGCTTCCGGTGTGGCAGGAAGGGCCACAGAGCTTTTGAGTGCTTCCAGGATCCCCAGGGAGGCATTCAGCAGAGAGGAAATGGCGGAGACCGGACCTACAGACCAGCAGACCCCTAGTCTCGAGGTAGAGACCAGCATCAGGCCCAGAATCAGCGAGGGGATGCTCCCCAGCGTGGCAATGGCGGGGGTGGAAACGGAGGTAACCGAGGTCCAGGGGAGAACCGAGACAGCAATAGAGCTCCTGGGAGGATCAATGTTATGAGCCGGGCCGAGGCAGAGGCTGAAGCAGAGGTGTTAGCAGGTACCTTTTCTGTTCATGGTACTTCAGCTCATGTTTTGTTCGATACTGGAGCTTCATATTCTTTCATTTCTGAAGAGTTTGCTAAGAAGTTGGGTCTAGAAAAACTAGTAAGACTTCTACCATAGCAGTATCGATACCCTCGGGTGGGTTATTTCTTGTAATGATGTATTGAAGGATGTGGGGGTAGACATTAAGGGAGAAATATTTGTAATTGACCTGATCCAGTTCGCCCTCCCCGACTTCGATATTATTTTGGGGATGGACTTGCTAAGCAAGTATAAGGGGAAGATTGATTGTGGAGAGCAGAAGATCATCCTGAGAGGACCAACGGGCCGAAGAGTCTCCTACAGTAGCATGGAAGAAGAAACCGGGAGTAAAGATAGTTTCAGCTATGTCAATTCTCTCCCAAGAAGAAGAAAGGACAGCAGGCATACCTCTGCCATGTCCAGGATTTGAGCCAAGCGCCGAGCCCGTTAGAGGAGATTCAGGTGGTGAATGAGTTCCCTGACGTCTTTCCAGATGAGATTCCTGGTATGCCGCCAGACAGGGAGGTAGAGTTCAGCGTAGACCTTGTGCCAGGAGCAGCGCCTATCTCCAAGGCCCCTACCGTATGGCGCCATCAGAATTGAAGGAATTGAAAGTCCAATTGGAGGAGTTATTGGAGAAGGGATACATTCGCCCGAGTGTATCGCCATGGGGAGCTCCTGTCTTGTTCGTAAAGAAGAAGGATGGGAGCATGAGGCTGTGTATAGACTACCGGGAGCTGAACTAGATTACCGTGAAGAACCGGTATCCCTTGCCCAGAATCGACGATCTTTTCGACTAGCTTCAGGGTGCAGGAGTCTTCTCCAAGATAGACCTGAGGTCGGGGTACGGTACACCAGTACGTGTTGCAGAGAAGGATATCCCGAAGACGGCCTTCCGGACCAGGTATGGGCATTTCGAGTTTCTGGTGATGCCCTTTGGATTGACGAACGCGCCGGCAGTCTTCATGGACCTCATGAACCGGATCTTTAATCCCTTTCTAGACCGGTTTGTAGTGGTTTTTATAGACGACATCCTCATCTACTCCAAGGATGAGGAAGAGCACGAGGAGCACCTGAGATCAGTCTTGCAGATTTTGAGAGAGCAGCAGCTTTACGCCAAACTAACCAAGTGTGATTTTTGGTTGGACCGAGTGGCATTCCTAGGCCACATCGTCACCAAAGAGGGAATTTCAGTGGATCCGGCCAAGATCCAAGAAGTAAAAGAGTGGCCAACACCGAGCAATCTGACGGAGGTTCGTAGCTTCCTGGGTCTAGCAGGATACTATCGAAGATTTGTGAAGGATTTCTCCAAGATAGCTAGACCCCTCACAAACCTCATGAAGAAAGTCACCAAGTTTCAGTGGGATGATGACTGTGAGAAGGCGTTTCAGACATTGAAGGAAAGGTTGACCACAACCCCAGTGTTGACTTTGCCTTCAGGGACAGACGGATTCGAGGTTTTCAGCGATGCTTCCAAGTATGGCTTGGGGTGTGTCTTGATGCAGCATGGGAAAGTCATAGCCTACGCATCGAGACAGCTGAAGGAGTACGAGACCAGATACCCGACACACGACTAGAGCTCGCAGCAGTGGTCTTTGCCCTGAAGATTTGGAGGCACTACCTCTACGGTGTATCTTGCAAGATCTATACCGACCATAAAAGCCTCAAGTACATCTTCACTCAGAAGGAACTAAATATGAGGCAGAGGAGATGGTTGGAGCTGATTAAGGATTATGATCTGGAGATTTTATACCATGAAGGAAGTCCAACCTAGTGGCCGATGCTCTGAGTAGGAAGAAAAGTCATTCTGTGAATTCGATGTGGGTTCTTCCAGACGAGTTAGTTCGTGATTTTGAGAAGCTGAACTTGGAGGTGATGGAGGCGGGTGGAGTAGAGCGTGAGGTGAGGTTGTACCACATAAGTGTCTCTTCCGACATCTATGGGGAGATACTCAAGGGACAGCCAGGTGATGCGAAGTTGGAGCGCATCAAGGATAAGATGAAGGAAGGGAAGCTGAGGGGTTTGAGACCCACAGTGATGGCAGTCTGAGGTTTAGAGGCCGATGGTGTGTACCTCAGGGGTGCGTGGAGGTAAAGGAGAGCTGATGAGGGAGGCTCATAATACTCCCTATTCAGTTCATCCTGGCGGTGATAAGTTGTATAAGGACCTAAAGAAGATGTTTTGGTGGCCGAATATGAAGAGAGAAGTTGCAGAGTTTGTGTCGAAGTGCCTTACCTGTCAGAAGGTCAAATTCTAACACAAGAGGATGGGAGGTTTACTACAGCCGTTGGAGGTTCCAAAGTGGAAGTGGGACTCCATTCCATGGACTTTGTGATGGGTTTACCACTAGCGAAGGGAGGAGTCAACCAGATTTAGGTAATAGTGGACTGACTCACTAAGTCTGCACGGTTCATACCCATGAAGAAGACGTGGTCCATGAGCCAGTTGGTGGATGCTTACATCAGAAATGTGGTGAGGTATCATGGGGTACCTGAGACCATCATTTCAGACAGAGACTCGAGGTTTTTAGCCCATTTCTGGCAGCAATTTCAGAAGGCGATGGGTACCAAGTTGAAGTTGAGCACTGCGTTTCATCCAGCCACTGATGGTCAGACCGAGAGAACCATCCAGACCTTGGAGGACATGCTTCGTGCATGTGTGATGGACTTTCAGGGTTCGTGGGCTGATATGCTACACCTGATAGAGTTTTCCTATAATAACAGTTACCACACCAGCATTAAGATGGCTCCTTATGAGGCCTGTATGGGAGGAAGTGTAGGACACCGTTATGTTGGAGCGACATTAGTGAGACTGTTGTTTTGGGGCCCCAGTTGATTGAAGAGACTATGGAACAAGTCCGGATGATTCAGAGACGAATGAAGGTAGCCCAGGACAGGCAGAAGTCCTATGCCGATCTCAAGCGCAGGCCAGAGGAATCGAGGTGGGAGACAAAGTTTTCTTGAAGGTATCTCCTGTGAGAGGAGTAACCAGGTTCGGGAAGAAAGGGAAGCTCAGTCCCAAGTTCGTTGGACCCTATGAGATCTTGGAGAGGGTTGGAGAGGTGGCATACCGACTAGCGCTTCCTTGTGAACTGGAGAAAGTTCACAACGTCTTCCATGTTTCCCAGCTGAAGCGGTATGTTCCCGACCCTTTGCATGTGTTGCAGCCAGAGGTCTTGGAGCTAGAGCAGAATCTGTCCTATGAGGAGTACCCCATCAGAGTTATGGACACTAAGACCAGGGAGACACGATCGAAGTCCATCCGTATGGTCAAGGTCTTATGGTCTAATCATGGAACCGAAGAGGCTACATGGGAGGTAGAGGAGGAAATGAGAAAGAAATACCCACAGCTCTTCGATCAGGTAACGCTCGAGTCAGTAATTCGCTATCAGTTTTTCACCTTATGGATGAGTTTTAGCTTCGAGGGCGAAGCTTTCTTTTAAGGGGGGAGATGAATATACCCAGAAAATTCCAAGCTAGGAATAATATAGTATATGGTATGAGTGACATGTCTGAGGTTAGGTGGCCCAGGGAATTAATCTTTCTTCTTAAAGTATTTCTGAATATTAGTAACGTTGCTTTGATGGATTTAATTACTTTTGAACGCTATTAGATATAACATTATTTTCCCTCTCTTAATTTCCCTAAGTTATTTAAACTCCGAGGTACTATTCCGGAATATTCTCTCCAACTTATTTTAAGTATTCAGAGTTCGAATTCTATTTGACTACTCAGATATTATTTTGTTAACTCTCCTTATTCTTCTCTCAGTAATTATATTACTGGTATTATCTTTTATTCTTCTTACGAGTTGTTTTTTCCCTTGTTAAATCGTTAAATTATTTACAACACATCTTTCCTTTTCTAAATTATCTCCTTCCAAATAAATATTTATTAATTGATTCTTGATGTTGTTTATCATTCTGATTTATTCCTTTTTGAATTTCTCCATCAGTTTTCTATTACTGACTCTCTAATTTATCGAGTTTTATCCTTTAGAGATATTTTAAAATTCCCAGAGTTAGAACTCCTTTTAAATGTTTTATTTGTATTTCCTTTTAGCATAAATCTTTAATTAGGTTATTCTCTTTTCATTATACAAATAATTCTATTTAAGGGTTGATATCTCCTCACTATTTCCCCATCCTCTATATGCCGTTCTTGCGTTTACAATCTGCTCTTTATTTTCACGTTCTTCTTCTTCTTCTTCAAACCCTTGGTGTTTTCTCGCTGGTTTCGTCGAGGTCCGATTATTCCCTGGTGTCCAGTTGGTAGATTGTCGGGTAATGTATTCTACTTAGTTGTTTAGTTATCTATTCGTTGTTCGGTGAATTCTGATTGCTAATTCTGATTACTAGACGCCGATTACATCGACGAGTGCTACCTATAGCCCGGAGCAGTTGGGTTCTTGAGGGATTGGTTGTTCCAGGTAAATTCTATGCTCAATGGATTTGACTGTGGTTTTGCGAAATGTTGGAAAAGGGATTGTTGTGTTTTATCTCGGTTATGGTTGAGGATTTAGGATTATTCCCCACGTTTTGGAATTGAGGAATTGGATTGAGATTGTGGTGTTTCAATTGTGTTTTTGGGAGTCTTTCACAGGTTGTATTCTGTTGTTTGGGAGCCCATAGGTGCTCCCCATTATTGATATTATTTGCACTGCACACATTGTTGCAGTTAAGCTCTATGATCTACTCTATGTTACTGCTGTTTCGTAGGGGGTGTGCACACTTAAGGACTTAGGGTGAGGTGGGTTGTTTGACGGTCCCATAGGTGACTGTCCTGGTATTGTTGTTTGGGGTCCCATAGGTGACCCTGTGTTCGGAATTGTGGTTATTACTTCCTGTTGAAAGCTCCCTACTGCGGTTTTGGTATTTATATGTTTTTCTGGAAATTCTTCAACTGTTCAGCAAATCTCCTCATCTGATTGTTAAAGGCAAATGTGTTCTGAAATGTATTTTACAGTTTGAGGTAGAATTTACTCAGTTTTTATGATTTGTGCGATCATTTCTGTGTTCTGTCTATGTTTTATGATCGCAGGTGTGGATGACTAACTGTGGGGATCGGGACGACGAATCACATAGTTTAGGGACCACATATTAATAGGCGATGTTTTGAATTCCAGTGTCTAAGAGATGTTATTAAGTTCTCAACTTTATACATTAAATGCTTATTTTGCTTCCGCATAACTTGAAAGTTAACTTGTGTTTTAGTGTTATTTAGTTCGTTAGCCTGAGCACCCATGGGATTGGGTGTGGCGGTAATGCCCTGGACGTTTTGAGATCCGCTGCTATGTTAAGGTTATGTTCATTCCAGTTTTGATTAACTGAGTTTGCTAGTATTTATGAAACAGTTTTATTAAGTTTGTGCTTCGTATTGAGTACTTGACAATGATCTTATATGTTCCAAGGTTCTTCATATTGTTATTGTGTTTTTATATAAGAGTTTTTAATGGTTTTTGGGTCCTGTTTACGTTTTCTGAACTGCACTGAAGGACCTGTCCGAACGTCCGTCCGGACATCGATGTTCGGACAGGCCCCGAATGTTTAGAAGCTCTATGTTTAGGCGTGTCCGAACTTTGGTCCGAACTTTGATGTTCGGACACGCCACGTTAAAATTTCTCGGACTTTTCAAACTTACTTGTGTCCGAACTTCAAAGTCCGGACACAAGTTCGGACGCCTTTGGTTTTCAGACCTTTTAACTCTCGACTTGTGTCTGAACATCAATGTCCGGACACAAGTTCGGACGTTTGGATTTCCGCGGTCTTTTTCTCTTCGGCTTGGGTCCGAACTTACCATGTCCGGACACAAGTTTGGACCAACTCTGTTTTGCTCTTTTAGGACTCGTTTGAAGTCCATTTTTAATGCCGTTTGCGCCATTAGATTTGTATTTCCATAAGTTATGTTTGAGGTAAAAATCCAGGGTGTACAGTTTTATACCGTTCAAACATTAAACTACAGTAAAAAATATAGGTTTGGAACATTGTATATTGAGTACGATAAGCTTTTGGTTGGGATAAATCATATATTAAGCTACTTTTCAAAAGCATACCTATGGAGAATACATTGCTAAGAATACAATTCCTTGAGATACTTTTGGTTGAAAATAGAATACAAATAGAGCTTAGAAAACTAAGTCAGTATTGATATTATGTGTTAAGTACTTCAAAACCTTTAAAGTTTGAAAATAAATCTCAAGAACTACTTGGTACAAATTGTTGTCTAATGGTAATGTTAGGATAAATCTTAAGTCTAGAAAATTATTAAGCTAACAAATACTAGTAGCATACATCCGAACCCATAAACCACACTAAAACTTTATGTTAACTTTAGAAAGAAAACACCTAAACCTAACACCCTACGGGAAGTGCCTGGTGCGACGAACTCCTAGGCCGAAAGTAGTGGGGGTGCACACCCACTTCTGGAAGTTTAGGGGCTAGACAAGCCTTGTCATCTAACCGTAAATAATCTTCTACCCAAGTGATGGATTGTGTTGAACTTGAGGAGGATTGGTGGTAAGACGTTACCATCATGAAATCTTGAGCTAGGCATATTCATTACTAGCCACAATGAACAATTCAAAATTTGTATCTTGAGATCCAGTATTAAAATTCATACATGTAAAGGGGTTTATTGAGTTAAATCTTTGGTGAAAAATACCTATATATGGAGGAAGGGGATTTAAATTTGGGTACTCCAAGGTACAACATCTACCCCTTGTTGAATATACAAACCATTAAAGAAAGTTACTTAAAGATTGGAAATTCTCATGTTTATTCAGAAGTTTAACATTATACATATATAAAGTTTTAGAAGTCATATTAAGAGTGATATTAAATAAAAGCCACCATTATCTAAGAGAGTACTAAGATTTAATGATAAGAGGAATACTTACATAGAACAAACCTTAAGACAAATAGTTATCAAGAGAGAGTGAGTTTCACTAGACTAATTCATTTGACAAAAAAAATTTACATAGAGTTCCTACCTTGAAAAAGCAATTTAAGAAAAAGAAATCAGATTTTGGAGCTATATTTTAATTGATAAGAACTTTCTAAAAACTCTGCCCTGGGTGAAATTATAAATATATGATAAGTAAATTTTATGAAGGGAATACTTAATGACTGTAAGAGAGGCAAAATGAGTTAGGAAAACATGTTGGGAACACTAAAAGATTTAATTACAATCAAGCAAGAATAACAACGAGTGATATTGTGCATCAGATAATGAACCAAAGGTAAAAATACAAACTTCACTTAATGCCTTCAATCAAAAGAATTAGGAGTAACAAACAGTAAACCTTAAATGAGGAGTGCTATTATTAAACCTGAAAGGTTCTATCCAATAAAATGACCATGATCAAAATAAATGCTATGTTGAATATCTAGTCAATTAACCAGTAAAGTATATTTAAAAAGAGTGACCAACTAAATTTTGGATGATGGCTAGAACAGGTGTACACATATGTAGACAATGAACTGCATCCTTGAAGAAGGAGTCTCATAGGAGATGTAAAATGTTTTGCCCTTAAAAATGAGTTTAAATTTCACTTCATTATTACGAGACGGGTATGGGTCGTACCCTATTTTTAAGGGGGTACGACCTCCCCATAAAATAACCATATAATATAAAATGAACATATAATGGACATATCATTCGTACCAGTCATAAAATGAATAGATAAGGATCATAAAATAAAATTTTATAATAATCAAGAAAATGTAGACACATAACAATCAGAAGATACATATATACCAATTATAGATAAAATCACAGTGCAATAAAAATTACAACAAAGCTTGATAGTAAGGTGCTGAATTCTTGGTATGTGGTGTTTGAATAAACATCAAGTAATTAAGAAGACAAAAACTAAATGTTGGAAGTCCAGCGTGGTCCATGCATATTGTTGTGCTTGGTTTTGAAACAACCTTGTTGGATAATGTATTCTGAGTGGTGGTTCACGACATTTACATCTTGCACCAACTGGATGTTAATTATGAGGCATTTTGGTTTGGTTAATGGTTGATCTTGGGTGGAATGGATCCTTATTTAAGGATGGGGAATGATGAAATGGAAATTATGGTTTGGAATTGTTATGGGATGAATATCCTTGAGTGGTTTGATTGTTTGATATGCATTTTAGAGCTGCTAATATAACTTGGTGCTTAGTTTACCCGCACACCTGAAAGGGTGTGAGTAGTTGGTAGATAACCTTAAACTTCAGGACGAAGTTTCTTTTAAGGGGGATCTACTGAAATACCCCTAAATTAATCAAAATTAATTTAGGCGATTTCTTTTATTAAAACCCGTGGAATTTGGAAATGGAAATGTATGAAATAAAGGATTGGTATGGAAATTGCAAATGGGAATGTTTATATGGTTATTGGAAATCCGGCCAGCACACCCGAAGCGGTGTGAGTAACTATTAGTTAATTCTAAACTTCGGGTCAAAGTTTCTTTTAAGGGGGATCTACTTAATACCCCTAAATTAGTCTAAATTAATTTAGGGGATTTCTTTTATTAAAACCCTTAATAATATTATTAAACGTCAAATTATTATATGGAATTATTTAAAAATTATTTAGGGGATTCTTTGATTGAATCTTAAATAATAATACAATTTAAATAAATTTATTATATGGTATTATGAATTTAATAACAAGATTTATAAGTCAATAAAACTTGGAAAAATTTCTAGACACTTTAATATGTTACAAAGATTTTAGAAATACTTGGACCATTGATTTGAATCATAAAAATCAATATAAAATCCTTGAAACCTTAAAGCTTATTAAGCCTTGCTAGGGTTGACTTTTTGAGAATGGTCAAACCAGCCCATGAAACCTGTACCAATAAATAGTTTATGGAAACCATGAAGATTGATAAAAAGAACATCAAAAACGGATCATCCTAGCCAAAGTTGTGATAGAATGAAGTTTAGAGTCAAAAATTTGGAAACTGCCACGTGTCAAGTTCACACAGCGCGCCGGTACTTAGCATAAAATTCGCTAAGTGTCTTAACCTCCATCAGTGTTTTTGCCCTAACTTTAAACACCGATATCTCACTCGTCTTTGAGAGTTTTCCAATGCCGTCTTCTTCGTTCTCTTATCCTATAATCCATATTTCCAACCATTACTCATACACCATCTAAATCATTCTACATCGACCGCAAATTCAATCCAAAGTAGCCACCCTGTGAAACCAAAACCAGATTTCCAGATTTTGCTGAAATCAGGTAAACTTCGTTTGTGAACGAAAATCCACGTTCTATAGCTCGTTGTGTAGATCTCTAATCCCTCTAAAACTTTCATGTATGACCAAGGCTGATTCTCAATAGTGCGGAAGATATAAGCGTCTAAAGTTACCTACTCGATCACGTAAGGTTTTTGCCCAGAATTTTTCCAGAAACGACATGGTAAACTCAGATCTTTGTGGATCTGTAACTTTCTCCCTAGTTATTCGTTTTTCATGATTCTTCCACCAATGTTTAGAGTTACATGTCTACTTTAAAATGACGTAGGTTTTGTGGATTGAATCTCTCTCAATTAGCACGAGTTGATCCATGAAATAGGCTACTCGAACTGCACATGAAATAACAGTTTTCCGGAAACCGATTTTGAATTTCCCTCACCGGCGCTTCTCTGGTAGGTTTCCGATCAATTCCTCCTACAATCGTGTTCGATTTTTCATTCTCGAACTAATCCACTAACCAATTTAACCTATAATGCATCATATAGAGAGAATTTGTCAAAATTCAAATCGAAAACCGGTAGAACCCTAAGTTGACGAACCAAGATTCGAAATCCCTTATCCTTGCATTATAATTAACAAAATTGGTACCATTAGAACCGTATTTGAATTTCGAATCCAATGAAACAAAAATCAGTCGATTTGGCTCTGTGAGTTGATAGAAATCGACGATTTAGTACTCGGGTTCTGGGTTGAGTTTGCTGAAGAACTCGACAAACGTGAGCCGTCCGATCGTAGGTTAAGGAACGGACGGCCAAGATTAAAACGTGGGTAGATTAAGTTGTTTTGAGTTATATTAATTCCATAATTAAACCCTAACTTGTTGAATTTATTTAATGACCTTCCCGAATGTATTTTGACTTGGAATTTTAACCATAGATTCCTTATAAAATCTAGTTTATTTTGATGCAAATTAATATGGGTTTTGAGTTTTTAAAGGCAAATTATAAATTTTGTAAATTCTGAGTATTATGGAATTATTTAGATAATTTTAAAAGATATTTTTATGAAATAAAAATTTTATAATATGTCAAAAATATCATAGTTACTATATATTAAATTTGAGGATTTTTAGACAAGAGGAGGTAGGCCTAAAAATTGTGTTTCTGAAATTTTTCATAAGTTACCTTATAATGTAACGTTTTTAATGTAACGAAAATTAAAGTATGACTTATTAATAAACTTTATAGGTTGGAAATAATATAATAAGACTAAACTAACATTTAATACAGAATGTTAATAAATATTTTTAGGTATCAACTTTTAAGTGAGGTAAAAATTAGATACATGTACATATATACATATATATATATATATATATATATATATATATAATATATATATATATATATAGTATAATAAAGAAATAAAATAGTAACTTAGGTTAAATCAAGGAGTTAAATTAATCTACATTTTTATTAATTATATAATGTGGAAGTTAATATACTGAATTGAAACTAAGGAAAATACTTTATCTTATAAATCATATATTGTGTGTAGATGTGTGTACAAGTTAATATAAATAATTTAATTCAATAAAACTACATAAAGAATGTCTTGAATAAATCCTAATATATGTTTATAAAAAAATAAAAAAAATTACCTCATAGAAAATAGAATATGAAGGAATTAATAATTAAACTAAGCCTATACATAATACTACTAAAAGAATATTATATGAGGTGGTATTGAATTATGGTTATGAAATTAAGTTTAAAGAGTTACCTTTGAATTTATAAGATTTATATAAACCGTATTAAAATACATGTATAGTATTAGTCAATGACCATAATGTAAATCTATAATTGGGTTAAGTAATTAATAAGTTAACACTTAGGAAAATTTGTAATTAGATTTCACAAAATGTTACACAAATAGATCTTATAACATAATCAATAATAAAGTAAATGAAATACTTTTATCTGAATGTGAAGTGGATTTATATGTCTAGATTTAATCATTTCATAACATATATAGTATTGAATAATAACTTAATGTTTTAGGATAAAATCATTAAAAGGATTGTGATGCAAAACTATATTAAACTATGATTAGGAAATTAATCTAGATAATAATCTTTAAGTTTCTTAGAAGTAGATAAGCCATATAAAATACATTATAACATTAACTACCAATATTTAGAATGTGAGTTTATAAATAAGTGTTGTAGTTAAAAGCTAGAACTTGTAAAAAGGTTTGTAATATAAATTAGATATTTAAAACTTTAAACCTTTAATCAGATGGAACTAAGTTACATAAGATATTATATTGATATACTTTACGGTAATGGGAAATATTGATATGTTATTTGAATATAAAATATGAGAATTTTCAGAATAGATGATCTTATTAAATAATTGACAATTTCACTTATGAATGGGGACTTAATTATAGATAAAATAACTTATTACGTTATTCCTTTGAAACCTTAGGTTTTGTAAATAATTTAAAACGTATTTAAGACTTAAGTTTATTGAGGTTTAGTATAAAAGGATTATACATAGTCTATGGAGGGAATGTGTGTAAAAATAAAACATTTAGGAAATTAAATGTAAGCAAGGATACATAAAGGTTATCTTAAAACACCTTATTATATAGCTAATGATAAAGTAAATAATATACCTTGTGAATACTGAATGTAAGAGTTCGATGAGTCTAAGATAATTAGAATATAGTTATTTCAAGATGAAAAGTAATTTAACATCTTAAAACCAGATTATTTAATGGTTGTAATAAAAGTCATTCTGAACTAAAGATAAGAAAATTGAGTTTAGTAGTGCAATTAAGTTATGATAAGATGCATCTACAATACTATGATTCCAATATACAGGATGTAGACCCTAATTAAGTTGGGGGAAGATTTAATCATAATGGGTTATCTAGTGGATATTGATAAAAGTACATAATCATTACCTTGTGAAATGATAGTATAGTATTCTAAGATTTATTGAATAAAATAAAATGCACTTATGATATAAAGGTCTTAAATATGAGAATTACGGTTAAGTATTAGAAAAGTGGATTGAGTGGAACAATTGACAAGTGTCAGTAACATACATTCCTTGGTCTTACAACCTTGAGCAATACAACCTTCTAAAAAAAGGTTATACATAACATTTAAGCAAGGGATTACAAGATAATCGAGATTTAGAAATAAGAGTGAGGAATTTATTTAAGTTTAACTTAGGCTACCAGTTATTGATGATAGACTATCTTTAATGTTCCTTAGAGTGTTGTTGAATGTTGCATGAGTCCACTAGAACTGCTACAACATTAATCAGGTACGATTTCTCGTACTCGATACTTTTGCTGATGGACTTTATGGAATGTTTTGGAACACCAACTGATCTTGAATGGATTTCAAAAGGAAACTGTTGTGTGACTAACTCAGCTTGATGTGACTAACTGAGCCTTGAATGTGAAACTTCCTTGGTTATTAGTTCCTCCTATCTAGTTGTTTCATTAGATATTAACTGCCAAGGGTTTACGCTTCTGCACTCTATAGGACTGAGTGTTTTGGTATTGCTCTTGTGCAGTTAATGATCTAGTGGGGTAACTGGGAATATAGGAAAATATCTGGTATTGGTAAATTCTTCCTTTGGACTATGGGTATTGTTTCATCCATGAGTCGAGTTTGATCAGCCTTATTGGGAATGGATTCTTTCTATTAGATATTAATTGCTGAGGGTTTACGCCTCTGCACTCTGTAGGGCTGAGTGTTTTGGTATTGCACTTGTGCAGTTAATAATCTAGTGGGTAATATGGGAAATGTCAATCTTGGTATTGAGTATGGATTATTGCTATTAAGTGGTGCACACACTTTTCACCGATGACCGAGAACGGGTCGGTGGCAGCGGAGGTCTGCTATACCTCGTCCGTCCATCTAGACAACTGACAGCGGAGGTCTGTTTACCTTGTCCGTGTGGACAACTGACAGCTGAGGTCTGTTTACCTCGTCCTTGTGACAACTGACTGGCGGTGGGGGCCATCTCTCCCAATTGGTTTTATTCCACTCTTGAGTATGTTTGCCTATGGGAATCAACCTTCTGAAATGGTGGAGACATAAACTGTCTACCGCGGGTTATGGATATTCATGTCATTCCTAGTCCTTTGTGACTACTTAACTGTTTCTCTCTTAACCAGAGTTGGTTCTAACATCAACAATGGATGCTTACTAACTATATGGTGTGACTTCTTAAGTGGTTGACTTGGTTTTAAAGTTCTTTGTCTCTATCTTTGCCTCGTCCTCTTTTCTCAATAACTTGATTGTTTGAAGTGCCTTTTCTCTGTTTTACTTTTAAGAGTTTGTTTTCATGTTACTGTCTTATTTGAAGAACTATGTTTTAATTTATTGTTTTAGAGAATTGTATCAGTTCCATTCTAGGGAACTGACTCACCCCTCCCGGGATGGGCTGCTTGGTTTCATCTTGCAGGTATGAAATTGTTATACAGGTGGCCACGAAGAGTATGAGTGATTGGGATGAGAATTAGGAATTGTGGAGAGTATTCTATTTAACTTTCTGTTATGTTTAAGTTGTTTTCTCGAGTTCAGACTGTAACATTTGTAAGTAGTAATTGGTGAGGTTTTGTACCGGGTGTTTGGAACCTGATGATCTGTAATTGCCATTAGAGATTTTTATTCCGTTGTATTTACTTTAAATAGATGTGTTACAAGGTTGCTAATATATTTGACTTTAGCCTTAAATAGCTTATTTTCCTCTTCAAAATCAACCCGAATCAAAAGATACGCATGAGTTGAGAGGGTCTATTCCTCAAATACCTTTTCCAGAAGCAGAGGCAAAAGAAAAGAAAGGTAATTGCCTCAGAATATCTTGCTTGTTTTGATGGATCATGGATTAGCTGGAAGCTGATAGTTTGATGAATGTTTAACATTATGTATTGATTGGTCTGCTGGCATTTGTGGCTATTGTTGGCCATTTGAAATAGCTAGCTGTAGAGTTTGTTGTGAATTGCAACGATATAATATACACTTCGTGATGGTTTTTGATTAATAACTCAATGTAACATACTGTGTGTCTAGTTACAGTCACAGGAATCTGAAGACTGACAAAAGTGAAGAATGAAGATTACGTTTACAGAATCTTTGCTAGAGTAATTTTAGGAGGTTTTTTATTCTAAGAGATATTAAATATAAAATCTAAACAGATTTTATATTCTTGTGCCTTATAGTTTTTATCTTTCAAAAGAATATTTTAGTTAGATAAATCTTATTGTCTATATAAGTAATATTGCTTGCTGAAGCAAATTACGCTTTTTACAACAGAGAGAGAATAACTATTATTGAGTGAGTTTCTAAGAGTGTCTGTGTAACCCTAGTTCTAGAGGCGAATTGAGGGTAGTTACATGTTAGTGCTTGAAGAGTCTGTTCTTCGAGTACGAGTGTGTGTATCGAATTGATACGTGTTAATGAAGTGAAGGTTCACATGATTTCCATACTTTAATCTCTTTCTTCTGAGTCAGTAAGTTCATCGTCAGTCTGTTACTCAGTCCCTTAGTTCGTGTTGAGTAACAATAACACTAAGAACTATCATTGCAAGAACCTATAACACCATCTGACGTGTTGAAGATGATGAATCAGATTGATAAACTAGCCGAATGTTCATAGCTGATTGTCATGAGAAGTTTAGGTTGGAGAAGATTGAATCTTATAGAAGTCTACAGACATCAAAAAAACATCATCTTTATCTAGCTACATACCATGAATCATGAATCTTCTTTTGTTGTTCGTTTCCTCTTATATCTTTATTTATGTGTGGTTCTGTTATTTTAAGTTACATTCACATATTGAGTGGCAACTGAGACTCAGAGTTGAACTTTTGTATTTTCTTTATCCAGCAACAACAGTAGTGACTATTAGTTAGTTGTCTCTTTCTGAATCTTCCTTCCATCTCTGTCAGTTGTGTCTCTTGTCTTCCTTTAATTCTCTTGTCTCATTAGTTAGGGATTTGGCCTCGTCTTGCTGATTGAATGACATTAATCTATGTATCATGTGTTACTTTCTGTTTGCATGTGTTTTTCTCTTCCCAATTTAATCTCAGCCATTAGTAATGTTGGTGCTTCAGTGTACATAGTGCAAAAAAGATATGAGGACTACTAGCTTGTCCGGCTAGAATGTTTGAGTTAGGTTAGTGTGTCTATGCTGATCTTTTGACAGTCTGTTGATGGATAAAAGAAGTTGTGAAGAATCATGATTGAGGTTACCCTACTTAGTGTAAGGTTCCATTATGAGTGTTGTTGCTTGATTATATCATCCTAATGAGTATTGTTAAAAAAGTTTGTTGGGACTGCTTGATGCGTGTGTTGGTATTTGTATCTTGAACTGATCTGTTAAATATTATCATTTAATGCAAAAGAGCTGTGAGTATGAGGATGCTTAGAGGGTAGGCAAGATGTTTAGGTGCTCGAGTCTCATTTTATTTTATTTTTCTAAAAATACATCTATGAGGGCAACAAAAGTCATCCTAATAGACGATCAAAGGGGGCGACTAAAAAATTTTGTCACCACTGACGTAAATCAAGAGGGCAACTAAGATGACTCGTTCCCATAGATAGTGATAAAGGGGACGACTAAGATGACTTGTTCCCATAGATAGTGATCAAAGGGGGCGACTACCAAGTCACCTCAATAAAGTGCAGTCCATCATAGTGGGAATAATGACAAAAAAGAGGGCGAGGAGAAAGCTTGCCTCTCTAACATCAATCATAGAGCGAGCGATTTTATATTTGTCCTTATTGAAACAAACAACGGGGGTGACCAAATTACGTCGCCCCGCTTGATCGTCGATCAAAAAGAGCACTGCTTCGGAGGGCGACTTTAGTTGCCCTCGTAGACCTTATCAAGCAGGTTAATGACAAGTTATTGATCTATCAGGGCAATAAAAGTTGCCCTAATAGATCTAATATGTTGTAGTGGATCTCCGGTGATATGTATATAAAAACAAAAAGATTACTAAATATATAGAGACACATCTACATGATAGAACAAGAAGTCGGGTTGTCATCACTAATTAAATCTTCAATTCTCATATCCCCATTATACTACAATAATCCTTCACATTATCGTAACAATTAATATCATACTCCTGACTAACCCGATATTGCAGCTGATCATCCCACAGGGACGTCGAAACTCTTAAGTTTGAATCCGAAAGGTAATTAGCTCTATAAGCGAACGCCTGAATTTGGTCCCCGTAGTAATGGTTAAAACTATCCATGCTTGTATTGTAGGGTTGATGAACCGGCAGCCATGGTTCCGCACACTTCCCCATCTTCCTCACCGCCTTTAGTACCATTTCTTGGTCTGTTGTTCCCTTCACCGTCACTTTCTGTGCATCCATGTCTATTTCCACTTCCTCCACGTCTGCGTGGTCAGCGAAATGAATAATGTGATTCAAGAGAGGTTATGATAATATAATAAGTGTATTTATTAATTAATTATTACCGTCAAGTTTCTCGAGTTTCTTCTTGATTTTTGTAGCGCAGCCATGACAATCCACTGCAACTCTTAGTTCGGCCATCTGATAGTTTGCTAGCTAGCTGTAAAGATATATCTAGCCACCAGCCAATGAGGGGTGTATTTTGTTTTTTTGTTTTGGTATTGAAGGTTTGTGTTGCACCAATACTGCGCAGGTCTAGAGGAGGTGGCGTATCAAGAGCTCTCATCTATCTAGCGAAGATTGTTGTAGAGAATAGCTGTCTGTCGCTTGATTGTAGAAGAAGAAGCAAACCATGATGTATGTATGTGTGTGTTTTAATTTGTTGGTGTGTGGATATAATATTGTCTCTGTCTTGAGAGCTGAGAAGATAGCGTGAGTTTTCCAGGAAGAAGCTGTTCTGGTCCGGAGAATGCTTGGCAAAACAACAAGAAAAACATGCAAACAAAAAAGAAATAAGAAAAGCTCGTTTTACCTTTATTTAAAAAAACAACATGTCTCAGGCTACATAGCCAAAGAGCTATATTACATGTACATACATATACTAGAAGAAACATGTACGTTACACCTATAAACAGGTACATCACTTATATAACAATTATTGTACACAAAAATATTATTTCAGTATAATTGTTTATTAATTGTACATATTTTTGTTATTATTTTCATTGTTGGTTGTACAGTAAATGTAGTTATCTTTGGCCAAGAATTTTTCTTTAAAAATATGGTGTCTTTCTCATGTTTCGCGATGTTCAGGGGTGTCAATACTGATTCACCCGTTTACCCCGATCTATATAATGGGTGAAAACTTGAATTAAAGAAACATGTACATTACACCTATAAACATGTACATCACTTATATAATTATTATTGTACACAAAATATTATTTCAGTATAATTGTACATGTTTTTCTTATTGTTTTCATTGTTGGTTGTACAGTAAATGTAGCTATCTTTGGCCAAGAATTTGCTTTTAAAATATGGTGTCTTTCTCACGTTTCGCGATGTTCAGGGGTGTCAATACCGATTCTCCCGTTCACCCGATCCATATAAATGGGTGAAAACTTGAATTAACATGTAAAAAAATGGTGATGAGACCCTTCAAATATTTTACCAAGAATTACTGTCAAACTCACAAAATTTATATAAATTACACTTTGATTCCAAAGATACTATAAATTTATAATCTACCCCTAATATTTTTTCTAATAATTATAAATCATACAACAAAACTCTGACCCGGCCACCCATTTCATGATAAGATTATATATTTGTTAGGATAGTTATATTATTGTGGTTTATGTTATAAGTTATTTATTCATGTCACATGTTGTGTGGGTGGTAGAGTGGAAACTCTTGACCGTTGTAGGTTTAGGTTCTTAAAGGGCTTTGGTGTTGTTACTGTGAGTCTGTCTGTCCAGTGTGACATTTTCCATTATTCTGAAATACAAGAGGGTTTTCTTTTCCCTTTCTTTTACTTCTCACTTGGTTGTTGCTTTCGCCTGCGATTTCGTAGAGCTCTGGTGGGTTTATTTTCATGGTATCAGAGCGCATTCTGACGCTCCATTGTGAGATCCACTGCGCACACCAACTCAAGAACGTCCCAACTTCAAGATGACTGAGGTTGAGAGATTCGTTAAAGGGCAAGGGTACTGATGAAACGTCTGGAAGCGGAAACAGCACAGCGGGAGACAATGGTGATCCTCTTCATCTCGCTACCACTGAGAGTCCAGGTGCCGTCCTCGCAAGCAAGTTCAACGGAATCGGCTTTCAGTGTTGGAGAATGCAGATGGAGATAGCTCTTGGAGCCAAGAATAAGCTCGGCTTTGTGAACGGAACCGTCAAGAAGCCTACTGACTCCGTGCAAAAGTCCGAAGCTTGGACGAGATGTGATTCAATGGTCCGCGCCTGGCTACTGACGGCTTTAGAGAAAAACATCGCAGAAAGCATGTTGTTCACTCCATCAGCCGCCGAAATCTGGAAAGAATTGTCCAAAAGGTACGGACAATCCGACGCTACCAAGATATACTCTCTGGAGCAGAAACTTGCGACCACCATTCAAGGTAATGACTCCGTTTGTGACTACTTCACCGGGCAGAAAAAGATTTGGACGAGATTGATGCTACGAACACCATCCCTTCTTGCGCCTGTCAAAATTGTACTTGCGGGGCATCAGAAAAAATTAGGGTTTTCGTCAAGGAAAGGAGGACTAAAAATTCCTTTGGGGTTGAATGAGAGATACGGGTCAATCCGAGGCAACATATTGATGTTGAAGCCTCTACCAGACATAGACGAGATTTTCGCTCACCTCATTCAAGAAGAACGACAAAAACTTCTCACTCTCAACAGCCCTGCTTTGAGCGACTCAGGTTCTCTTTCTTTCACTGTCGAACAATCAAAGAAAATCCATCCGAAGTCTCAATATCCCAACAACAGAAGGTCACCTCTGCAGTGCACCTACTGTCACAAGGCTGGTCATACCGAAAGAACGGTGTTACCAGAAGAATGGTTTTCCCCGGGGGTGAAGAAACCCTAAATCCAAGAAGAGCAGTGCCAATCTGGTCAATGATCTGGAAGAAAGAAGTGGTGAAAAAAGTGCGAATAAAGATCCCTTCGGTGGAATTTTATCGGCAGAACAAATTGCCAGAGTCTATGAGTACATAAACAAATCAGCCCCTATCAGGAAGGAAACCTTGCCTGAGAGCTTGTCAAACTACAATTTTGTCGGTAAAAACGTACAAACCCTGTCTTGTTTTAATTATACGCATAGCTATGCTTCCAATTCTAGTGATAATGACATGCTTGGGACTAATGAGTGGATTTTGGATTCTGGAGCTTCAGATCACATGTGTGGCAATTTAGAATTGTTTCTTGATTATTAACCCTTAATTATCCTCATACAGTGGGGATGCCTGATGGTCATCCCCAACTCGTCAAAATAGTAGGAACTGTTAGGCTCAGTGACATTATTTTTGAAAGATGTTCTGTTTGTGCCTTCATTCAAGTTTAACTTAATTTCCATTAGCAAGTTAAGTGAACAAATGAAGAGAAAATTTGTTTTTGATTACAAATCCTGTCTTACCAGGATTGTGAAGGAAACAAAGCCGTGCAAAATGGGAGTTTCTACAGAGGGCTGTACAGATGGGTTGATAGCTGTGATAGACAGAAAAAAGCTTCTTTAGGCTGTAGTAACAATTAATGTTGTTAGCTTGGGTTTTGACTGTAATGATGAATTGAGCTTGTGGCACCATAGGCTGGGTTACATGCCCAAGAAGAAATTGATGACTTTGAATCTGTTGAAACCTTTCCTTGAAGATAAGCAGTTTGTGTGCGAATCTTGTGCTAGGTCCAAGTCATAGAATCCCTTTTGTTAATAACAACAATAGAAGCAATGATATTTTTGAATTACTGCACATTGATTTGTGGGGGTCTTATAAGGTCAAAACTCATGATGGAATTCATACTTTCTTACTTTCGTTGATGACAAAAGCAGAGCCACATGGGTTCATCTCTGTGCTTTTAAATCTGATTGCTTGAATATTATTGCTAATTTCTTGGAAATGGTTAAAACTCAATTTAACAAAAGGGTCAAGATTATTAGAACCGACAATGCCTACGAGCTGGGAGGCTCATGGGCTGGATCTGATTTATTTAAGCATCATGGCATCATTCATCAAACATCATGTGCGCACACTCCACAAAAAAATGGAGTTGTGGAGCGAAAACATAGGCATATACTAGAGACAGCAAGGGCATTAATGTTTCATTCAAAGCTTCCTTTAATTTTTTGGGGAGAAAGTATACAAGTTGCTGTTTTTCTTATAAATAGAATGCCTTTGCCAAGCATTGAAAATAAAACCCCTTTTGAGATTATTTATGGACACAAGCCTAATTACCTTGATTTGAAATGTTTTGGCTGTCTCTGCTTTGCCAACATTAACAAGAATCAGTATGATAAATTTGCATCCAAGTCAGTCAAAGCAGTCTTTCTTGGTTACCCACAGCAGAAAAAAGGATATAAGCTTTTTGATATAGATAACAACGTCATTATCTATAGTAGGGATGTAGTTTTTCATGAAAACTTATATCCTTTTAGAAACTTGGATAAAAATGAATCTGTGGGCAAGAATCATGTTACAGAGACAGGTGCTACTGATTTCTTTTGTGAGTTTGATTATTCTCAAGATGAGGCAGTAGAATACCAGCCTTTGGGGAATCCTCCTGCAATAGAAGTAGAGCACCCAGATCAAGGCAGTCATGAAGCGCAAGGGTCTGTTCCAGAAGTAGGAAGAACAGAAGAAATGGCAGCTGAAGGTGAGCTACCTGATATGATGGAAGAAGGCATTGATGCCCCTGCTGAGCTTACGGTCAGAAGATCACAAAGGCAAAGACACATTCCAGGGCATCTCAAAGACTTTGTTGTTGGTCAGACATAAACAGTTAAACCAGATAAGTTAACACACTCTCAGTTCTCTGATGCGTTCTCCCAGATCATGTTAGACAGAATTTCTAGGACTGGTTGTGTGGTTCTTGGACATGATGAGACCTATAGTTGTGATAATCAGATTGTTAATTTAGATGATAGTGACACTATTGCAAGTTCTCAGCTGATTAGAGAAAATTTAGTTGTTATTCCTGACGGTGTTTCACAGCATATCTATTGTTCTTCTGTCTTGACCAAGGAAATTGAGCCTATTTATTTTTCTGATGCTGTTAAGGATTCTAGATGGCAAAAGGCAATGAATGAGGAGTTTAAGGCCTTGGAAGGGAATAGGACTTGGGACATAGTGGATTTGCCAATAGGAAAGAAGCCTATAAAGTGTAAATGGGTTTATAGATTCAAATATAAGGTTGATGGCAAACTGGAAAGATGTAAGGCTAGGCTTGTTGTGAAGGGGTTCACGCAGAAATATGGAATTGATTACTCAGAAACCTTTTCTCCTGTTGTGAAGTTTACAACTATCAAGGCTTTAGTCATTCTAGCATCTAAGATGGGTTGGCATATAGGTCAATTGGATGTTAACAATGCGTTTCTCCACGGGGACTTGAGTGAGGAGGTATATATGGAAATTCCTGAAGGGCATAGTCTAGAGGGCTCGGGTAAGGTCTGTAAGTTAAGAAAGTCTTTGTATGGGCTGAAGCAAGCCTCTAGGCAGTGGCATCAAAAATTAAGTGATTTCCTTAAGGAGTTAGGATTTGTGCTGTCAATGAATGATTATTCCCTTTTCATTAAGACTGCTAATGGCAAAACTTGTTTTCTGATTGTTTATGTGGATGATATATTAGTCACGGGCAATGATACTGATTTGATTCATTCTATTAAAACTGAGCTAGATCAAAGATTCAGAATCAAAGACTTGGGAAAATTGAATCTGTTTCTTGGAATGCAGTTTGTGCATACTTCTGATGGTGTTATTCTTTTACAGAGGAATTATGCATACAGTTTGGTATCTGATTTTGGTTGCTTAAATGAGGAAGCTGCTGTTAGTCCTCTTAATGTTTCAGTTAAATTAAGAAGAAGTGATGGTAAACCTTTAGATAATCCCACTTTGTACAGACAATTAGTTGGCAGGCTTACTTATTTATCCCATAGCAGACCTGACCTATGTTTTGCCATTTAAGTTCTCAGCCAATTCTTGGAACATCCCACAGATGTGCATTTTCAGGCAGCTGTTCATACACTTAGATATGTTAAAGGAACTCTAGGATATGGATTTTTTTTCAATAACAGAAAAGAGTTTGATTTAGTATCTTTTTGTGATGCTGATTGGGCAAGTTGTCCCAACACTAGGAAATCTATTAGTGGCTACTTTATTTGCTTTGGTGGTTGTCCTTTATCCTGGAAGTCTAAGAAACAATCTAGTGTTGCTTTGTCTTCTGCAGATTCGAAGTACAGGGCCATGAGGCATGTCACCTCTGAGCTTAGTTGGCTGACGTTGTTGCTTGGGGAGCTTGGAGTGGCAAACCTTGAACCAGTACCAGTCAAATCAGATAGTCAGTCAGCCATACATACAGCCCGCAATCCTGTGCTACACGAGAGAACAAAGCATATTGAGTTGGACATCCATTTTGTGAGGCAGAAGCTACAATAAGGGCTCATTTTGGAAGAATTCATTTCTTCAAAGGATCAATTGGTGGATGTCTTGACCAAATCTCTGCCTGGGAAGCAATACCCTCAGTTGATTAGGAAAATGGGTTTGAAAAGATGTGAGCGCTTTGTTCAGTCTGCAAATCTTGCAAGGATTGCATGATTTGAGGGGTGGGTGATAAGATTATATATTTGTTAGGATAGTTTATATTATTGTGGTTTATGTTATAAGTTATTTATTCATGTCACGTGCTGTGTGGGTGGTAGGGTGGAAACTCTTGACCGTTGTAGGTTTAGGTTCTTAAAGGGCTTTGGTATTGTTACTGTGAGTCTGTCTGTCCAGTGTCACGTGAAGTGGGGTTCCACCACACGTAGTAACCAAATGGCTAGCGGAGAGTACATGCTGCCTGCGGAGACAACAGATGGGACTCTCTTCGACCAAATCCCCTTCCGACTCCAACAAACGGACCCTTGCGACCAGGGAGCCATACCACAGACAGACTGCGGAAGAACAATCGCCTCCGAAGCAGAGCAAGACCCTCTCCGAGAGACTGGGAGGAATTATTGGTAAAAGGGGGTAAAGTTATACGAAAGCCTTGTATGTTTGAGAATATTCTAGAATGATGTAGGCCCACAGAAACGGTTATACACTATAGGGGGGCCTATAAATAAGAACCATAAGCTATGTAATTGGACACGCTTTTATCAATACAACACTTGGTGCTCTCTTTGCAACCTCTGTTTGAGTACAAGTTCCATACCATTTCATTGGCGCCGTCTGTGGGAAACGAACGTCGAAAGACAACCACGATCCAATCCACAAGAGTCACGTTTCTTGTCTTTCGTTCGACCATGGCACCACGATCAAGCAAAGGGAAGGGGAAGATGGCTGCAACCGGGGAAAGCTCGTTCTCAAAGGAAGACCTCACCGATCTGATGAGGAGTTTTGCGCAAGAGGTTAATGAGAAGATCGCTGAGAACAATGAGCGATTCCAAACAGGAACTGACAGATAGAGATCTAGAGCACCAGAGGAAGATCGACGAGATGGCGAGCGTAATCGAGAATCTGAAAGCAAAAAGCGGATCAAAGAGTGAAGAAAGCCGGAAAGAAAGTCACCACCGAAAGATGCAAAGGAAGACCTCGTCGACATGTCGCTGTATCCCTTCACCGAAAATATTCGGAAGGTGAAGCTTCCACCGTTCTTTGTCGCTCCGGCAATAGAGAAGTACGACGGAACCGAGATCCCGCTCAACATATCAAGAAGTTCATCTTCGCGATGAACACTCAAGGGATCAGTTCCCAGGCACTCTGCAATTTGTTTCCGGGAACACTTACTAAAAGAGCTCTAAATTGGATCTCCTCTCGGAAACCACAATCCATCTCAAGCTTCAAGCAACTTACAGAGGAATTTCAACTTTACTTTGCAGCAAGTAAAAAGATCCAGAAAGATACGATCGAACTGATGGACATCAGGCAGAGAAGGGGAGAGACGGTGAAAGAATACAACGAGCGCTTCCATAAGCAAGTGGCTGAAGTAGACGATGTGGATGAGAAGATACTGGTGAAAGCTTTCGGGAATGGATTGGCAAATCCAAGGTTGGCAGGGAAAATTGCTACCAAAGCACCGCAAACTCACGGAGAGTTAGCAAAAATGCTGCACAGTTTCTTGAAATCGGAGATTGCGGAAAATAAGGCGAAAGAATTGGCCAATAGTTTCAGGCCGCCTAACAAGAAGAAACAAGGAGGAGCGTTGTCTGTTGGCGCGAGTTATGGGGAGACATCTGCTTCGAAGCCTTGGGGAGCAAGGTACAGGCCGTATGGGAAGGATCCAGTCACGACTTCCCATACTGGAGGCAAGACGACATATGGAGCAAAAGTTATTACTATCGCTCCAGGAAGGTACGCAGCCGCAATAAGGGAAGGCTATCTTCCGCCCCCGAAGAAGCCTGCCTCAGGAGAGAACACATTGGCGTATTGTGAATTCCACGGACACTTCAACCACAGAACGACCAATTGTGTAACATTGTCAAGAGAACTGAACAAAATCGATGAGCAAAAGAGGAAACAAGAAAAGCAGAGACAAGAAGCTTCCAAACAGCAAAAGAATAACAACGACTACCAAAACCGATCTCGTTACGGGCATAACGGGGGTGGCACGAGGAATGAGGATCACCTCGAATTAGACCATAGCAATCTTTCGATTTTGGGGTCATAACTGGTTTGTTTTCAAAAAAGGGGCCATTCAGGGCAAAAGAAAAGAAAAGGCACGTACACGAAGTCCATGAGAAGCTACCGGAGAAGAAAATCCAAAAAGGGAACCCTTACCACCTATCTACTTCACGAAGGAAGACGAGGTAGGAGTCTACTACCCCCACAATGACCCCCTCATCATTCGAGCTCAAATCAATGATAGGATGGTAGGAAACATCCTTGTCGACAGCGGAGCAGGAGCAAATGTGATCTCCTTAGCGGCGTTCCGGAAACTGGAAATCCCGGATGAAAAGGTCAAGCCATTTACTGCTACTTTCTGAGGGTTCATTGGAGGAATCACGGCTCAGGCCAACGGAAGTATCGATGTCACAATGACGTTAGGCCAAAAGGATGATCGGAAAACAGAAAAAATAACCTTATATATCATGCGAGATCTGTCCGGGTACAACGTCTACTTGGGGCGACCCGGGATCAATGCTTTCGGAGCTGTCTGTAGCATCTCAAGCTCAAATACTTGACAAGGGGCGGAAGGCTGGTATCCATCCCCGGAAGCCAGAAAACAGCAAGGGTGTGCGAAGTACGGATCACCGAGGACTTTCCGGAAGAGGACGTAGTCAAAGAGGTCGGCTCTAGTCGTGAGTACGGAGAAGGAGAAGCCAGAGCACGGATGCCTGGAGAAACCTCCGAGAAGGTAGTGGTACCGGCGGAACAACCAAAAGAGGTACCCCTGAACATCGATCCTTCTAAATTTTTCAAAATTGGAAATGCTTTTCACCATGATGAGCAGATTCGCTAATGAGATTTTTGGAAAAAAGAAGAAAGACATTCGCTTGGAGCCGAAAGGACATGCCCGGAGTGGACGCCAGCGTTATCCAGCATAACTTGAACGTCGATCCGAAGGTTCCCGCCGTCCGATAGAGGAAGAGGATTATAGGAAGAGAAAGGGACGAGGCTGCTCAGACGGAGGTCGAAAGGTTGCTAGAAGCCGGCTTTATTAGAAAAGTTTTTTATCCAAAATGGCTATCAAATGTAGTTTTGGTTAAAAAAGCAAACGGAAAATGGAGGATGTGTGTGGATTTCACGGATTTGAATAAAGCTTGTCCGAAAGATTTCTACCCTTTACCTTCCATAGATAAGCTTGTAGCGGCAACAACACAGAGTAGCGTGATGAGCTTTTTAGATGCGTTCTCTGGGTATAACCAAATAATGATGAACAAATGACCAAGAGAAAACATCTTTTGTCACCTCAACCGGTATTTTTTGCTACAAGGTCATGCCGTTTGGATTAAAGAATGCAGGAGTAACCTTTCAGCGAATGATTGACGAGGTATTTCGGAAGCAGTTGTCTCGAAATGTGGAGGCATATGTGGATGATATAGAAGTAAGAAGTGATTCTATAGCCCAACACATGGAAGACCTTGAGGAAACCTTCAATACCCTGGATAAATACAAGATCAAGTTAAATCCTGAAAAATGCGTCTTCGGGGTCACCCGAGGGAAGTTTTTGGGGTTAACAACATTAACACACTTAACAACAAACTGCAGCGGAAACAAACTTCATCACATTACTTAACTCCTTGGTGTTACACGCCGTTAACCACCCACGTGGCTAACAAGGCTATTACATATACAATTGTACCGGTCGGATGGACTAGACTCCCGAGCGACTACACATTACTATCCCTTTCCATTAACACAACAACAACACATACACCTTCCAACTGTACCGAGTATTTATAAACTAATGCCGATAACAATTTCGGTCTTACTACTCCTACTGTATATATACACTTATATGATTACCCATGTACAACAACTACCCCGTCCTACTCTTGAACGGCTTCCAGCTCTTCGTACCTGAAATAAGAAAAGAAGAGAAAGGGTGGCCCCCAAGGGCTCAGCACCTTTGCTGGTATGGTAATCCCGCAGCCCACATGCTACCGGGCCACGCACAACTAATTGTCGTCTTAGCATGCGATTGATTATATTTAAATCATGCATGCAACTATAAACACACAACACATAACATTTCGCCTCAATGGGCTCAACAAACGGATAATACATCCTTACTTGATAAGTCACTCATGGTATTCATTATCCTTAGAGTGTTCCTCCTCTAATGGAGCTACTTCCTTAATAGACGACACTTACCCTTAAATCGGGTTATCCTTAAACGCCTCTTATCACAAACTGGGATTCATTTCCATGATCCACACACTCCATATCTTACAACATATAGCATTCCTCACATAACAAAACATAACAACACTTTTCACGTTTCGACGTGCACATGATAACATCGCAATAGGAATTGCATTACAACAACATCACATAACATAACGGGAACGGTCCTCTTAGGAACCGACCCAAACATAGTTAATTCACTGGTGAGCCTAGAGATTGGTGTCACCCTCATGGTAAGCTCGTTATACAACAACAACAACACTCATTACCGTCCTAATAGTCGGACGAGTAACTTAAGTTAAGATGGTTCGGGTTTGGAGGCCCGAACACACCACACAAACACATTTCCATGTTCCGCCTAACCGATTAAGTCAGAATAGCTAAGCTTTGGAATAAGCTAATGGGAGATCATAACCCGTGAGGGAAACAACATAACAGAGAGAAGGGTAAGGCTAAGAAGGATACCCACTCCCAAACAACACGCGACCGGCCAAACCGGATTCCTCACCACTGTTAGTACATACTTACTTTAGATATTAGTTAGAACCCCACTATGGAGTCTATCACATCTACACACCATACAGTATTACAACTGGGTTAAACACACAAGGGAGATCCCTACATTCACATACTCATATCACACAATTAACACACGCATAGCTAGCCGGTTAGAACGTCCCATAGTTCGGGTCGTTTGCTCCGAATACCGAACTCCCATGTGATCCTAGACTCAGTTAACTAAGGTTAACACTTCTGAGGTTAAATGGTATCGGAGTTGAACACGCCACATAAATGAATTACTGTAAACTCATTACATGTTTTATCTTACAACGTGACAAACACACAAGAAAAACACATTGGCATACAAGCCGGTGTAATCCAGTAGGACACGGGTTGCAAGAAAACCATACCTGTCACCGGAGTCCACTTTACCACGTCCACTTATGTTCCTCGAGCAATTCTCGAACAACTGATAACATTACATGTACTTTTATTAACATCGGGGTAGCATGATTATTTAATGTCTAATGCTTATAACTTTTCCCCGTTAACTTAATTACATAACTTCACTTTTAACTTGTTTTACTTTTACATTTTAATACATCTTTTCCCCCCCCACTAAATTGTCATTATAACTCACCTAACATGTCTTAAGCAACCTTATAACATCATTACTAATCAATCCCCATCATTACATATCATTTTATAACCTTAAACAATGTTTTTGGTCCGACCGACCTTACCGACCGACCTTACACAAGGTTGGTCCATTCCAGAACACATTACCGTCAAAAATTTCTACTCCGACCGACCTTGTAAGTTCGGTCGCATGTTCGGTCCATTCCCGAGAGTTTCTTCCCTTTTTGAAAATTCAGGCCCGACCGAACTTGCCCAGTCCGGTCCCATGTTCGGTCGATTCCAGAAACTAATCATCACACACCACTGTTAACCAATAAACACACTTATCACAATGGTATTCGCATCTTCTGCGCAATTACCACAATTAAACCCTGAATGAACGCGTATGTTACATAACACACACACCAATCATAAAAAACAATTATTTATGCTATGCACAACATAAATCACGTACACTTGTACGGTAATACACACTAAGTGGTTTTGCGCTCTACCCCCCTTAAAAGGGATTACGCCCACGTAATCAATCACTAAACATTGGCTTAAAATGTTCTGCCATCGTGAAGTGTTTTAACTTCCACGCGGTCTATTACACAATGGATTCTGATTAGAGGATCTTAACCATACTGGCGGTTTAGTTCCTAAACCAAGAATTCTCATTGGAGTTTGTTCAAACTCTTAGTTGGTTTCGATTCTGGCCTGTTAGGCTTCTAGGCGTTAATAATTAGCCATTCACTCATGTTCACCATGTACATTCAACACTTGAATCACTGGCTCACTAGTTTCTGCTGCGAAACTCTAGTAACTGTAGAGTTTAATTGCCCCTTTTTGTTATTCTTACTGTATTGTACATCCCCAATTGTCACCTTCATCTTGGTAACAATGGTTTCTCAACCGACGCGTGGTATCTCTTACCGTTAGCGAATTCGGTGAGTTATAAACTTTCTATCCACTTCCATAGTAATTTACTGTATAAATAGTTATGTATTTCACAATGATTGACTTGTTCCCTTCCGACTTACTGTCGGTTGAGATTGAGCTACTACCTAGTGTGTAGTGCTCTCTCAGCTATTTACAACATTTGGGGTATATCCCATACCGATATTTGGCAGTTAGTGCTGCTATAGTCACTTGTTGTTAATCATGTCTCCACATTTGGTTTTGTACAAGTACTCTTTATTGGTGCGGCCTTGCATTTCCTATGCATTGGCCAATATAACATTATTCCTCCACAATTAACTTGTTTCCAATTCCTAGCTATCCCACTCGATCATTACTACACAAGTGCAATACCAAAACACTCAGTCATACAGAGTGCAGAGGCGTAAACTCTTGACAGTAAATCCTTTATGCGATTCGCCATGGAATTCACACTGGGTTCCTCAGCACACAGTACCTACCACTGGCTTATTGCCCAGTCTGTTTAACATCGCTTATCTTGCATCTCTACTAGGTTAACTCATAACTGGTCTTATCTGCTACATTATCGTTTAAAATACTTATACAACGGTCGCTTGCTGCGCACCGTGCTCTTACTCCTTGTATAACATCAGCTTATATCGTATTTACTGTCACATTAACTTCCACACATATACTTACATTATTCACATTATGGTTTGTCATTCTTTTGGATGACTACTGAATACTCTTTGAGCGTCGATCACTCAAGTCATAAACCGGCGTTATTCAGCTCGGTGCTTCACTTTATACACACACGTTACCAAGCTAACTGCTCTCTTTCAATAACAATATCGTCCATCCTTAACATATTTCTTGAACTTGATTCACATAACCACCGCTCCTGCGGTCTCACAATATATTGAGAGGTATCCCCCCGCTTAATGTAGTGGTTCGTTTACCACTCTATTCACTTATACAAGATAAACTTCTGCAATCAATCTAATTTACATAACACATTTTATTTGTGGCTTATAAGCCTTACTGCCTTGAGCTGCGCTCATTGTAGGCTGTCCACATACATGTACTTCTTTGTACAACATCACATGGTTTGGATATTATATTGAGCTCCATGACAAGGTCGTTACATTCCGTTTCCTTTCATGGGATGCCCCTTAGGTTTGCCAGTCCGTCTCCTGACAACTTATGTCTAAACTGGGTGTTAGTTTCAACCCTTGTGCTCCTGTCATGCCATTTCGTGCAACAATTATTGATGCGAACACCATTTAAGAATTGCTCCTGGGTGTTACTAAGTTATGCCTTTACATCTGGTTCACACTTATTGGTACATTCCGTTAGCCACGCCGTTTGTGTTCTTAACTGGCTTATTATCTCCTCCTGTGAAGATCAACATTTCCTGGTAGTGTAGGTACTCATTCTGGGAGTTTCATCCCGTTCATTGCACATTAATGTGTCTACATCAGGCATCTGCTTAGCCATGGACAGGCTGGGTCACCGTTCCAGCTAACATGTTTATCCCTGAGGATCCTTAAGACGTACACGATGTCTTTACATTACAGTTAGTGCACTTCGCACCTCCTGACTCTTAAGCATTTCGTTGAAAGGAATTCACTAATTCCTTTAGTCTCGTTAACTTGACTTGTTCCTTTACTCAACCAACCTTCATGGTAATCCTTAGCTCTTGTTTGTTTTATACTGCTGACTGTAGTATGAAGTCGACTACTTCCCGTGTTCCGGACTCTACTTGTATACATATGTGGGGTACCATGCTGATACATTACTACTTACCCACTAACCCATAAGTAGGTCTGTCAGGCCCACAAGCTCCTATCGGAGTGCGGTCGTCCCACATTACAGTTGGTACACTCGTAGTGTCCGTCACACGCCTAGGTGAAGTATTCTGTTGTCAACTCCCTTATATTGTCCCGTGACAATATGCGTCCCGTGCTTCCCGAACTTAATCGAAGGAAAGTTTATCCATTGTTGAATTCTTATCAACTGCCCTTGGTTTTACTGGTTTGGTTTAGAAGAAGGTTTGAAAGAAGTATTGGTTTGAAAGAAAATCTGGTTTTGAAGGAAAAAATTTGGAATAAATCTGAGTTTGAAAGAAAATTTTCATGGTTTCACAACATCTTCTTACCTTAACCACGTCTAGCTTCTTGCTGACTGGTGTACTTACAATTACAGGGTTAGGCTAACAGGCCCTTCCACTATTATGACGATCACATTTAACTTATGGTACTTTACCAAGTACTTTGTAGTGGTTATAAATTTCCCGAACAGCCCTGTTATAGCAAGGGCGCCATGCTAACTGGCTATCGGTTCAACACTTACCGGTTGCGGTATTGTTCTTACCCGCACTGTCATCAGTGGCCTTGTTGGCCCTCACTGATCTTACTGTCTTGATAATAACTCCTCTAGGTGACTTCTCACTGTCTTCACATGATGATCATCAACTAGGGTGTTTCCCATTCTGGGAGACCCCTTTTACTTAGTATTGTATCCTATTTGTAGCCCGTTCCACGTATTTGTCGTGGTTACTGAGACTTGTCTCTTGTTTGGGCACTACGTTGTAGTTCCCTTGTCGGTTGGTATACCGTTGGTGTATTATTTATCAACTGTGGTCCCGTAGACACTCGTCTTGGGTTTTTATTAATCCACTTCTCCTGTTGCACGGTCGGTGCGTTGCAAGCTGGTTATTCTCGACTGCTCTGCATGTCGACCCAGGTTGCCGGAAATTCTATTCTCTTATACACAAAATCTTCATTCTTCGCTATTAAATGCGGTTAACATGGTTTACAGTTGTAATGTCTCCGGGATTCCCACTTTTCGGGATCCACCGTACGACTGGTTCTCCGTACCCACAGTGGTACTTAATAACAGCCAGATCGGGTATTCCCGAGTATGAGAGGACTTTCATCTCTCTGGCGTTCTTCCCAAGTTATAAAACAGGGGTTGTGGAGGGCGAGATGGATATTGTAGGTTTCCAGTACACACTGGTAAGTCCTAACTAGCGTATCTCTTACGCTATCACTCAACCCTTAACCCAAGGTACTAAAATCCTACTCGGTACTTCCTAAGCTCGGTAATTCAGTCATCAGAGCGATACTTCGCTCTGATACCACTTTTTGTACAACCCCTTCCAACATTAACACACTTACAACAAACTGCAGTGGAAACAAATCACATCACATTACTTAACTCCTTGGTGTTACACGCCGTTAACCACCCACGTGGCTAATAAGGCTATTACATATACAATTGTACCGGTCTGATGGACTAGACTCCCGAGCGACTGCACATTACTATCCCTTTCCATTAACACAACAACAACATACACCTTCCAACTGTACCGAGTATTTATAAACTGATGCCGATAACAATTTCGGTCTTACTACTCCTACTGTATATATACACTTATATGATTACCCATGTACAACGACTACCCCGTCCTACTCTCGAACGGCTTCCAGCTCTTCGTACCTGAAATAAGAAAAGAAGAGAAAGGGTGGCCCCCAAGGGGCTCAGCACCTTTGCTGGTATGGTAATCCCGCAGCCCACATGCTACCGGGCCACGCACAACTAATTGTCGTCTTAGCATGCGATTGATTATATTTAATTCATGCATGCAACTATAAACACACAACACATAACATTTCGCCTCAATGGGCTCAACAAACGGATAATACATCCTTACTTGATAAGTCACTCATGGTATTCATTATCCCTAGAGTGTTCCTCCTCTAATGGAGCTACTTCCTTAATAGACGACACTTACCCTTAAATCGGGTTATCCTTAAACGCCTCTTATTACAAACTGGGATTCATTTCCATGATCCACACACTCCATATCTTACAACATATAACATTCCTCACATAACAAAACATAACAACACTTTTCACGTTTCGACGTGCACATGATAACATCGCAATAGGAATTGCATTACAACAACATCACATAACATAACGGGAACGGTCCTCTTAGGAACCGACCCAAACATAGTTAATTCACTGGTGAGCCTAGAGATTGGTGTCACCCTCATGGTAAGCTCGTTATACAACAACAACAACACTCATTACCGTCCTAATAGTCGGACGAGTAACTTAAGTTAAGATGGTTCGGGTTTGGAGGCCCGAACACACCACACAAACACATGTTCCCCCTAAACCGATCATAAGTCAGAATAGCTAAAGCTTTGGAATAAGCTAATGGGAGATCATAACCTGTGAGGGAAACAACCATAACAGAGAGAAGGTAAGGCTAAAGAAGGATACCCACTCCCAAACAACGCGCGACCGGCCAAACCGGATTCCTCACCACTGTTAGTACATACTTACTTTAGATATTAGTTAGAACCCCACTATGGAGTCTATCACATCTACACCCATACAAGTATTACAACTGGGGTTAACACACAGGGAGATCCTACCTTCACATACTCATACACACAATTAACACACGCATAGCCGTGGTTAGAACGTCCCATCTTCGGGTCGTTTGCTCCGAATACCGAACTCTCATGTGATCCTAGACTCAGTTAACTAAGGTTAACACTTCTGAGGTTTACATGGTATCGGAGTTGAACACGCCACATAAATGAATTACTGTAACTCATTACATGTTTATCTTACAACGTGACAACACACAGAAAAACACATTGGCATACAAGCCGGTGTAATCCGTAGGACAGGGGTTGCAAAAAACCATACCTGTCACCGGAGTCCACTTTTACCACGTCCACTTATGTTCCTCGAGCAATTCTCGAACAACTGATAACAGTACATGTACTTTTATTAACATCGGGGTAGCATGATTATTTAATGTCTAATGCTTATCTTTTCCCCGTTAACTTAATTACATAACTTCACTTTTAACTTGTTTTACTTTTACATTTTAATACATCTTTTCCCCCACTAAATTGTCATTATAACTCACCTAACATGTCTAAGCAACCTTATAACATCATTACTAATCAATCCCCATCATTACATATCATTTTATAACCTTAAACAATGTTTTTGGTCCGACCGACCTTACCGACCGACCTTACACAAGGTTGGTCCATTCCAGAACACATTACCGTCAAAATTTTCTACTCCGACCGACCTTGTAAGTTCTGTCGCATGTTCGGTCCATTCCCGAGAGTTCTTCCCCTTTGAAAATCCCCCGACCGACTTGCCCAGTCCGGTCCCATGTTCGGTCGATTCCAGAAACTTAATCACACACCACTGTTAACCAATAAACACCTTATCACAATGGTATTCGCATCTTCTGTGCGCAATTACCACAATTAACCCTGAATGAACGCGTATGTTACATAACACACACACACACCAATCATCAAAACAAATTATTTTGCTATGCACAACATAAATCACGTACACTTGTACGGTAATACACACTAAGTGGTTTTGCGCTCTACCCCCCTTAAAGGGATTACGCCCACGTAATCAATCACTAAACATTGGCTTAAAATTCTGCCGTCGTGAAGTGTTTTAACTTCCACGCGGTCTATTACACAATGGATTCTGATTAGAGGATCTTAACCATACTGGCGGTTTAGTTCCTAAACCAAGAATTCTCATTGGAGTTTGTTCAAACTCTTTTGGTTTCGATTCTGGCCTGTTAGGCTTCTAGGCGTTAATAATTAGCCATTCACTCATGTTCACCATGTACATTCACACTTGAATCACTGGCTCACTAGTTTCTGCTGCGAAACTCTAGTAACTGTAGAGTTTAATTGCCCCTTTTTGTTATTCTTACTGTATTGTACATCCCCAATTGTCACCTTCATCTTGGTAACAATGGTTTTCTCAACTGACGCGTGGTATCTCTTACCGTTAGCGAATTCGGTGAGTTATAACTTTATATCCACTTCCATAGTAATTTACTGTATAAATAGTTATGTATTTCACAATGATTGACTTGTTCCCTTCCGACTTACTGTCGGTTGAGATTGAGCTACTACCTAGTGTGTAGTGCTCTCTCAGCTATTTACAACATTTGGGGTATATCCCATACCGATATTTGGCAGTTAGTGCTGCTATAGTCACTTGCTGTTAATCATGTCTCACATTTGGTTTTGTACAAGTACTCTTTATTGGTGCGGCCTTGCATTTCCTATGCATCGGCCAATATAACATTATTCCTCCACAATTAACTTGTTTCCAATTCCTAGCTATCCCACTCGATCATTACTACACAAGTGCAATACCAAAACACTCAGTCATACAGAGTGCAGAGGCGTAAACTCTTGACAGTAAATCCTTTATGCGATTCGCCATGGAATTCACACTGGGTTCCTCATCACACAGTACCTACCACTGGCTTATTGCCCAGTCTGTTTAACATCGCTTATCTTGCATCTCTACTAGGTTTAACTCATAACTGGTCTTATCTGCTACATTATCGTTTAACAATACTTATACAACGGTCGCTTGCTGTGCACCGTGCTCTTACTCCTTGTATACTCAGCTTATATCGTATTTACTGTCACATTAACTTCCACACATATACTTACATTATTCACATTATGGTTTGTCATTCTTTTGGATGACTACTGAATACTCTTTGAGCGTCGATCACTCAAGTCACAAACCGGCGTTATTCAGCTCGGTGCTTCACTTTATACACACGTTACCAAGCTAACTGCTCTCTTTCAATAACAATATCGTCCATCCTTAACATATTTCTTGAACTTGATTCACATAACCACCGCTCCTGCGGTCTCACAATATATTGAGAGGTATCCCCCCGCTTAATGTAGTGGTTCGTTTACCACTCTATTCACTTATACAAGATAAACTTCTGCAATCAATCTAATTTACATAACACATTTTATTTGTGGCTTATAAGCCTTACTGCCTTGAGCTGCGCTCATTGTAGGCTGTCCACATACATGTACTTCTTTGTACAACATCACATGGTTTGGATATTATATGAGCTCCATGACAAGGTCGTTACATTCCGTTTCCTTTCATGGGATTCCCCTTAGGTTTGCCAGTCCGTCTCCTGACAACTTATGTCTAAACTGGGTGTTAGTTTCAACCCTTGTGCTCCTGTCATGCCATTTCGTGCAACAATTATTGATGCGAACACCCTTTAAGAATTGCTCCTGGGTGTTACTAAGTTATGCCGTTACATCTGGTTTCACACTTATTGGTACATTCCGTTAGCCACGCCGTTTGCGTTCTTAACTGGCTTATTATCTCCCCTATGAAGATCAACATTTCCTGGTAGTGTAGGTACTCATTCTGGGAGTTTCATCCCGTTCATTGCACATTAATGTGTCTACATCAGGCATCTGCTTAGCCATGGACAGGCTGGTCACCGTTCCAGCTAACATGTTTATCCCTGAGGATCCTTAAGACGTACACGATGTCTTTACATTACAGTTAGTGCACTTCGCACCTCCTGACTCTTAAGCATTTCGTTGAAAGGAATTCACTAATTCCTTTAGTCTCATTAACTTGACTTGTTCCTTTACTTCAACCATTCATGGTAACCCTTAGCTCTTGTTTGTTTTATACTGCTGACCGTAGTATGAAGTCGACTACTTCCCGTGTTCCGGACTCTACTTGTATACATATGTGGGGTACCATGCTGATACATTACTACTTACCCAACTAACCCATAAGTAGGTCTGCCAGGCCCACAAGCTCCTATTGGAGTGCGGTCGTCCCACATTACAGTTGGTACACTCGTAGTGTCCGTCACACGCCTAGGTGAAGTATTCTGTTGTCAACTCCCTTATATTGTCCCGTGACAATATGCGTCCCGTGCTTCCCGAACTTAATCGAAGGAAAGTTTATCCATTGTTGAATTCTTATCAACTGCCCTTGGTTTTACTGGTTTGGTTTAGAAGAAGGTTTGAAAGAAGTATTGTTTGAAAGAAAATCTGGTTTTGAAGGAAAAGAATTTGGAATAAATCTGAGTTTGAAAGAAAATTTTCATGGTTTCACAACATCTTCTTACCTTAACCACGTCTAGCTTCTTGCTGACTGGTGTACTTACAATTACAGGGGTTAGGCTAACAGGCCCTTCCACTATTATGACGATCACATTTAACTTTATGGTACTTTACCAAGTACTTTGTAGTGGTTATAATTTCCCGAACAGCCCTGTTATAGCAAGGCGCCATGCTAACTGGCTATCGGTTCAACACTTACCGGTTGCGGTATTGTTCTTACCCGCAATCATCAGTGGCCTTGTTGGCCCTCACTGATCTTACTGTCTTGATAATAACTCCTCTAGGTGACTTCTCACTGTCTTCACATGATGATCATCAACTAGGGTGTTTCCCATTCTGGGAGACCCCTTTTACTTAGTATTGTATCCTATTTGTAGCCCGTTCCATGTATTTGTCGTGGTTACTGAGACTTGTCTCTTGTTTGGGCACTACGTTGTAGTTCCCTTGTCGGTTGGTATACCGTTGGTGTATTATTTATCAACTGTGGTCCCGTAGACACTCGTCTTGGGTTTTATTAATCCACTTCTTGCCTGTTGCACGGTCGGTGCGTTGCAAGCTGGTTATTCTCGACTGCTCTGCATGTCGACCCAGGTTGCCGGAAATTCTATTCTCTTATACACAAAATTCTTCATTCTTCGCTATTAAATGCGGTTAACATGGTTTACAGTTGTAATGTCTCCGGGATTCCCACTTTTCGGGATCCACCGTACGACTGGTTCTCCGTACCCACAGTGGTACTTAATAACAGCCAGATCGGGTATTCCCGAGTATGAGAGGACTTTCATCTCTCTGGCGTTCTTTCCAAGTTATAAAACAGGGGTTGTGGAGGGCGAGATGGATATTGTAGGTTTCCAGTACACACTGGTAAGTCCTAACTAGCGTATCTCTTACGCTATCACTCAACCCTTAACCCAAGGTACTAAAATCCTAACTCGGTACTTCCTAAGCTCGGTAATTCAGTCATCAGAGCGATACTTCGCTCTGATACCACTTTTTGTAACACCCCTTCCAACATTAACACACTTAACAACAAACTGCAGCGGAAACAAACTTCATCACATTACTTAACTCCTTGGTGTTACACGCCGTTAACCACCCACGTGCTACAAGGCTATTACATATACAATTGTACCGGTCTGATGGACTAGACTCCAGATATTACTGCACAGTTACTCCGACACTTATTACATCCCTTCCAACACAACAACAACATACACCTTCCAACTGTACCGAGTATTTATAACTGATGCCGATAACAATTTCGGTCTTACTACTCCTACTGTATATATACACTTATATGATTACCCATGTACAACGACTACCCCGTCCTACTCTCGAACGGCTTCCAGCTCTTCGTACCTGAAATAAGAAAAGAAGAGAAAGGGTGGCCCCCAAGGGCTCAGCATCTTTGCTGGTATGGTAATCCCGCAGCCCACATGCTACCGGGCCACGCACACTAATTGTCGTCTTAGCATGCGATTGATTATTTTAAATCATGCATGCAACTATAAACACACAACACATAACATTTCGCCTCAATGGGCTCAACAAACGGATAATACGTCCTTACTTGATAAGTCACTCATGGTATTCATTATCCCTAGAGTGTTCCTCCTCTAATGGAGCTACTTCCTTAATAGACGACACTTACCCTTAAATCGGGTTATCCTTAAACGCCTCTTATCACAAACTGGGATTCATTTCCATGATCCACACACTCCATATCTTACAACATATAACATTCCTCACATAACAAAACATAACAACACTTTTCACGTTTCGACGTGCACATGATAACATCGCAATAGGAATTGCATTACAACAACATCACATAACATAACGGGAACGGTCCTCTTAGGAACCGACCCAAACATAGTTAATTCACTGGTGAGCCTAGAGATTGGTGTCACCCTCATGGTAAGCTCGTTATACAACAACAACAACACTCATTACCGTCCTATTAGTCAGACGAGTAACTTAAGTTAAGATGGTTCGGGTTTGGAGGCCCGAACACACCACACAAACACATGTTCCCCCTAAACCGATCATAAGTCAGAATAGCTAAGATTTGGAATAAGCTAATGGGAGATCATAACCCGTGAGGGAAACAACCATAACAGAGAGAAGGGTAAGGCTAAGAAGGATACCCACTCCCAAACAACGCGCGACCGGCCAAACCGGATTCCTCACCACTGTTAGTACATACTTACTTTAGATATTAGTTAGAACCCCACTATGGAGTCTATCACATCTACACACCATACAGTATTACAACTGGGTTAAACACACAAGGGAGATCCCTACATTCACATACTCATATCACACAATTAACACACGCATAGCCGTGGTTAGAACGTCCCATAGTTTGGGTCGTTTGCTCCGAATACCGAACTCTCATGTGATCCTAGACTCAGTTAACTAAGGTTAACACTTCTGAGGTTAAATGGTATCGGAGTTGAACACGCCACATAAATGAATTACTGTAAACTCATTAAATGTTTTATCTTACAACATGGCAAACACACAGAAAAACACATTGGCATACAAGCCGGTGTAATCCGGTAGGACACAGGTTGCAAGAAACCATACCTGTCACCGGAGTCCACTTATGTTCCTCGAGCAATTCTCGAACAACTGATAACATTACATGTACTTTTATTAACATCGGGGTAGCATGATTACTTAATGTCTAATGCTTATAACTTTTCCCCGTTAACTTAGTTACATAACTTCACTTTTTAACTTGTTTTACTTTTACATTTTTACATCTTTTCCCCCACTAAATTGTCATTATAACTCACCTAACATGTCTTAAGCAACCTTATAACATCATTACTAATCAATCCCCATCCTTACATATCATTTTATAACCTTAAACAATGTTTTTGGTCCGACCGACCTTACCGACCGACCTTACACAAGGTCGGTCCATTCCAGAACACATTACCGTCAAAAATTTCTACTTCGACCGACCTTGTAAGTTCGGTCGCATGTTCGGTCCATTCCCGAGAGTTTCTTCCCTTTGAAAATTAGGCCGACCGAACTTGCCAAGTCCGGTCCCATGTTCGGTCGATTCCAGAAACTTAATTCGTACACAATACACGCTCGACCGACCTTGCAAGTCCGGTCCCCAAGGTCGGTCCATTCCAGAAACTAATTCTCGCAGGGTAATCTGGGCTCGACCGACCTTGGCAAGTTCGGTCGCAAGGTCGGTCTGCTCCAGACCCTTATTATCCATTGCCCATTTAACTCCAAACTTCACCTCATATATCCTAATATGTCCTAAGCTCATTTGGGCACTTCAAACACATCTTTAGCCATATACTAAATTCCTTAAATCACCCACCAAACTATCTTTATCATTCCACAAACTCCTTACAAAATCTCTTAACACTTGTACATTTTTCATTTGGCTTTCTAAGTGGTATTCCACCTATAATGACCACTATACCAAGATGTTTCCTCTACACCTTAGCATCATTTCTCAACATCTTTTCTTACTACTAAATCTCCTTTTCCACATCTTACCTAAACATCATTTATTCCTTGAATATCAACATTACCTAAACCTTAAACAAACTTCTCCAAGACTTTAACATCCACAAAACACACATTGAATTCCTAGAACTTCCAAGATAATACCTAAATCCTTGTATCACTCTAAATCACCTTATTACATGCTTTCTTCCCTAGAAAATCACTTGTTCACCTTTAACACTTCCTAATTCACCAAAACTTATTTAAACACTTAGAACTTCTTACACATTTTCCAAATTTTGCCATAGCTTCTCTTGTATATACTCACATCCAAACACTTAGGTTTTTACCTTATTTCATTCAAGAACACCTAAAATCCACCAAGAATTTCTCACACACAAAACTTCACCAAATTTACACTACATCACAATATAGAGCATAAACTTAATTGCTTGGCACTTAGGCCCTTAAACAACATGGCTCTTAGGCCCTTAAATTGCATAAGCCTTAAACACTGAATTTCCCACATAGATAATGCCTTTGACCTGCAATTACATACAACAACACATATGCCCTTTAATAGTTTCCTTGAGAGCATTTACTAGGTCATTCACCCTTGGCTCCTTAGGTATTTTATTAAGCAAATCAAGCTCATTTTCCTAAGGCATTTAACTACATTGAGATAGTTTGTTGATAAGTGCGAAATATATAGACTTTTAAGGGTTTAATTACCTTATAATTTGCAGTATTTTAAGTAATATTTCTCACTTATCTTACGATTTTCCTAGATTTATGTTTTGATACGAATTGATATATTTTATGTGTTAAATGTAGGAAAAGTGTTGGAATCAAGTAGTTTTTTTCATAAGCTTTCCAACGCAACAAACGGCGAGTCAAACGGACTTATAACGAAAAATCTGGAGCCGATTCAAGATTAGACAACACTCGTTATATATATATATATACATATATATATACTTGTACATCGGCAAAACTGGCGGACAGGAGGGCGCAGAGGCGTCCGTCTCATAACGAGCGGACAAGGAGACTGCAACCGCTCGACTTGGAGCGGACAAGGGAGAATCACGACCGCCTGGTAACGCGGGACACGAAGTAGTCGTCCGCCTGTTAACGCGCGGACACGAGAAGAGGCGCAGTAGAGACGACCGCCTCTTATCAGGCGGACGGGACCAAGAGGCAACCGCCTATTAAGGCGCGGCCAGAACAGAATTTCGACACCGAACAGAGTTTTCTTCTTCCTCGGCGCCGCAATCGAACTACCTTCATTAATTGCAGACGGTCGCCCACCTTAATTTGTGCACGCGTGACTGGCTCTACAATCAATTGCTCTGCCCGATGAAATCTCTGACTGAAATCTTCACGGATCTGCACCAACTCCACCGCCATCTACTCACTAGCTCACTGTCCCTGTCACTTCTCCGTTGTCTGCTTCTGAAATCCTCCGCCTATATAAACCCACACTCTGCTTGCTAAAAAAATCATCGAGTCATTCACGCACCCATCTATCAATCCATTCATCTATCAATCCACAAATTAATCCGTTCACCCACGCATTCTCCCACGATCGCACTCCATTCACTTCATCAAAAATCATCATCCATCCACTCCATTAAATTCCCACGTAACACATACATCCCGCTCTTTATTTTATTTCCACTATTACGCATCAGCTCTTCAGAAATAAATTAGCAGACGGGGCAGCGCACGACGGAGTTGAAGCGAGGATCCGGAGTGAACTTCTAAACTGGAGTTACCTCTTACCCTTACTTTAATTTATTTAATGCATTCCTCCTCTGTTATTGTTGTTTCTGTAACGATGAGCGAGTAACTATTTTAGCTTCCCGGGTTGGGAAGCGAACCTATTTCCTAAATTCTGTTATGTATTTCTTCAATTAAGTTTAGTTAACTGCAACAGTTCAATTCCTGTCCTTCAAGTGTTTTAATTATTTGGCCGGTAGTTAAAACAACCCTTGTAGTTATTTTATTAAAATGCGAGAGCTGAGATAAATAACTAGACAGAGGAAGTTGAACCTAATTAATAGCTAGAAGCCTGATCCGGCCTATAGGTTAATTAGACTCCAATAGAAACTGCTCTTTATGCGATTAATTGTGTCCGGTCTAGAGCATTAGCCTGCTGCTAGGTCTAACAATTGGTTAGGATTCATTATACTTAGTCGTTAATGAATTAATTAAAGTTTCTGAGTTATTGCAGTAAAATTAAAGGAAGAATTTAGTAACAGATATAAAAGGAATAGGTAAGCAAACAACCCGGGGTGCGCTTTTCTATTTATCATTTTCACCACTCTTTAAATCCCTCTTTGTTTATTTACCATTTAAATTGTTCTATTTTTCCTTGTAGTTTAGTTTCTTTTAATCAATCATCAAACCGAAAAAGTGATATTTCCTGTTTCTTTAGTTTAACTTAATTTCCCAGTTAATTAAATATTTGTCAATTAATTATACGAGGTCCCTGAGATCGACAACCCCATTTAATCATTATACCCGCAAAACGATAGGTACACTGCCTATGTGGTAGAAGTAGTCACATATTTCTCCATCAAGTTTTTGGCGCCGTTACCGGGGACCTCTGGCACGGTTAATTGACATTTTTGTTTATTTAATTGAGATTTTATTTAGATTATTTTTCTTCTTTTACTCTCGTATTATTTTTGTTCGATTGCATTACATCTTTTTCTGTTACGTATTGATTTATATTTCTCTTTATTACTTATTTTTTTCGTTTTAGATTTTTATTTCTTTTGTCATTATTTAGTTAGATTCTCATCATTTAGGATACGTAATTTTTTATTTTTTTTATTTATTTATTTATTTTTATTTTTTGTCTTTGTTGAATTTTGTTTCACTGTAATTAGTTGCTGCTCCTCCGTTTATTTTAGTAATACTTTTCTTTTTCTTTTCTTTTCGTTTTTTTTAATTGTTTTTAGTTAGCTAGTTTCTTGCGGATTTGTTTAAGTTTATCTGTTTATATTTCTTTTCTGGTCATTTTGCTTGCTAAGACGTTTTATTTTATTTTATTTTTTTTAATTTTCTGTTTGATATTTTCTCTTTATTTTTTGCCACGTACATAGTTAATCTAGTTTTTCCATATTCATACCAACTCGTCTCTTATGCGTCGAACTCGATCTGCAGGAGAACCTATAGCTGAATTTCAGCCCGAAATTGAAAGAGTTCTCCACAGCAGGCGACAACTGCAGTTTGCCATGACGACCAGACAAACTCTGGGGGAGTACCAGCAACCATCAGTAGAAGGGCGATCCTCTGCTATCGTCCTCCCTCAAGTGACGCAAGCTGAGCTCGACGCCTGGCAATTCAAGACGAGCTTCATCACCACGTTGTACCACCAGGGACAATTCAGCGGACTTGACTCAGATGATGCCCCACACCACATCTCTGCATTCCTGGACTTCTGCAATACATTCAACAAGACGGGGAACCTGAACGAGCGCATTCGTCTACAGCTGTTCCCCTATTCTCTGAAAGACGGAGCATCCAGGTGGCTAAGGAGTCTGCAACCAGGTAGCATCCACACTTGGGCTGACTTGGCAAACAAGTTCCTGGCGAAGTACTATCCACCGTCAAAGACAAGGGAAAAGATCGCTGAAATCACAAACTTTGGTCAAGAACCAGGTGAGTCCCTGTATGATTCTTGGGATAGATTCAAGGAGCTACAGATTCTATGCCCGCACCATGGTATGAGTAGCGAAGAACTAGTACTGTCATTCTTTAAGGGATTAACGATTCAAACAAGATAGTACTAAGTTCCTCATCTGGAGGAAACTTTATGGCAAGAACTGGGGATGAAGCGATGGAGCTTTTGGACACCATGACCGCTAGTACCAGACAGTGGTGCAAGAACAAGGGGAGAGGTGAGCCAAAAGCAGGTATGTATAATATTCCCCCACAGGATCATTTATCCGCTCAACTAACAGCTCTTACTAAAGTTGTGGAGAAGTTAGCTGTAAACCAGACGCAACAGCAAACCGCAAAGGCTGCTACTTCTTCGCCTTTCCTGAATCACCTTGCTGTGAGAATTGTGGAGGAGCCCACGAAACGTTCAACTGTGAAGGTCCTAGCTTTGCAGGTAACCCCGAAGAGCTAAAATCGATCAACAAAGACCAGGTAACCCCTATCCTAACAATTTCAATCAGAATAATTGGAGGAACAATCAACAACCTCCATGGAGGGGTAATGATCAGTCTATAGGTAATTTTGGGTTCAACCAAAATAGACCACCTTACTTTAGACAGCAGGAGCAATCCCAAAATTCTCAAGGAGGCAGTGGTAAAATTGAGAATATGCTGGCAGAAATCCTTAAACAAGGCAAACTACAAACTCCAGGATTGCCGAAATAGAAGCTAAACTTTCTGAACAAGCCGCTAAAAACGCTGATCAAGCTTCTATCAACCTGAGCCTAGAGAGGCAAATGAGTCAAATTTCACAACAGCTGGCACAGCGACCGACGGGGTCACTTCCCAGTCAGCCTGACCCTAACCCAAGGGAGCATGCAAAAGCAGTAACTCTGAGAAGCGGCAAGGAACTAGTTTCTGATGTTCCAGAAGTTGAAGAAGATTTTAATAAGCCAGCTGAATCTCAACCTGAAGTGGAGGAAACAACAAATCCCAAGGAGAAGGAGTCTCCTGAATCTCTCACTATTAAACCTTCTCAACTCTCTTATAATCCTCCTATTCCATTCCCTAACAGACTAAAGAAAAAGAACATGGACGAGCAATATGGGAATTTCTTAATATCTTTAAGAAATTAACTATTAACATCCCTTTTTCTGATGCTTTGTCTCAAATGCCTATGTATGCTAAATTTATGAAGGATATTTGTCTAACAGGCGTTCTTTGCTAGAGTCTGACACAGTCAAATTGACAGAAAGAGTATCTGCAGTTCTCCTGAAGAAACTGCCACCCAAGTTAGGAGATCCGGGTCTTCCCATCATTCCATGCGCTATCGAGAAGGTGGATTGGGTAACGGTTTATGTGATTTAGGAGCAAGTATTAATTTGATGCCTTTATCTATTTTCAAGAAATTAGGTGTAGGTCAATGTGCTCCCACATCTGTTCAGTTACAACTAGCAGACCGTTCCATAATTTATCCTAAAGGAAAAGTTGAGGACCTGGTAGTTTCTATTGATAAATTTATTTTCCCTGCTGATTTTATCATCATTGATATGGAGGAAGATACAGATGTACCACTAATTTTGGGCAGACCGTTTATGAGAACTGCCCGCACTCTCATTGATGTGGAAGGAGGGAAGATTATTCTAAGATTTCATGATGAGCAGGTTGTTTTCGACATGACACGCAACATGAAGCGTCCTGCCGCTGTTCAATCCTGCTTTGCAATAGATGTATTGACTCTTTAGTGCAGGAAACTATTTTAAGCAAAGAAGAAGAGGAAATCCTGGAAAGATGTCTTATGGCATCTTGCGAAGCTGATGATGAGGATCCAGATATGGCCCTCATGGCTGAGGAGTTAAACAAAAGGCGGCCACACTTCCACAAGTACCAGCAGCAATTTGAGAAAGTCGAGCGAAGTGCTGACCGGCCAAGACCATCTATTGAAAAACCTCCTACAGTGGAGATGAAACCTCTTCCCTCTCATTTGAAATATTCTTTTCTTAATGAACCATCGGAATTACCTGTTATAATCTCTTCTGACTTGACAGGAACTCAAGAGAAGCAACTACTGGAGGTGTTGCGCAATCACACATCAGCTATTGGTTGGTCGATAGCAGATATTAAAGGAATCAGCCCTCAGTTGTGTTCTCACCGAATCTATATGGAAGATAACTACCGACCATTGGCTCAGCCTCAGCGACGTCTTAACCCAGTCCTAAAAGAGGTAGTTAAGAAAGAGGTAATCAAACTACTCGATGCAGGCATTATTTACCCTATTTCAGACAGTAAATGGGTAAGTCCAGTTCAGGTAGTACCAAAGAAAGGAGGAATAACTGTGGTTCCTAATGAAAAGGGTGAGCTGATTACCCAGCGTCCCACTACAGGATGGCGGGTTTGTATTGATTATAGAAATTAAATGACGCCACTCGTAAGGACCATTTTCCATTACCTTTCATTGATCAAATGTTGGAAAGACTAGCTGGACATGACTACTACTGCTTTCTGGATGGCTTTTCAGGTTATTTTCAGATCCCTATAGCTCCTGAGGATCAGGATAAGACAACTTTTACCTGTCCGTATGGAACCTATAGTTATAAAGAATGCCATTTGGATTATGTAATGCTCCTGCCACGTTTCAACGTTGTATGATGGCCATCTTTGCTGAATATATTGAGAAATGCATTGAGGTTTTTATGGACGATTTTTCTGTTTATGGTCTAACATTTGAATCCTGTCTAGAAAACCTTGATCTTGTGTTGTCCAGGTGTGAAGAAACCAATCTGGTGTTAAATTGGGAAAAATGCCACTTCATGGTTCGAGAAGGAATCGTCCTGGGCCACAAAATTTCTTCAAAAGGTATTGAGGTAGACCGGGCTAAAGTCGAGGTAATTGAAAAGCTCCCACCACCATCTTCTGTTAGAGATATTCGTAGTTTTCTTGGACACGCAGGTTTTTATAGAAGATTCATCAAAGATTTTTCCAAAATCTCTAAACCTCTGTGTGATCTACTGGCGAAGGATGTTAAGTTCCATTTTTCTGAAGAATGTCTGAAAGCTTTTAATTTATTAAAAGAAAAGCTAATTTCTGCACCTGTCGTTGTGTCTCCTGATTGGTCACTCCCTTTGAGATAATGTGTGACGCTAGTGATTACGCTGTGGGAGCCGTTTTATGTCAGAAGATTGATAAAATTCTTCGGGTAGTATATTATGCAAGTCGAACTTTAAATGATGCCCAGAAAAATTATGCGACCACAGAAAAAGAATTACTAGCTGTAGTTTTTGCTCTAGATAAGTTTCGATCTTATTTACTGGGTGGTAAAATTATTGTGCATACTGACCACTCTGCTCTTAAGTATTTGTTTGCTAAGGCAGAGTCAAAACCCAGGTTAATTAGGTGGATTCTCCTATTGCAAGAATTTGATATTGAGATCAGGGACAAGAAGGGAACACAAAATGTGGTAGCTGATCATCTGTCCAGAATGGAGGCATCTGATGATGGGACTCCCATCAACGAGTCCTTCCCTGATGAGTCAGCATTTGCAGCAGAAGATGTTGAGGATCCATGGTTTGCTGATATCGCTAACTACCTTGTTAGAAAGATTGTTCCAGCTGATATGACTTATCAGCAGAGGAAGAGGTTCTTTTCCATTGTCAAACATTATTTTTGGGATGACCCTTATCTGTTTAAAGTCTGTGCAGATGGTATCATTAGGAGATGTGTCCAGAAGTCAGAGGTCAGAAACATTCTCCTCCATTGCCATTCCAGAGAAGCCGGTGGACATCATGGCGCCACTCGAACCGCCGCAAAAATACTAGAATCAGGTTTTTTCTGGAACACCCTTCACAAGGATTGTCATGCGTTTGTTTCGACATGTGATCGGTGTCAAAGGCAAGGTAATCTATCTCGTCGAAATGAGCTACCACTGAATAACATGTTAGAAGTTGAGCTATTTGACGTCTGGGGTATTGATTTTATGGGTCCCTTCCCAAACTCTTTCGGTAATCTTTACATCTTAGTAGCTGTTGATTATGTTTCAAAATGGGCGGAAGCCCTTGCCTGTTCTACTAATGATGCTAAAATTGTTGTGAAGTTCCTGAAGAAAAATATTTTCACTCGATTCGGCGTTCCTCGAGCCATAATCAGTGACGGTGGCTCCCATTTCTGTAACCGCCAGTTTGAAGCACTATTAAAGAAGTATGGGGTTCGACATAAGGTTTGCCTTACCCTACCATCCTCAAACAAATGGGCAGGCCGAAGTGACGAAACGAGAGCTCAAGTGGATCTTGCAAAAGACGGTGAACTCTTCTCGAAAGGATTGGTCACTTCGATTAGATGAAGCGCTCTGGGCCTACCGCACTGCTTTCAAGACACCAATTGGCATGTCTCCCTACAAGTTGGTTTTTGGAAAGGCATGCCACTTGCCTGTGGAATTAGAATACAAGTCATATTGGGCTTTGAAAGCTCTTAATTTTGACCTACAGCAAGCCGGTGATAAACGCAAGTTCCAGTTGACAGAGTTGGAGGAACTCAGGAACGAATCTTACGAGAATGCTGTAATATATAAGGAACGTACCAAGCGCTGGCATGACAAGATGATTGCCAATCGGGAACTCAAGGTGGGGGACCAAGTCCTACTTTTCAACTCCAGGCTCAGATTCTTCCCAGGTAAGCTGAAATCATACTGGTCAGGACCTTACCCTATTATTAGCATTTCCCCATTCGGTGCGATTGAACTCGCCAATGCAAAGGGGGAAACATTTAAAGTCAATGGGTCAAGAGTCAAGAAATTTCTGGGTACTACACTGGATCAAGCTGCTACATATGAAATATCTCTTAAAGATCCAATTGCAGGTTAGCTACTTCACAAAGTCCAGCCAATGACTATAAAGAGGGCAGCTGACTGGGAGGCAACCCAGGGGTAATTTTCAAATTCATGTTTTATAAGCTACGCATCTATTTCTCTCTAATATATTGTGATATATATATATATATATAAAAAAAAAAAAAAGGCGAGGAAGAAAGAAGAGGAAGGAGGTAATTATACCTGTGCTATTAACGCAACGCTTCCTAGCGTTATTTTGGTATTTGACAGTGTGTGTAGGTAAACCGTTTGTTGCAATCACTCCAAGCTGAACCCTTGCTTAGACTCAAGTGTGAGGAACATCGACCCCACCGCCAATGCTTTAAGTGTGAGGAAGGGCACCTTCCTCAATCTCACGATATCAGGGGAGTCTCAGTTCCTTTATTTTTAATATTTATGTTCAGCCACTCGTTGCTAACTGTTGATTCATGAGTCTGGCATATTTTGAAAGGTCTTTTCTTGATTATTTTATGAACAATGAGGACATTGCTCCTCTTAAGTGTGAGGAAGTTTAGACCTTTCCCTGAAAATATGCCAGTAGTACCTAATGCCACACTTGATTTTTATTGTTCTCTAATTATGATAGTAAGCTTCTCTAAAGGCCAATACATGTTGAATTTTCGGGCTAAATTTTTTTTGTGGAAGTTTTTGAAATCGAGCCTGATGACAACCTCAAGAATCGTTCTGCTTGACGTTGTTTGTATGTATCAATTTCTTTCTTCAAAAATTAAATCTATTTTCACTGAAATCTGGTGGATAAGCTGATTGTGGAAATTGAGCTACCTTAGCTTGGCAATCATGGGACTAAGTGAAAGTTTGGTATGGAAAGGATAAGGCAAGGTACTCCTCTGATCATATAATGAAGTTTTCTGAACCAAAACAGGCCTCGTTCATTCGGTTATTAAGTCCTTGGGGTGCCTTATCACCCATCTACCTAAGGTCTTGTGATCTGGGATAGAAGGCCCAAAGCCGCTACATGGGTGAAGAGAAAAGTCTGGGGGATGAAACAATTGTGCAAACAATGAAAAAACAAAAGAGAAGAGAAAAACAAAGAAATAAACATGCAAAATCTGAATAATTGTCGCAATTTTTCATATTTTGATCATGAGTATGTGGTGTTGAAAGGTATCACGGAATAAGGTGTTACTTCACACCCCTTGTCATCCAAAGGTTAGAGAAAAGAAATGGTGGAAGGTTCCAAGCTAATCTATGTTCAATTTTTACAATCTGACTTATCCATGCTCTTATTAAAAATTTTCTGTTTCACTGTTTACAAAAACCTACATCTAAGAGCAGGATTATTCTTTTGATTGCCATTTAGCTTGATTTCCTTCCACGATTGTTGAATCCCGGAGTTTGATACTGTAACCTTAGAGAAAGTTTGTTCTTTATTTGCTTGAGGACAAGCAAAAGATAAGTGTGAGGAAGTTTGATAAGTGCGAAATATATAGACTTTTAAGGGTTTAATTACCTTATAATTTGCAGTATTTTAAGTAATATTTCTCACTTATCTTACGATTTCCTAGATTTATGTTTTGATATGAATTGATATATTTTATGTGTTAAATGTAGGAAAAAGTGTTGGAATCAAGTAGTTTACTTCACAAGCTTTCCAACGCAACAAACGGCGAGTCAAACGGACTTATAACGAAGAATCTGGAGCCGATTCAAGATTAGAAACAACTCGTATATATATATACATATTAATATACTTGTACGGCAAAACTGGCAGACAGGAGGGCGCAGAGGCGTCCGCCTCATAACGAGCGGACAAGGGGAGACGCAACCGCTCGACTTGGAGCGGACAAGGGAGGAATCACGACCGCCTGGAAAGCGCGGACACGAAGTAGAGTCGTCCGCCTGTTAACGCGCGGACACGAGAAGAGGCGCAGGAGAGACGACCGCCTCTTATCAGGCGGACGGGACCAAGAGGCAACCGCCTATTAAGGCGGGCCCGAACAAGAATTCGACACCGAAACAGAGTTTTCTTCTTCCTCGGCGCCGCAATCGAACTACCTTCATTAATTGCAGACGGTCGCCCACCTTAATGTGCACGCGTGACGGCTCTGCAATCAATTGCTCTGCCCGATGAAATCTCTGACTGAAATCTTCACGGATCTGCACCAACTCCACCGCCATCTACTCACTAGCTCACTGTCCCTGTCACTTCTCCGTTGTCTGCTTCTGAAATCCTCCGCCTATATAAACCCACACTCTGCTTGCTAAAAAAATCATCGTCATCACGCACCCATCTATCAATCCATTCATCTATCAATCCACAAATTAATCCGTTCACCCACGCATTCTCCCACGATCGCACTCCATTCACTTCATCAAAAATCATCATCCATCCACTCCATTAAATTCCCACGTAACACATACATCCCACTCTTTATTTTATTTCCACTATTACGCACCAGCTCTACAGAAATAAATTAGCAGACGGGGCAGCGCAAGACGAAGTTGAAGCGAGGACCGGAGTGAACTTCTAAACTGGAGTTACCTCTTACCCTTACTTTAATTTATTTAATGCATTCCTCCTCTGTTATTGTTGTTTCTGTAACGATGAGCGAGTAAGTATTTTAGCTTCCCGGGTTGGGAAGCGAACCTATTTCCTAATTCTGTTATGTATCTTCAAATAAATTTAGTTAACTGCAACAGTTCAATTCCTGTCCTTCAAGTGTTTTTAATTATTTGGCCGGTAGTTAAAACAACCCTTGTAGTTATTTTATTAAAATGCGAGAGCTGAGATAAATAACTAGACAGAGGAAGTTGAACCTAATTAACAGCTAGAAGCCTGATCCGGCCTATAGGTTAATTAGACTCCAATAGAAACTGCTCTTTATGCGATTAATTGTGTCCGGTCTAGAGCATTAGCCTGCTGCTAGGTCTAACAATTGGTTAGGATTCATTATACTTAGTCGTTAATGAATTAATTAAAGTTTCTGAGTTATTGCAGTAAAATTAAAGGAAGAATTTAGTAACAGATATAAAAGGAATAGGTAAGCAAACAACCCGGGGGCGCTTTTCTATTTATCATTTTCACACTCTTTAAATCCTCTTGGTTTATTTACCATTAAATTGTTCTATTTTTCCTTGTAGTTTAGTTTTTTTAATCAATCAATCAAAACCGAAAAAGTGATATTTCCTGTTTTCTTTAGTTTAACTTAATTTCCCAGTAATTAATATTTGTCAATTAATTATACGAGGTCCCTGAGATCGACAACCCCATTTAATCACTATACCCGCAAAACGATAGGTACACTGCCTATGTGGTAGAAGTAGTCACATATTTCTCCATCATTGTTCACCTCTTTTTCCTCACAAATTCTTTCTTGTTTTCCTTGTTAAAAACTGGTAGGATGTTTGGTTGTTGTCAACTCTAAACAATGTACACAATCGCATGAGTATTCAAGCATTATGCTTCATCTCATTGTAAACCCTAGGCACATATATTGTCTTAATACATTAAGGTAATGTTTTACCTTGGAATTCGAAGAGAGCTTGAATAAGTATCAAGAGAGGACTCCTCCTAGCCCTTGGAAGATTCAAATGAAGCTAAAAACAAGCACGGTAAAGACACCATGGTGAGGTGAATTTTCGGACAACACAAAACATGGAGGAAAATCATTTTTCTTTTGAGTTTCTACCTTGAAGCAAAGGAGGACAATAATATGTGAAAAGGTGAGCTCAAGCTCCTTCAATGGTGAATCTCCATGGCACCAAATTAAGTTCTTGAAGATTGAAAAGAGGGAAATGAGGAGCTTGCTCTAACTAAGACAAGGGTAGTCTTGAAATTGATTTTGGAGCATGGAATCATAAGTTACAAGTGAAAGAAGATGAAGAATGAGGGGGGCTGTGCAAACCGAGAATGGAGCTTGGGAGAGATGAAGAACTGTGTGAAATGAAGAAGAAGAAGAGAATGAGAAGGTAAGTAGCTAGCTTTAGATATTTAAGTAAAGTAACTATTTACTTTTTGCTATCTTTCTTATCTTATCAATTAACAAGGGGATGAGTCATCCCATATAAGAAAACCAGCCCCATTTATTACATAAGGGGTATAATAGTCTTTGTTGACCAATTAATTACTTATAAAAACATATGTTACAAACTAGCTTATTAAAGTTACTATTCACTAAAACAAGGCATTAGATGTGAAATTTTTGATTTCCCATTGATATAGACTTCCAAATGTGATACTATATAGTACACATGTTAATTAAAGAGTAATTATGGAGATCTTGCCATTCAAAAACTCATTTACAAGATAATTTTTCAAAAATGTGCTTTAAGACTCCTTAAAGCACTTTTTGTGTTTTGACTTGTTTTCAATCTTGGTTTTCTTTAGTATGATTTAATATGTCCATTAACATATTTATAAGGTATAGGTATGACCTTTAGGCCTTATACAAATTTATCCCAAGCTTAGAGCACACATTTTGCTCTTATTGACTTTAAGGTATTTTCTTGTGTTTGTTTGGTTTAACTGTCTACCAAAGTTCCTAAGGACTTAATTAGCCTTATTAAATCATAATTAAATATTATTAAGTTGGTAGGCTCTTTGAGTCCTAACCAAGTTCACTCCTAGCTTAGAGCATGTTTTTGCTCAAACTGTATCTTAGTGCTTTATTGCATTTACTATGGTTTAATTGTTCACCGATGTCTCTAAGGCACTTTTAGCCTTTACATACCATAGTTTAATATTTAAAACCACATATCAGGGTTTGGGTATTTCAATAGTCGGACAGAGAGGAATTGAGGTTGATCCGGAAAAAACTCAAGCAGTTCTCAACCTTCCGCAACCAAGAAACATTAAGGACGTACAAGCCCTGAATGGAAGGCTCATGCTTTAAGTAGATTTTGCTCCAAACTCCAAGAAAAATCTATCCCATTTTTTAATATCCTCCGGAAAAAATAAAAATTCCAGTGGGATGCGGAGTGTATAGACGCTTTGAAACAAATCAAGAAAATGCTTCAGGAGCTTCCGAAGCTTGGCGTTCCGTCACCAAGCCAGGATCTATTCTTATACTTATCGGTCACGGAATGGGCGGTGGAGCGGTCTAAGTCATGAGGAGGAAAAGAAGGAAATCCCTGTTTATTTCACCGGAAAAATTTTAACCGCCGCGGAAACAAGATATTCAATATCAAGAAAGTTTTGTTTGCCCTTGTGATTGCATCCAGGAAACTGAAACCATACTTCCAGTCGCACCGAGCACCGTCCGAACCCATTGGCCCTTAAAACAAATCACCAATAACCCGAACGCCTCCGGAAGGATGATTACTTGGACGGTGGAGCTACTCAATTCGAAATCCATAATGTTCCTCGGAAGCAATAAGAGCCTAGGCCCTGGTTGATTTTATCACCGAGGCAAGTTTCTTCTGTCAAGAAGAGCTACCGCAGCGGGTGTTTGGTACCTATGGCAGCGGTTGAAAACCGCTGCGATGGGTGCCGCTGCGGTAGGTGAAACACCTAACACAGCGGTTGTAGAAGCGGTATCTTTTTAAAAACGCACCTTTGGCGGTAGGTACTCAACGCAGCGGTTCTTATAAGAACCGCTGCAGTAGACCTTTTTTTGTTTTTTCCATTCCACCCTACAATTCTACACACACCCAAAATCAATCAAACCTGTTAAGATATAGCAATTAACAATGCCACCACAGTGGGGCATTAGATCAACCATTTCACCATTTAAATAGCCACCAAACCTATATACGGGCAATAATCCACTTACATTTACAAATTTGAGCAAATTAATCAAACATCAACAAAATCTTTACAGAAACGACAATTGTTTCATGAGAATTTCAAAATCATCCTACTCAATCCTACCAAACCCTAGAAGCAACCTACATTAACGCTCATGAATTCTGCCCATTCTTCGAGCACCTCGGTTATATGTCCTTCGTTGTAACCGTCTACCAACTCTTCAAAAGCCTTGGAATTAACACAAAAGAAATATGATTAGTTGCTAATAATACTTTGAGTTTAAGAATCAATGTTAAAAATTATCTACAAAACCAAATATTTCGAGAATGCTACTTACCAGGTCTAGAGACTTCTCTGGCAAGAGTCTCGGTCCCGCTATCAAGTCACTCATAACCGAATGACATAGTAGCCACATTCCGAACCTCCCGGCTGCTGTGGACACTGCACATGTATATACGTACATATTCAAAATCGATTTAACACATAAATTATAATACTGTTCCTATTTTAAAACTAATGAACATATTACAAAATTTGAATAAGGACTACAAAAATACCTTTACATTCCACGGAATCTTCTTAAATCTCTCTCCTCGGACTTGCGTCATTACAGATACAAAGGCACTAGAATTCATACGCACAGATAAAGTAAAAGTTATCAACCGGATGATTAAGAAATAACTAAAAATTGATAATAATCAAGTTAAGTAAATTCATCACCTCATCAACATGTTATATATAAGTGGCCTCTTGGGATGCCGAGATGCTGAGTCAAGCTGCAGGACTCTTGGGCTTTTTATACATAGAACGAGCAAAGACCAGTGTCGGCTGTTCATAGATTACAATACAAGCAGAACTTAATTCAATCAATTACATAATAAAAATATCATAATTTTTAAACTAATTAACATTAGATAAAATTCTTATCCTTGATGAAGAGGCAGCATTATGTAAGATTTATCAGCAACTGCACACGAATGTATCACAGTCGACAAGTACTGGACCAAAGCTTGGGGGTCAGATCCCATATTAGCTTCTGAACAGTAGTCAGGGCATAAGAACCCGAAACTACTATTCTCATGTACTTGGACCGCCTTGTCATCAATAAACCTGCACAATATAAAGAAACCAATATTATGAATTTAATTTTCAAATATACAGAGTAAAATGTGTACAAGGTATGCTAATTACTCACATGCAAGCCGATTTGAGAATCGACGCACTCAACCAATCCTTCGTGAACAACTCCACAAAATCAGTAAGATAGATTTCAAAACTCTGAGCGCCTGCATAGTAAAAAAGATCCGGTCTTGGTTCCATTGTAACCGAATCTCTTCCTGGCGGCGTCATCAATAGTGTGGAGTGCAACAGTTTCAGCATGGGGGTAAGGCATTCAGAACCGCCGGTTGTAGCAAATTCGATCTCATCACAACTCTAGTCGCGGATGCCATCGAAGGATTAGCTGGTGCAACAACAACTCTCTTTCCTTTTGCCTTATCAGAATTTGATTGAATGTGTTCCTAATATAATAATTTAATAAGTATATGTTTCTACTCTAGGATATGTTAAAGAATAAGTTTTTTCATGGGGTTACCTGCTGCTCCCCAAGCCTAATCAATCTACAGGGCCACTGTACTGCATTGGATTCAGCTTGACGAAGGGTGGATATGTCTGCACTGGGCACCGGTATCTGACAATCCGCGTAAGCAGGCGCGTAACCTTCAACAAGCACCGGGCATGGTACTCTCGGAGCGCTGTATTCCTCACGGTGTCTCCAGCACAAGACTTGAAAAGTTTTCCCCACCCTACTTCGACTTCGTCAACGCCAATCACTTGGAACAATGTGCAGTCAATTGGTTGCTAAATTTTCAATATTAAAGATTTTAGATGCATAAACAGTGTATAATTTGATTTTTTTTTGTATTTGTAGTTAACATGTTGTTCTAACCTTGAGAGATGAATATGGAAATGGGTTGACGGAGTGAACACTACTGGGAGGCACTGCTGCGGGCTCTGATGCTTGTGCCTGATCTGGCGGTCTAGAAACCTCCTGACTCATCCTCTCAGAACGCATCATCTCCATAGCTTGAGCGATTGACTGCTGAAATTCATTTCGTAGTCGCTGCTCGAGCTCCGCATTCTGGCGTAAGTGCTCCTCATATGTAATGCTCCTCCAGCACAGTGTCTCGACCCAGGATTACCGAAGGCTTGGCGTATACCGACATGACCACCAAAGCCTACTGCACGACCCGGATGATCCTTCTTCCCGAGAGCGGGGGAAGTGGATCATCCTGCCTAACGGGCTGCCAAGTGCCCTGGGTGATCTGGGAGCTTAACTCTTCCTGTTATGGAGTTTAATAAGTCAATAAGGATACTTCGGTTTATTTAACTGCTATTGTTACTCTATAAATATAATAAACATTTTTAAACTAAAAATCACTTACCATTTGGTTGATGACTTCTCTCGTGGCGTCATCATACTCAGCAGGTGCCGCCGGATTTGAAGGTTTCTTCCGTCGACTTAAGTCCCAAACCTTCATCCTTCGTTCGCTGACATTCGAGCCAGCTGGCAGCAACCCCTCTTTCTCCCACTACGGCACACGCTGAGCAATACTTGTACTCCCCATGTGATGGGGGTAACAATTTTTTTTTGCATTTTGTTGTTGTTTCTCACGTATAGCCTAAATATATGTATGAAAAAGACAAATATGCAAATAATATATGAAAAAGACGAATGTACCACCCCCAAATGAAACTCATTCCACTGCTCTTCAGTAATACCATCATATTTTTGCCACGGTGGTCTCCGATCATCCACATCTTCACCTTCTGCCTCCTCTATCTCTGCGGGCTCCTCACAGTAATGTACTGCCTCGTGAGCAGAGATCTGAAGTCTTTGAACTGTGTGGAAATCCCCTTCATCACATCATCCTTCAGAGAAGGATCTATACAGAATCGGTCCTATATGCACAAAAAAAAATGGATTAGTGTAAAAAAGTAACTATATAAATCTTAAAACAAACTATTAAGTGTAACAAATACCTTGAGACGTTCAAATATCTGCTCCTTCAACGCCTGAGGCACTTGCTTCCAATTGTGGTTTATATTGAAATATGTACTCACCAAATGCCTGGCTAGAGCAGTGAAATCATTTTTCCAAGTACCGTGGGCTGATTAAACTCATTGAACTCCAAAGGCTTTGTCGGGGGGCCTCTATTTGCTTTCAGCCCACGGGTTGCCCCTCGTTTTTTGGGTTTCTTGAGAGGCGGAGGAGCAACTTGTATCTCTTGTCCTTCCTGTGAAGGCCCTGCTGTCTCGGTCTGCTGTGGGGTGGTCTCTACGTCTGCTTTCTTTGATTTCTTTTTACCACCTCATGTGGTGTGTTTTGCCGGTCTACTATCCCCAGTCAGGAGCAGCTGTCCTATAGGATCATCAATAGGATCATCATCCACTGAGGAAAAAAAACACACACACATTAGATCAATATTCATGGAACGATGTATAATTGCAAAAATAAACATAAATAATTAATTCTGATAACATTGTAACAACAATAATACAAATTATATAATGTAATTTCAACCAATGGTGTTACCTAGACATAGTAACATATATCATGATCTGTTTTCTACCCAAACCCCTCATTATGGTCTGATCGAGCGTAGATGGTCTGAACATCATCATTTTGTAAATTATCAGTTGAATCATGCAACCCTGTATGCAACGATACAGTTTCATCTATCATCTCATTATCATCATCGTCGTTGTTTTCATCCTCAAACAAAACCGGTCTTCTCCCTGGAAGAACAACATGCCATCTACTAGCTTTTGGGTCTTCAACATAAAACACCTGGTCACAGTCTTTACCCAACACAAACTGATCTTCCTTATTAGTTGTAACACGTGAAAGATCAACCAAAATAAGTCTTTATCATTTTGGAGTCCATGTCGGTTGTCCACCCAATTGCAGCGCAACAATAGAAACGAATCAATGTGATAGTTTAGTTCCCATATGTCCTCTATCACACCATAATACCAACTACTACTGCTCATTGGTTGAACCTGGTTACCTAGACCATATTCAGTCACCGATGCTTCAATTTTTCCCCACTGTTCTGATGTATTGATTTAGCATCTTGGCGTGCAGTGTAGTATGTGCATCCATTAATGTCATACCCTTCAAACGATACAACATCTGTTCCAGAACCAACAGCTAGACATCTGATTTCTTCACTAACATCTTCGGGGTTCAATGAAGCTTGCTCAAACACATATTCCTTAAACCATTGGACGAATACTCGATTTTGTTCTTTTTTAAGCGAGATACGGTTTTTGGTAGGGTTTTGTCGACTCAACTCAACAATGTGAATATCGAAGTAGGGTTCAACAACCTCAAGGTGTTGTAGTACAAACAAATGTGCCTGATTAATAAGATCACGAGAGATACGAACAACCTTTTTGCCAATAACTCCTTTACCCTCAAATCTACCATGGTGACGTGGTTGGGAATACCAATTGACTCTGCATCGTTCAAATAACTTGTTACGAATTCTGTGACTTCCTTAGTCACTGTTGCTTCGATGATACTACCTTCCGGTCTATATCTGTTTTTCATTCTACCCTTCAGAATCCCCATATATCGTTCGAAAGGATACATGTAACGTAAGTAAACCGGACCACAATATTTGATCTCTCGGACAATATGCACTACTAAATTCACCATTATGTCGAAGAAAGATGGTGGGAAATAAATCTCAAGCTGGCATATTGTCACAACAATTTCATGTTGCAGATCATCGAGGGTGTCTGAGTCAATTGCCTTGCAGCAGACAGCGTTGAAGAAGAAACATAATCGAGTTAGAGCATTTCTGACAGTAAGGTATCCCTTCCCATCATGGTAAGATCCATCGATTGCAACTGGAAGAAGATGCAACATTAACACATGATAATCATGAGATTTCATGCCTAACAGTTTCAAATCCTTCATAGAAACTAGGTTCTTCCAGTTTGAAGAGTACCCAGATGGTACCTTCAATGTGTGCAAACACTTGCAAAACTTAATTTTTCACTCTTAGAGAGGTATAACACGCAGGAGGTAGATATGTTCGCTTCTCATCCTCTATTGGGTGTAGTTCTTCCATATGAGCAACTCTTGCATATCTCTCCTCACCTTCAATCCGTCTTTCGTCTTGCCGGGTATTGTTGGGTAAAAACCTAACGGCAAGTATACCGGTCGATTATAGAAAGTTTTCCTAGAAGTGTCCCTCCAGGTTATCGAATCCAAGGGAGGCAGCGTTTAGTTTAATTGATATTTAAGAAACAAATTTATAAAATGACTCAAGTAACAGGGGGGTTTTGTTTGTTTGGATTACTAAAGTATAAAACAAGAATGTAAATATGAGCAAAGGTAATAAATGAAGACAGTGGATAAAATAATAATGTTTTTGGTTTAATAAACAAGGGAAATTCCGTTTACTAATCCTCCAAATTCTTCGGTTCCTTTCTCAGTGTGTTACCAAAATTCAGATTAAAAATCCTAGATCAGAAATATTCCACGTTCGGTCTCCCGCTCGGTGGAATCTAATAAACAGCTAATAAATTTTAACTTCGTTACAAATTTACTAATTGCTAACAATTTAAGAATAATCCAGTTTAATGATCAGTTAATATCCTAGAGGAATTACCATCTCTAAATTAACCGGTCGTACTGTTCCTGTTGTCTATATCTACCGCCAGTTCTCACTTATAAGAAGATAAACGGTAAAATCAAGTAACTGGCCAAATCACAAGATTATAAAAATTAAATAAGGAACAATACTTTAATCTATTAAAATGGTAAATCCACAGATAACTGATTTACCATTTTGATTAAAAGTATTGTTCCTTATTTATTTTATAAATCGTTGATTTGGGCCAGTTACTGATTTTACCAGTTTATCTGCTTATAAGTGAGCAATGCGGTAGATAATAGACAACAGGAACACGGACGAGTTTAATTAGAGAGGTAATCCTCTAGGATATTAACTGATCATTTAAACGGGATTATTCTTAAAGTTGTTAGCAATTAGTAAATTTGTAACGAGAGTTAAAATTTATAGCTGTTAATTAGATTCCACCGAGCGGGAGGACCGAACGGAATATGTCTGATCTAGGATTTTAGTCTGAATTTTGGTAAACACACTGAGAAGGAACCGAAGAATTTGGAGGGGATTAGTAAAACGGAATTTCCATTGTTTATTAAACCAAAAAACCTATTATTTTATCCACTGTCTTGCATTTATACCTTTGTCATATTTTACATTCTTGTTTTTCTACTTTAGTTAATCCAAACAAAACAAAAACCCCCCTGTGAATTGAGTCATTATAAAATTGTTCAAATAACAATTAAACTAAAACGCTGGCCCTCCTGGGATTCGATAACCTGGAGGGACACTTCTTGGAAAAACTTGCTATAATCGACCGGTATATTGCCGTTTAGGTTTTTACTCAACATACCCGGCAAGACGAAAGACGGATTGAAGGTGAGGAGAGATATGCAAGAGTTGCGCATACGGAAAGAACTACACCCAATAGAGGATGAGAAGCGAACATATCTACCTCCTGCGTGTTATATACCTCTCTAAGAGTGAAAAATTAAGTTTTTGCAAGTGTTTGCACACATTGAAGGTACCATCTGGGTACTCTTCAAACTGGAAGAACCTAGTTTCTATGAAGGATTTGAAACTGTTAGGCATGAAATCTCATGATTATCATGTGTTAATGTTGCATCTTCTTCCAGTTGCAATACGAGGGATATTACCAGAAAATGTCAGAAATGCTCTAACTCGATTATGTTTCTTCTTCAACGCTGTCTGCTGCAAGGCAATTGACTCAGACACCCTCGATGATCTGCAACATGAAATTGTTGTGACAATATGCCAGCTTGAGATTTATTTCCCACCATCTTTCTTCGACATAATGGTGCATTTAGTAGTGCATATTGTCCGAGAGATCAAATATTGTGGTCCGGTTTACTTACGTTACATGTATCCTTTCGAACGATATATGGGGATTCTGAAGGGTAGAATGAAAAACAGATATAGACCGGAAGGCAGTAGTATCATCGAAGCAACAGTGACTGAGGAAGTCACAGAATTCGTAACAAGTTATTTGAACGATGCAGAGTCAATTGGTATTCCCAAACCACGTCACCATGGTAGATTTGAGGGTAAAGGAGTTATTGGCAAAAAGGTTGTTCGTATCTCTCGTGATCTTATTAATCAGGCACATTTGTTTGTACTACAACACCTTGAGGTTGTTGAACCCTACTTCGATATTCACATTGCTGAGTTGAGTCGACAAAACCCTACCAAAAACCGTATCTGGCTTAAAAAAGAACAAAATCGAGTATTCGTCCAATGGTTTAAGGAATATGTGTTTGAGCAAGCTTCATTGAACCCCGAAGATGTCAGTGAAGAAATCAGATGTCTAGCTGTTGGTTCTGGAACAGATGTGTATCGTTTGAAGGGTATGACATTAATGGATGCACATACTACACTGCACGCCAAGATGCTAAATCAATACATCAGAACAGTGGGGTAAAAATTGAAGCATCGGTGACTGAATATGGTCTAGGTAACCAGGTTCAACCAATGAGCAGTAGTTGGTATTATGGTGTGATAGAGGACATATGGGAACTAAACTATCACATTGATTCGTTTCTATTGTTCCGCTGCAATTGGGTGGACAACCGACATGGACTCCAAAATGATAAAGGACTTATTTTGGTTGATCTTTCACGTGTTACAACTAATAAGGAAGATCAGTTTGTGTTGGGTAAAGACTGTGACCAGGTGTTTTATGTTGAAGACCCAAAAGCTAGTAGATGGCATGTTGTTCTTCCAGGGAGAAGACCGGTTTTGTTTGAGGATGAAAACAACGACGATGATGATAATGAGATGATAGATGAAACTGTATCGTTGCATACAGGGTTGCATGATTCAACTGATGATTTACAAAATGATGATGTTCAGACCATCTACGCTCGATCAGACCATAATGAGGGGGTTTGGGTAGAAAACAGATCATGATATATGTTACTATGTCTAGGTAACACCATTGGTTGAAATTACATTATATAATTCGTATTATTGTTGTTACAATGTTATCAGAATTAATTATTTATGTTTATTTTTGCAATTATACATCGTTCCATGAATATTGATCTAATGTGTGTGTGTTTTTTTCCTCAGTGGATGATGATCCTATTGATGATCCTATAGGACAGCTGCTCCTGACTGGGGATAGTAGACGGCAAAACACCACCACACGAGGTGGTAAAAAGAAATCAAAGAAAGCAGACGTAGAGACCACCCCACAGCAGACCGAGACAGCAGGGCCTTCACAGGAAGGACAAGAGATACAAGTTGCTCCTCCGCCTCTCAAGAAACCCAAAAAACGAGGGGCAACCCGTGGGCTGAAAGCAAATAGAGGCCCCCCGACAAAGCCTTTGGAGTTCAATGAGTTTAATCAGCCCACGGGTACTTGGAAAAATGATTTCACTGCTCTAGCCAGGCATTTGGTGAGTACATATTTCAATATAAACCACAATTGGAAGCAAGTGCCTCAGGCGTTGAAGGAGCAGATATTTGAACGTCTCAAGGTATTTGTTACACTTAATAGTTTGTTTTAAGATTTATATAGTTACTTTTTTACACTAATCCATTTTTTTTTGTGCATATAGGACCGATTCTGTATAGATCCTTCTCTGAAGGATGATGTGATGAAGGGGATTGCCACACAGTTCAAAGACTTCAGATCTCTGCTCACGAGGCAGTACATTTACTGTGAGGAGCCCGCAGAGATAGAGGAGGCAGAAGGTGAAGATGTGGATGATCGGAGACCACCGTGGCAAAAATATGATGGTATTACTGAAGAGGAGTGGCATGAGTTCATTTTTTTTTTTGTTTGTTTAATTCGTCTTTTTCTTTTTATATTATTTGCATAATTTGTCTTTTCATACATATATGTAGGCTATACGTGAGAAACAACAACAAAATGCAAAAAAAAATTCGTTACCCCCATCACATGGGGAGTACAAGTATTGCTCAGCGTGTGCCGCAGTGGGGGAGAAAGAGGGGTTGCTGCCAGCTGGCTCGAATGTCAGCGAACGAAGGATGAAGGTTTGGGACTTAAGTCGACGGAAGAAACCTTCAAATCCGGCGGCACCTGCTGAGTATGATGACGCCACGAGAGGTCATCAACCAAATGGTAAGTGATTTTTAGTTTTAAAATGTTTTATATATTTATAGAGTAACAATAGCAGTTAAATAAACCAAGTATCCTTATTGACTTATTAAACTCCATAACAGGAAGAGAAGAGTTAAGCTCCCAGATCACCCAGGGCACTTGGCAGCCCGTTAGGCAGGATGATCCACTTTCCCGCGCTCTCGGGAAGAAGGATCATCCGGGTCGTGCAGTAGGCTTTGGTGGTCATGTCGGTATACGCCAAGCCTTCGGTAATCCTGGGTCGAGACACTGTGCTGGAGGGAGCATTACATATGAGGAGCACTTACGCCAGAATGCGGAGCTCGAGCAGCGACTACGAAATGAATTTCAGCAGTCAATCGCTCAAGCTATGGAGATGATGCGTTCTGAGAGGATGAGTCAGGAGGTTTCTAGACCGCCAGATCAGGCACAAGCATCAGAGCCCGCAGCAGTGCCTCCCAGTAGTGTTCACTCCGTCAACCCATTTCCATATTCATCTCTCAAGGTTAGAACAACATGTTAACTACAAATACAAAAAAAAACAAATTATACACTTGTTTATGTGCATCTAAAATCTTTAATTTTGAAAATTTAGCAACCAATTGACTGCACATTGTTCCAAGTGATTGGCGTTGACGAAGTCGAAGTAGGGTGGGGAAAACTTTTCAAGTCTTGTGCTGGAGACACCGTGAGGAATACAGCGCTCCGAGAGTACCATGCCCGGGTGCTTGTTGAAGGTTACGCGCCTGCTTACGCGGATTGTCAGATACCGGTGCCCAGTGCAGACATATCCACCCTTCGTCAAGCTGAATCCAATGCAGTACAGTGGCCCTGTAGATTGATTAGGCTTGGGGAGCAGCAGGTAACCCCATGAAAAAACTTATTCTTTAACATATCCTAGAGTAGAAACATATACTTATTAAATTAATATATTAGGAACACATTCAATCAAATTCTGATAAGGCAAAAGGAAAGAGAGTTGTTGTTGCACCAGCTAATCCTTCGATGGCATCCGCGACTAGAGTTGTGATGAGATCGAATTTGCTACAACCGGCGGTTCTGAATGCCTTACCCCCATGCTGAAACTGTTGCACTCCACACTATTGATGACGCCGCCAGGAAGAGATTCGGTTACAATGGAACCAAGACCGGATCTTTTTTACTATGCAGGCGCTCAGAGTTTTGAAATCTATCTTACTGATTTTGTGGAGTTGTTCACGAAGGATTGGTTGAGTGCGTCGATTCTCAAATCGGCTTGCATGTGAGTAATTAGCATACCTTGTACACATTTTACTCTGTATATTTGAAAATTAAATTCATAATATTGGTTTCTTTATATTGTGCAGGTTTATTGATGACAAGGCGGTCCAAGTACATGAGAATAGTAGTTTCGGGTTCTTATGCCCTGACTACTGTTCCGAAGCTAATATGGGATCTGACCCCCAAGCGTTGGTCCAGTACTTGTCGATGTGATACATGCGTGTGCAGTTGCTGATAAATCTTACATAATGCTGCCTCTTCATCAAGGGTAAGAATTTTATCTAATGTTAAGTTAGTTTAAAAATTATGATATTTTATTATGTAATTGATTGAATTAAGTTCTGCTTGTATTGTAATCTATGAACAGCCGACACTGGTCTTTGCTCGTTCTATGTATAAAAAGCCCAAGAGTCCTGCAGCTTGACTCAGCATCTCGGCATCCCAAGAGGCCACTTATATATAACATGTTGATGAGGTGATGAATTTACTTAACTTGATTAATTATCAATTTTTAGTTATTTCTTAATCATCCGGTTGATAACTTTTACTTTATTCGTATGCGTATGAATTCTAGTGCCTTTGTATCTGTAATGACGCAAGTCCGAGGAGAGAGATTAAGAAGATTCCGTGGAATGTAGTCAAGGTATTTTTGTAGTCCTTATTCAAATTTTGTAATATGTTCATTAGTTTTAAAATAGGAACAGTATTATAATTTATGTGTTAAATCGATTTTGAATATGTACGTATATACATGTGCAGTGTCCACAGCAGCCGGGAGGTTCGGAATGTGGCTACTATGTCATTCGGTTTATGAGTGACTTGATAGCGGGACCGAGACTCTTGCCAGAGAAGTCTCTAGACCTGGTAAGTAGCATTCTCGAAATATTTGGTTTTGTAGATAATTTTTAACATTGATTCTTAAACTCAAAGTATTATTAGCAACTAATCATATTTCTTTTTGTGTTAATTCCAAGGCTTTTGAAGAGTTGGTAGACGGTTACAACGAAGGACATATAACCGAGGTGCTCGAAGAATGGGCAGAATTCATGAGCGTTAATGTAGGTTGCTTCTAGGGTTTGGTAGGATTGAGTAGGATGATTTTGAAATTCTCATGAAACAATTGTCGTTTCTGTAAAGATTTTGTTGATGTTTGATTTATTTGCTCAAATTTGTAAATGTAAGTGGATTATTGCCCGTAGATAGGTTTGGTGGCTATTTAAATGGTGAAATGGTTGATCTAATGCCCCACTGTGGTGGCATTGTTAATTGCTATATCTTAACAGGTTTGATTGATTTTGGGTGTGGGTGTGGTAGAATTGTAGGGTGGAATGGAAAAAACAAAAAAAAAGGTCTACGCAGCGGTTCTTAGTAAGAACCGCTGCTGCGTTAGAGTACCTACCGCAGCGGTTCTACAACCGCTGTGTTAGGTGTTTCACCTACCGCAGCGGCACCCATCGCAGCGGTTTTCAACCGCTGCCATAGGTACCAAACAACCGCTGCGTAGCTCTTCTTGACAGAAGAAAATTGCCTCGGTGTGATTAAACAACAGGCTAGGCTCTTATTGCTGTCCGAGGAACATATGGATTTCGAATTGAGTGTAAGTCCACGTCCAAGTAATATCCTTCCGGACAGCGCGGTTGGGTTATGGTGATTGTTTTAAGGGGCAATTGGTTCGGACGGTGACTCGGTGCGACTGGAAGTATGGTTTCAGTTCCTGGATGCAATCACAAAGGGCAAACAAAACTTTTTGATATTTAGAATTCTTGTTTCCGCGGCGGTTGTTAAAAAATTTTTCCGGTGAAATAAACAGGGATTCCTTCTTTTCCTCCTCCATGACTTAGACCGCTGCCACCGCCATTCCGTGACCGATAAGTAAAGAATAGATCTGGCTTGGTGACGGAACGCCAAGCTTCGGAAGCTCCTGAAGCATTTTCTTGATTTGTTCAAAGGCGTCTAAACACTCCGCATCCCACTGGAACTTTTTATTTTTCCGGAGGATATTAAAAAATGGGGATAGATTTTTTCTTGGAGTTTGGAGCAAAATCACTTAAAGCAGTGAGCCTTCCATTCAGGGCTTGTACGTCCTTAATGTTTCTTGGTTGCGGAAGGTTGAGAACTGCTTGAGTTTTTTCCGGATCAACCTCAATTCCTCTCTGTCCGACTATTGAAATACCCCAAACCCTGATATGTGGTTTAAATATTAAACTATGGTAGTAAAGGCTAAAAAGTGCCTTAGAGACATCGGTGAACAATTTAAACCATAGTAAATGCAATAAAGCACTAAGATACAGTTTGAGCAAAAACATGCTCTAAGCTAGGAGTGAACTTGGTTAGGACTCAAAGAGCCTACCAAGACTTAATAATATTTAATTATGATTTAATAAGGCTAATTAAGTCCTTAGGGAACTTTGGTAGACAGTTAAACCAAACAAAACACAAGAAAATACCTTAAAGTCAATAAGAGCAAAAATGTGCTCTAAGCTTGGGATAAATTTGTATAAGGCCTAAAGGTCATACCTATACCTTATAAATATGTTAATGGACATATTAAATCAATACTAAAGAAAACCAAGATTGAAAACAAGTCAAAACAAAAAAGTGCTTTAAGAGTCTTAAAGCACATTTTTGAAAAATTATCTTGTAAATGAGTTTTGAATGGCAAGATCTCCATAATTACTCTTTAATTAACAGTGTACTATATAGTATCATTTGGAAGTCTATATCAATGGGAAATCAAAAATTTCACATCTAAGTGCCTTGTTTTAGTGAATAGTAACTTAATAAGCTAGTTTTGTAACATATGTTGTTATAAGTAATTAAATTGGTCAACAGACTATTATACCCTTATGTAATAAAGGGGCTGGTTTTCTTATATGGGATGACTCATCCCCTTGTTAATTGATAAGATAAGAAAAGATAGCAAAAAGTAATAGTTACTTTACTTAAATATCTAAAGCTAGCTACTTACCTTCTCATTCTCTTCTTCTTCTTCATTTCACACAGTTCTTCATCTCTCCCAAGCTCCATTCTCGGTTTGCTACAGCCCCCTCTCATTCTTCATCTTCTTTCACTTGTACTTATGATTCCATGCTCCAAAATCAATTTCAAGACTACCCTTGTCTTAGTTAGAGCAAGCTCCTCATTTCCCTCTTTTCAAATCTTCAAGAACTTAATTTTGGTGCCATGGAGATTCACCATTGAAGGAGCTTGAGCTCACCTTTTCACATATTATTGTCCTCCTTTGCTTCAAGGTAAGGAAAAACCAAGAAAAATGATGTTTCCTCCATGTTTTGTGTTGTCCGAAAATTCACCTCACCATGGTGTCTTTACCTTGCTTGTTTTAGCTTCATTTGAATCTTCCAAGGGCTAGGAGGAGTCCTCTCTTGATACTTATTCAAGCTCTCTTCGAATTCCAAGGTAAAACAATTACCTTAATGTATTAAGACAATATATGTGCCTAGGGTTTACAATGAGATGAAGCATAATGCTTGAATACTCATGCGATTATGTGTACATTGTTTAGAAGTGACAAAACAACCAAACATCCTACCAGTTTACAAGGAAACAAGAAAGAAGTTTGTGAGGAAAAAGAGGTAAACAAATGATGGAGAAATATGTGACTACTTCTACCACATAGGCAGTGTACCTATCGTTTTGCGGGTATAGTGATTAAATGGGTTGTCGATCTCAGGGACCTCGTATAATTAATTGACAAATATTTAATTAACTGGGGAAATTAAGTAAAACTAAAGAAAACAGGAATATCACTTTTCGGTTTTGATTGATTGATTAAAAAGAAACTAAACTACAAGGAAAATAGAACAATTTAAATGGTAAATAAACAAAGAGGGATTTAAAGAGTGGTGAAAATGATAAATAGAAAAGCGCACCCCGGGTTGTTTGCTTACCTATTCCTTTTATATCTGTTACTAAATTCTTCCTTTAATTTTACTGCAATAACTCAGAAACTTTAATTAATTCATTAACGAGACTAAGTATAATGAATCTAACCAATTGTTAGACCTAGCAGCAGGCTAATGCTCTAGACGGACACAATTAATCGCATAAAGAGCAGTTTCTATTGGAGTCTAATTAACCTATAGGCCGGATCAGGCTTCTAGCTATTAATTAGGTTCAACTTCCTCTGTCTAGTTATTTATCTCAGCTCTCACATTTTAATAAAATAACTACAAGGGTTGTTTTAACTACCGGCCAAATAATTAAAACACTTGAAGGACAGGAATTGAACTGTTGCAGTTAACTAAATTTAATTGAAGAAATACATAACAGAATTTAGGAAATAGGTTCGCTTCCCAACCCGGGAAGCTAAAATAGTTACTCGCTCATCGTTACAGAAACAACAATAACAGAGGAGGAATGCATTAAATAAATTAAAGTAAGGGTAAGAGGTAACTCCAGTTTAGAAATTCACTCCGGATCCTCGCTTCAACTCCGTCGTGCGCTGCCCCGTCTGCTAATTTATTTCTGAAGAGCTGATGCGTAATAGTGGAAATAAAATAAAGAGCGGGATGTGTGTTACGTGGGAATTTAATGGAGTGGATGGTGATGATTTTTGATGAAGTGAATGGAGTGCGATCGTGGGAGAATGCGTGGGTGAACGGATAATTTGTGGATTGATAGATGAATGGATGATAGATGGGTGCGTGAATGACTCGATGATTTTTTTTAGCAAGCAGAGTGTGGGTTTATATAGGCGGAGGATTTCAGAAGCAGACAACGGAGAAGTGACAGGGACAGTGAGCTAGTGAGTAGATGGCGGTGGAGTTGGTGCAGATCCGTGAAGATTTCAGTCAGAGATTTATCGGGCAGAGCAATTGATTGCAGAGCCAGTCACGCGTGCACAAATAAGGTGGGCGACCGTCTGCAAGTAATGAAGGTAGTTCGATTGCGGCGCCGAGGAAGAAGAAAACTCTGTTCGGGTCGAAATCTGTTCTGGCCGCGCCTAATAGGCGGTTGCCTCTGGTCCCGTCCGCCTGATAAGAGGCGGTCGTCTCTTACTGCGCCTTTCTCGTGTCCGCGCGTAACAGGCGGACGACTCTACTTCGTTCCGCGCGTTACCAGGCGGTCGTGATTTCCCTTGTCCGCTCCAAGTCGAGCGGTTTGCAGTCTCCCCTTGTCCCTCGTTATGAGGCGGACGCCTCTGCGCCCTCCTGTCTGCCAGTTTTGCCGATGTACAAGTATATTATATATGTAATAATATACGAGTGTTGTCTAATCTTGAATCGGCTCCAGATTCTTCGTTATAAGTCCATTTGACTCGCCGTTGTTGCGTTGGAAAGCTGTATGAAATAAAACTACTTGATTCCAACACTTTTTCCTACATTTAACACATAAAAAATATATCAATTCGTATCAAAACATAAATCTAGGAAAATCGTAAGATAAGTGAGAAATATTACTTAAAATACTGCAAATTATAAGGTAATTAACCCTTAAAAGTCTATATATTTCGCACTTATCAAAATTCCTCACACTTATCTTTTGCTTGTCCTCAAGCAAATGAAGAACAAACTTTCTCTGAGGTTACAGTATCAAACTCCGGGATTCAACCATCGTGGAGGAAATCAAGCTAAATGGCAATCAAAAGAATAATCTTGCTCTTAGATGTAGGTTTTTGTAAACAGTGAAACGGAAAATTTTTAATAAGAGCATGGATAAGTCAGATTGTAAAATTGAACATAGATTAGCTTGGAACCTTCCCACCAATTTCTTTTCTCTAACCTTTGGATGACAAGGGGTGTGAAGTACACTTTATTCCGTGATACCTTTCAACACCACATACTCATGATCAAAATATGAAAAATTGCGACAATTATTCAGAGTTTTGCATGTTTATTTCTTTGTTTTTCTCTTCTCTTTTGTTTTTTCATTGTTTGCACAATTGTTTCATCCCCCAGACTTTTCTCTTCACCCATGTAGCGGCTTTGGGCCTTCTATCCCAGATCACAAGACCTTAGGTAGATGGGTGATAAGGCACCCCAAGGACTTAATAACCGAATGAACGAGGCCTGTTTTGGTTCAGAAAACTTCACTATATGATCAGAGGAGTACCTTGCCTTATCCTTTCCATACCAAACTTTCACTTAGTTCCATGATTACCAAGCTAAGGTAGGAGCTCAATTTCCACAAGCCTATCCACCAGATTTCAGTGAAAATAGATTTAATTTTTTGAAGAAAAGAATTGATACATACAAACAACGTCAAGCAGAACGATTCTTGAGGTTGTCATCAGGCTTGATTTCAAAAACTTCACAAAAAAAATTTTAGGCCCAAAAATTCAACATGTATTGACCTTTAGAGAAGCTTACTATCATAATTAGAGAACAATAAAAATCAGTGTGGCATTAGGTACTAGGCATATTTTCAGGGAAAGGTCAAAACTTCCTCACACTTAAGAAGAGCAATGTCCTCATTGTTCATAAAATAATCAAGAAAAGACCTTTCAAAATATGCCAGACTCATGTGAACACAGTTAAAGCACGAGTGGCTGAACATAAATATTAAAAATAAAGGAACTGAGACTCCCCTGATATCATGAGATTGAGGAAGGTGCCCTTCCTCACACTTAAAGCATTGGCGGTGGGGTCGATGTTCCTCACATTGAGTCTAAGCCAGGGTTCAGCTTGAGTGATTGCAACAAACGGTGACCTACACACACTGTCAAATACCAAAAAAGCGCTAGGAAGCGTTGCGTTAATAGCACAGTATAATTACCTCCTTCCCTCTTCTTTCTTCCTCGCCTTTGTTTTTTTTTTTTATATATATATATATATATCACAATATATTAGAGAGAAATAGATGCGTAGCTTATAAAACATGAATTTGAAAATTACCCCTGGGTTGCCTCCCAGTCAGCTGCCCTCTTTATAGTCATTGGCTAGACTTTGTGAAGTAGCTAACCTGCAATTGGATCTTTAAGAGATATTCATATGTAGTAGTAGCTTTGATCCAGTGTAGTACCCAGAAATTTCTTGACTCTTGACCCATTGACTTTAAATGTTTCCCCCTTTGCATTGGCGAGTTCAATCGCAACCGAATGGGGAAATGCTAATAATAGGGTAAGGTCCTGACCAGTATGATTTCAGCTTACTTGGGAAGAATCTGAGCCTGGAGTTGAGTTGAAAGTAGGACTGGTCCCCACCTTGAGTTTCCGATTGGCAATCATCTTGTCATGCCAGCGCTTGGTGCGTTCCTTATATTACAGCATTCTCGTAAGACTCGTTCCTGAGTTCCTCCAACTCTGTCAACTGGAACTTGCGTTTATCACCGGCTTGTTGTAGATCAAAATTAAGAGCTTTCAAAGCCCAATATGACTTGTATTCTAATTCCACAGGCAAGTGGCATGCCTCTTCCAAAAACCAACTTGTAGGGAGACATGCCAATTGGTGTCTTGAAAGCAGTGCGTAGGCCCAGAGCGCTTCATCTATCGAAGTGACCAATCCTTTCGAGAAGAGTTCCCCGTCTTTTGCAAGATCCACTTGAGCTCTCGGTTCGTCACTTCGTCGGCCTGCCCATTTGTTTGAGGATGGTAGGGTAGGCAACCTTATGTCGAACCCCATACTTCTTTAATAGCGCTGGAACTGGCGGTTACAGAAATGGGACACCGTCACTGATTATGGCTCGAGGAACGCCAAATCAAGTGAAAATATTTTTCTTCAGGAACTTCACAACAGTTTTAGCATCATTAGTAGAACAGGCAAGGGCTTCCGCCCATTTTGAAACATAATCAACAGCTACTAAGATGTAAAGATTACCGAAAGAGTTTGGGAAGGGACCCATAAAATCAATACCCCAGACGTCAAATAGCTCAACTTCTAACATGTTATTCAGTGGTAGCTCATTTCGACGAGATAGATTACCTTGCCTTTGACACCGATCACATGTCGAAACAAACGCATGACAATCCTTGTGAAGGGTGTTCCAGAAAAAACCTGATTCTAGTATTTTTGCGGCGGTTCGAGTGGCACCATGATGTCCACCGGCTTCTCTGGAATGGCAATGGAGGAAAATGTTTCTGACCTCTGACTTCTGGACACATCTCCTAATGATACCATCTGCACAGACTTTAAACAGATAAGGGTCATCCCAAAAATAATGTTTGACAATGGAAAAGAACCTCTTCCTCTGCTGATAAGTCATATCAGCTGGAACAATCTTTCTAACAAGGTAGTTAGCGATATCAGCAAACCATGGATCCTCAACATCTTCAGCTGCAAATGCTGACTCATCGGGGAAGGACTCGTTGATGGGAGTCCCATCATCAGATGCCTCCATTCTGGACAGATGATCAGCTACCACATTTGTGTTCCCTTCTTGTCCCTGATCTCAATATCAAATTCTTGCAATAGGAGAATCCATCTAATTAACCTGGGTTTTGACTCTGCCTTAGCGAACAAATACTTAAGAGCAGAGTGGTCAGTATGCACAATAATTTTTCCACCCAGTAAATAAGATCGAAACTTATCTAGAGCAAAAACTACAGCTAGTAATTCTTTTTCTGTGGTCGCATAATTTTTCTGGGCATCATTTAAAGTTCGACTTGCATATATACTACCCGAAGAATTTTATCAATCTTCTGACATAACACGGCTCCCACAGCGTAATCACTAGCGTCACACATTATCTCAAAAGGGAGTGACCAATCAGGAGACACAACGACAGGTGCAGAAATTAGCTTTTCTTTTAATAAATTAAAAGCTTTCAGACATTCTTCAGAAAAATGGAACTTAACATCCTTCGCTAGTAGATCACACAGAGGTTTAGAGATTTTGGAAAATCTTTAATGAATCTTCTATAAAAACCTGCGTGCCCAAGAAAACTACGAATATCTCTAACAGAAGATGGTGGTGGGAGCTTTTCAATTACCTCGACTTTAGCCCGGTCTACCTCAATACCTTTTGAAGAAATTTTGTGGCCCAGGACGATTCCTTCGCGAACCATGAAGTGGCATTTTTCCCAATTTAACACCAGATTGGTTTCTTCCACACCTGGACAGCACAAGATCAAGGTTTTCTAGACAGGATTCAAATGTTAGACCATAAACAGAAAAATCGTCCATAAAAACCTCAATGCATTTCTCAATATATTCAGCAAAGATGGCCATCATACAACGTTGAAACGTGGCAGGAGCATTACATAATCCAAATGGCATTCTTTTATAACTATAGGTTCCATACGGACAGGTAAAAGTTGTCTTATCCTGATCCTCAGGAGCGATAGGGATCTGAAAATAACCTGAAAAGCCATCCAGAAAGCAGTAGTAGTCATGTCCAGCTAGTCTTTCCAACATTTGATCAATGAAAGGTAATGGAAAATGGTCCTTACGAGTAGCATCATTTAATTTTCTATAATCAATACAAACCCGCCATCCTGTAGTGGGACGCTGGGTAATCAGCTCATCCTTTTCATTAGGAACCACAGTTATTCCTCCTTTCTTTGGTACCACCTGAACTGGACTTACCCATTTACTGTCTGAAATAGGGTAAATAATGCCTGCATCGAGTAGTTTGATCACTTCTTTCTTAACTACCTCTTTTAGAATTGGGTTAAGACGCCGCTGAGGCTGAGCCAATGGTCGGTAGTTATCTTCCATATAGATTCGGTGAGAACACAACTGAGGGCTGATTCCTTTAATATCTGCTATCGACCAACCAATAGCTGATGTGTGATTGCGCAATACCTCCAGTAGTTGCTTCTCTTGAGTTCCTGTCAAATCAGAAGAGATTATAACAGGTAATTCCGATGGTTCATTAAGAAAAGAATATTTCAAATGAGAAGGAAGAGGTTTCATCTCCACTGTAGGAGGTTTTTCAATAGATGGTCTTGGCCGGTCAGCACTTCGCTCGACTTTCTCAAATTGCTGCTGGTACTTGTGGAAGTGTGGCCACCTTTTGTTTAACTCCTCAGCCATGAGGGCCATATCTGGATCCTCATCATCAGCTTCGCAAGATGCCATAAGACATCTTTCCAGGATTTCCTCTTCTTATTTGCTTAAAATAGTTTCCTACACTAAAGAGTCAATAACATCTATTGCAAAGCAGGATTGAATAGCGGCAGGACGCTTCATGTTGCGTGTCATGTCGAAAACAACCTGCTCATCATGAAATCTTAGAATAATCTTCCCTCCTTCCACATCAATGAGAGTGCGGGCAGTTCTCATAAACGGTCTGCCCAAAATTAGTGGCACATCTGTATCTTCCTCCATATCAATGATGATAAAATCAGCAGGGAAAATAAACTTATCAATAGAAACTACCAAGTCCTCATCTTTTCCTTTAGGATAAATTATGGAACGGTCTGCTAGTTGTAACTGAACAGATGTGGGAGCACATTGACCTACACCTAATTTCTTAAAAATAGATAAAGGCATCAAATTAATACTTGCTCCTAAGTCACATAAACCGTTACCACAATCCACCTTCTCGATAGCGCATGGAATGATGCGAAGACCTGGATCTCCTAACTTGGGTGGCAGCTTCTTCAGGAGAACTGCAGATACTCTTTCTGTCAATTTGACCGTGTTCAGACTCTAGCAAAGATGCCTGTTAGACAAAATATCCTTCATAAATTTAGCATACATAGGCATTTGAGACAAAGCATCAGTAAAAGGGATGTTAATAGTTAATTTCTTAAAGATATTGAGAAATTTCCCATATTGCTCGTCCATGTTCTTTTTCTTTAGTCTGTTAGGGAATGGAATAGGAGGATTATAAGAGAGTTGAGAAGGTTTAATAGTGAGAGATTCAGGAGACTCCTTCTCCTTGGGATTTGTTGTTTCCTTCCTTACTTCAGGTTGAGATTCAGCTGGCTTATTAAAATCTTCTTCAACTTCTGGAACATCAGAAACTAGTTCCTTGCCGCTTCTCAGAGTTACTGCTGCTTTGCATGCTCCCTTGGGTTAGGGTCAGGCTGACTGGGAAGTGACCCCGTCGGTCGCTGTGCCAGCTGTTGTGAAATTTGACTCATTTGCCTCTCTAGGCTCAGGTTGATAGAAGCTTGATCAGCGTTTTTAGCGGCTTGTTCAGAAAGTTTAGCTTCTATTTCGGCAATCCTGGAGTTTGTAGTTTGGCCTTGTTTAAGGATTTCTGCCAGCATATTCTCAATTTTACCACTGCCTCCTTGTGAACTTTGGGATTGCTCCTGCTGTCTAAAGTACGGTGGTCTATTTTGGTTGAACCCAAAATTACCTATAGACTGATCATTACCCCTCCATGGAGGTTGTTGATTGTTCCTCCAATTATTCTGATTGAAATTGTTAGGATAAGGATTACCTGGTCTGTTGTTGATCGATTTTAGCTCTTCGGGGTTACCTGCAAAGCTAGGACCTTCACAGTTGAATGTTTCGTGGGCTCCTCCACAATTCTCACAGCAAGGATTCAGGAAAGGCGAAGAAGTAGCTGCCTTCGCGGTTTGCTGTTGCGTCTGGTTTACAGCTAACTTTTCCACAACTTTAGTAAGAGCTGTTAGTTGAGCGGATAAATGATCCTGTGGGGGAATATTATACATACCTGCTTTTGGCTCACCTCTCCCCTTATTCTTGCACCACTGTCTGGTACTAGCGGTCATGGTGTCCAAAAGCTCCATCGCTTCATCCCCAGTTCTTGCCATAAAGTTTCTTCCAGATGAGGAACTTAGTACTATCTTGTTTGAATCGTTTAATCCCTTAAAGAATGACAGTACTAGTTCTTCGCTACTCATACCATGGCGTGGGCATAGAATTTGCCGCTCCTTGAATCTATCCTAAGAATCATACAGGGACTCACCTGGTTCTTGACAAAAGTTTGTAATTTCAGCGATCTTTTCCCTTGTCTTTGACGGTGGATAGTACTTCGCCAGGAACTTGTTTGCCAAGTCAGCCCAAGTGTGGATGCTACCCGGTTGCAGACTCCTTAGCCACCTGGACGCTCCGTCTTTCAGAGAATAGGGGAACAGCTGTAGACGAATGCGCTCATTCAGGTTCCCCGTCTTGTTGAATGTATTGCAGAAGTCCAGGAATGCAGAGATGTGGTGTGGGGTATCATCTGAGTCAAGCCCGCTGAATTGTCCCTGGTGGTACAAAGTGGTGATGAAGCTCGTCTTGAATTGCCAGGCGTCGAGCTCAGCTTGCGTCACTTGAGGGAGGACGATATTAGAGGATCGTCCTTCTACTGATGGTTGCTGGTACTCCCCCAGAGTTTGTCTGGTTGTCATGGCAAACTGTAGTTGTCGCCTGCTGTGGAGAACTCTTTCGATCTCTGGCTGAAATTCAGCTATAGGTTCTCCTGCAGATCGAGTCCGACGCATAAGAGACGAGTTGGTATGAATATGGAAAAACTAGATTAACTATATACGTGGCAAAAATAAAGAGAAAATATCAAACAGAAAATAAAAATAAAAGAATGAAAATTTAACTTATCCCAATTAAATAATAATTGTCAATTAACCGTGCCGGAGGTCCCCGGCAACGACGCCAAAAACTTGATGGAGAAATATTTTACTACTTCTACCACATAGGCAGTGTACCTATCGTTTTGCGGATATAGTGATTAAATGGGGTTGTCGATCTCAGGGACCTCGTACAATTAATTGACAAATATTTGATTAACTGGAAATTAAGTTAAACTGAAGAAAACAGGAAATATCACTTTTTCCGGCTTTGATTGATTGATTAAAAAGAAACTAAGGAAAATAAAACAACTTAAATAAACACAGAGGGATTTAAAGAGTGATGAAAATAATAAATAGAAAAGCGCACCCCGGGTTGTTTGCTTACCTATTCCTTTTATATTTGTTACTAAATTCTTCCTTTAATTTTACTGCAATAACTCAGAAACTTTAATTAATTCATTAACGACTAAGTATAATGAATCCTAACCAATTGTTAGACCTAGCAGCAGACTAATGCTCTAGACCGGACACAATTAATCGCATAAAGAGCAGTTTCTATTGGAGTCTAATTAATCTATAGGCCGGATCAGGCTTCTAGCTGTTAATTAGGTTCAACTTCCTTCGTTCTAGTTATTTATCTCAGCTCTCGCATTTTAATAAAACTACACAAGGGTTGTTTTAACTACCGGCCAAATAATTAAAACACTTGAAGGACAGGAATTGAACTGTTGTAGTTAACAGAATTTATTTGAAGAAATACATAACAGAATTTAGGAAATAGGTTCGCTTCCCAACCCGGGAAGCTAAAATACTTACTTGCTCATCGTTACAGAAACAACGATAACAGAGAAGGAATGCATTAAATAAATTAAAGTAAGGGTAAGAGGTAACTCCAGTTTAGAAGTTCACTCCGGATCCTTGCTTCAACTTCGTCTTGCGCTGTCCCGTCTGCTAATTTATTTCTATAGAGCTGGTGCGTAATAGTGGAAATAAAATAAAGAGCGGGATGTATGTGTTACGTGGGAATTTAATGGAGTGGATGGATGATGATTTTTGATGAAGTGAATGGAGTGCGATCGTGGGAGAATGCGTGGGTGAACGGATTAATTCGTGGACTGAATAAATGGATGATTGATAATGGGTGCGTGGATGACTGGATCATTTTTTTAGCAAGCAGAGTGTGGGTTTATATAGGCGGAGGATTTCAGAAAAGACAACGGAGAAGTGACAGGGCTAGTGAGTAGATGGCGGTGGAGTTGGTGCAGATCCGTGAAGATTTCAGTCAGAGATTTCATCGGGCAGAGCAATTGATTGCAGAGCCAGTCACGCGTGCACAAATTAAGGTGGGCGACCGTCTGCAATTAATGAAGGTAGTTCGATTGCGGCGCCGAGTGAAGAGCGAAGAAGAAAACTCTGTTTCGAGCGTCGAATTCAGTGTTGTCCGCGCCTTAACAGGCGGTTGCCTCTTGTCCCGTCCGCCTGATAAGAGGCGGTCGTCTCTTGTCTCCTGCGCTTGTGTGCTGTCCGCCCGATAAGAGGCGGTCATCTCTACTGCACCTCTGTCTCGCGTCCGCGCGTTAACAGGCGGACGACTCTACTTCGTGTCCGCGCGTTACCAGGCGGTCGTGACTCTCCCTTGTCCGCTCCAAGTCGAGCGGTTGCAGTCTCCCCTTGTCCGCCTCGTTTGCGGATGTACAAGTGTATTATATATGTATATATATACGAGTGTACTCCAATCTTGAATCGGCTCCAGATTTTTCGTTATAAGTCCGTTTTACTCGCCGTTTGTTGCGTTGGAAAGCTCGTGAAGTAAACTACTTGATTCCAACACTTTTTCCTGCATTTAACACATAAAATATATCAATTCGTATCAAAACATAAATCTAGGAAAATCGTAAGATAAGTGAGAAATATTACTTAAAATACTGCAAATTACAAGGTAATTCAACCCTAAAAAGTCTATATATTTCGCACTTATCAGTTATTTATACTCATTATCTCACCCACACTCTTGGGTTATTTATACTCATTATCTCACCCACACTCTTGGGTTATTTATACTCATTATCTCACCCACACTCTTGGGTTATTTATACTCAAGCTCTTGTAGATTCTCGAGACGCTATAGGTCTCCTACGTCACACTTGTTACTCTTAATACATACTTAGGCCAAAACTCATGGCTCTCTAGCATAGTCTTACTTCCCCGGTTTCGACCCTACTCCGGGTCTAGCATGGTGGGAAGGTTCAACTAGCTCACGGAACTCTCTCTTAGTCCCTATCTCTTTTTACTTAGGTCCGACTACTCTCGGACTACTCTCATTCCCATACACTCCTCTCTCGGAGTTTTAATAATATTATGTATATTAGTCTAGAAGCATCACTCTCGATGTTTCTAATGACTTGGGAACATTACTTTAGTTCGGTTAATCTTAGGTTTTAAGAGTTACCCATACATTCCACTTACTCATACTTTCGGTTAATTTCTTAAATTGGTAAAATCCTCATATAGGAGGTTGACCGTGTCTCAAGGGAGCTACTAATCCCTTAGGTCTCTTTTACCTTCTTTACTAGTTCACATCTTCGAACTATCGTTAATCCTCTTGAGGGAGGTTCACTTATCTTTCCACTCTCATTTGTTTCGTGGATTGTGTCATTATGGTTTACTAACCATTATCGGGTAATTACTCTACCCGCACATCTCCTTATATTCTAGGGAGTCCATATGTTTGCGTTTTCGTTATACTTTAACGGATAGTTTGTGTGTTTGCCCATTTTCGTTATCATAAGCATCGACCCGATCTATGGGTCTCTAGCCAAACGTTACTCACTAGGAGTCGGTCTTTACTCTATGTTAGACCACACCGGCATACAAGTATGTTAGCTCATTCAACATACGTCAAGACATACATAATCAAACAAGGGATTATTTTCATGCTTTAATCTTGATTAAGCCTGCACACAACACACAAATCAACGTAACTCGGTTAGCACGCGGAGAATGAGAAAATCATACCTTTCACCATGGATATACTTTATCGGGTCACCACTCGTTCCTCGGTTCACACTTGTTCCACTGATAACATTCAAATGTTTTTATTAACATCAAAGCGTTACGGTATGTAAAACTATTACTCCCGTACTTAACCCCGTTAACCCGTTTAACTTAGTTTTACTCATGTGTTCTTAAGCTCACAACTTTCTCATTCACCTCTCAAACTTGTTTACACTCCTAATGACCTTTAAACATCATTATTCCTGTCTTAATTACCTAATACTATCATTACCATTCAATTCCCCATCATTAGAATGCAAGATAACACTTTCTGTGCAATTTTGGGGTGGTCCGGGTTTGTGTCCAGGGATACAAACTCGGACCAATACTGGAATGTGCTCTCGGGTGACTTTTATGTGTGGTCCGGGTTTAGGGGTGGGTTTACAAACCCGGACCATACCTGTGTAAACCTCTCAGGTGGAATTTTGGGGTGGTCCGGGTTACTGTCCGAGTTTGCAAACTCGGACCCCCACTTGGAAAAACTCTAGGGTATGATTTATGGGTGGTCCGGGTTTATGTCCTGGGTTACAAACCCGGACCACTTCAGTTTTACAAGTTTCTGTCGTGTTTTGACACTGGTCTGGGTTTCTGTCCTAATTTACAGACCCGGACCACTTGCAGGTTTCAAAAATAAATATGTTTTTGCTTCTGTTTCAACTCCAAGCTTATGATAACTACTTCCCCACTCTTCCTACATGTATTCTAGCATGTTTTGACATTGTTTAGGCATTCAAAACTAACCTAAAACATCCCATATAATCGCCTGTTACTTAACCCATTTCACTGTAATTTTCCTTCTGTTACAGATCCTTGTTTCTTGTCTCTGATGCAGTTTTTAATCCTTTCTTTCTTATCATTCTAACTCCACGCATCAATACACTCAAGCCCATACATTCCTAGGCAAATTTTGACAAGGTTTATCTACATTCCTAAGCATTCTCCACACACTAATCAACTCTCAAAAATCAGTTTTGCATCCCTGTTACATAAGCACTAACATCACTGCTACTACATAATGAATTACCTCATGTTATCACACATATAACAGTTTAATCTCATTACTTGTTTCCCACACTAAAACCTCATTAAGACAGCTCCACTCATCAGTAAATATTGTAGCATCATAGCCATACTTAGCAAGGTCATTTATTCACATTCAAAAACATGTTTTACAGAGAGCAAAACCATCCCATGTTTAGTTCATTACCTTGCTATTTTTTTCTGTTTTCTTTTCTCTTCTTCCTCCTTCCTTTGTTCTCTCTTTCTCTTCTTGCTTCTCGTTTCTCAATCAGCCAACACTCAAGCTAGCCCATCCAAGAACCACACACTAATTCAAATACTATCCTTAATATTAAAACCCTAGAATTTTAAGGAGGGTTCTTAAGGTTTTTTTTTATTTTAAGAAGGCATTACCTTGCACTTGTAGATGGAGTTCTTGGGCAACAAAGCTAGCAATTCCAGCCCTTAGTGAAGATCAACAATCGGCTGGGCATGGAAGAAGGAGAAGCTCACGTTGGAAAATTTCCAAAGAAATATAAGAAGCTAAAATGGTGAGCTCTTAAATTTATTTTTACCTTGGAGTAATAAGGAGGAGATGGAGGTCCAAAACACTTCTTCAAGCTTCAAAAGGGCCTACTGCCATGGTGATGGAAATGGAGGTTTTCCAATTTTGAAAGGTGGAGATGTTCCCTGAGATGAGAGGAAACCAACGGTACACTTTTTATGGAGTTTGGACTTAGTTTTGGTCTTGAAAATGGAGAGGAAGGATGAGCTGGGTGGAGCCATGGAAATCGCCATTTGAAGGCCAGAAGGGAGGAAGAAGAGAGCTCTGGTCGGGAAAGGAAATTCCGTGAGTGATAGAAGAGAACAGGGGAGAGAGAGTACTAAAGCCTCTTTTAACTATTCACTCCCTCTACTTTAATATTTTGTCCTCTTGTGCCTTAATATTACTAGCTAGTTAGTTTAGGTGTATGTGTACCAATTAATAACCGGCCCCACCTATATGTGTGAGCTGGAGCGTTTTTTTTCGGTTTTGGACAGAAAACGCTCGTTATTTTACCCGGTTTTGGCACTATTCACTCACCGAGCCCGTTTTTTCGGATTTTTCTCGTTTCTTTATTTTTAATGGCTATTAAGCTTCCATTAATACTTAATTATAGTTATTTAATCAACTATAATTTTTACGGGTCCGTTTGACCACTTAAAGTAGCGTTTTCGGGTTTCCTCGAAAAGCGTGCTATAAAACTCCGTTAGCATTTTCAATCCATTATTTGGATCCGTTTTCTTCGGGAATTATTCCCACATAATGATTAGGCATACTTAAGCCTTAGGAGTCCATCTCGGACCCTAACGAGATCATATTTCTCCTTTATTCATTTAATGCGCGTTTTTGCGTTTTTCACGTTTACGCATTTTCTCTTTTCTTTTGGTTTTATTCTCTTTACCAATACTCTCTAGGCAACATTAGGCCTTTAATAATCATATTAGAGTAATTTAATCCCGATTTTTAGGTCCGGGGTATTAAACACGTGGCTAACAAGGCTATTACATATACATTGTACCGGTCTGATGGACTAGATTCCCGAGCGACTACACATTACTGACCCTTCCATTAACAATAGAAACAACATACACCTTCCAACTGTACCGAGTATTCACAAACTAATGCCGATAACAATTTCAGTCTTACTACACCTACTGTATATATACAACTTAGATGATTACCCATGTACAACGACTACCCCGTCCTACTCTCGAACGGCTTCCAGCTCCTTGTACCTGAAATAGGAAAAGAAGAGAAAGGGTGGCCCCCAAGGGGCTCAGCACCTTTGCTGGTATGGTAATCCCACAGCCCGCATGCTACCGGGCCACACACAACTAATTGTCTTCTTAGCATGCGGTTGATTATATTTAAATCATGCATGTAACTATAACACACAACACACAACATTCCACCTCAAAGGGCTCAACAAACAGATAACACCACCTTACTTGATAAGTCACTCATGGTGTTCATTGCCCCTAGAGTGTTTATCCTCTAGTGGAGCTACTTCCTTAATAGACGACACTTACCCATTAATCGGGTTATCCTTAAACGCCTCTTATCACAAACTGAGATTCATATCCATGATCCACATACTCCACATTTTACAACATATACATACACTACATAACAACACTTTTCACGTTTCAACGTGCACATAACAACATCGCAATAGAAATTGCATTATAACAACAACACATAATAACGGGAGCGGTTCTCTTAGGAACCGACCCAAATATTGTTAATTCACTGGTGAGCCTAAAGAATGATGTCACCCTCATGATAAGCTCGTTATACGACACTCATTACCGTCCTAATAGTCGGACGAGTAACTTAAGTAAGATGGTTCGGGTTTTGTGACCCGAACACACCACACAAACACATGTTCCCCCTAAACCGATCATAGTTAGAATAGTTAAGCTTTGGAGTAAGCTAATGGGAGATCATAACCCGTGAGGGAAACAACCATAACAGAGAGAAGGGTAAGGCTAAAAAGGATACCCACTCAAACAACGCGCGACCGGCCTAACCGGATTCCTACCCTACCTCCCTACCTCATATCATCATTCTATCACTATAGATAATTATATTACATCACATAATCATACTAACACACTACCACTCACTATTAGTACACTCAACTAGTCCCCAACTATCATCACACACATACAGTATTACAACTGGGTTACACAACGAGGGAGGTCCCTACATACACACACAAATATCACACAATTAACACACGCATAACGTGGTTAGAACGTCCCATGGTTCGGGTCGTTTAATCCGAATACCGAACTCTCATGTGATCCTAGACTCAGTTAACTAAGGTTAACACTTCCAAGGTTAAATGGTATCGGAACTAGACACGTCACATATATGAATTAATGTAAACTCATTACATGTTTTATCTTACAACGTGGCAAACATACAGAAAACACATTGGCATACATGCCGGTGTAATCCGGTAGGACACAGGTTGCAAGAAAACCATACCTGTCACCGGAGTCCACTCTATCATGTCCACTTATGTTCCTCGAACAATTCTCGAACAACTGGTAATTACATTACATGTACTTTTATAACACTGTGGTAACATGATTGTTTAAAGTCTAATGCTCATAACTTATCCCCGTTAACTTAGTTAAATAACTTCACATTTAACTTGTTTTACTTTTACATTTTAATACAACTTTTCCCCCACTAAATTGTCATTATAACTCACTAGGGTTTACTACTTAAACCACACTTAGTTTGTTTTTTTTTTACATGTTTTGGGCCGTCCGACCCACCGTCCGACCCACAACTGGGTCGGACCGTTCCAGAAACTTTTCCGTCTTTCAAATTCACCTGTTCGACCCATGTCCGACCCAAGACCTATGGGTCGGACCATTCCAGAAACATCAACGGGTGAATTAACAGGGCTGTCCGACCCACCCTGGGTCGGACCACTGGGTCGGACAACATCAGAACTTGTCAAACTTTCTTCAAACTTTTCCTCAAGCCTCCTAATGTGTTCTAACATCATTTGGCACATTTAACCCTTCATATAACATCCATAAAACTCATTTTATAACTCCTTAAAACTTACTCTTTTCTTACCAAAATTCCTAACACTTATATTGTTTTCTCCTTAGTTTCTCCAAGTGGTGTTTCATAATTATGATAACCACTATGCCAAAAATGTTTCCTTACCATCATAACATCATCTCTCAAACATCTTTTCTTACTAAATCTCCTTTTTCACATCTTACCTGAACATCATTTCCTCCTTGTACATCAACATTCCTAAACCTTAAACAAACTTCTCCAAGACTTTAGTACATCCTCAAAACACACATTGAATTCCTAGAACTTCCAAGATAACAACCTAAATCCTTGTATCACTCTAAATCACCTTAATACATGCTTTCTTCCCTAGTAAAACACTTGTTCACCTTTAACACTTCCTAGTTCACCAAAACTTATTTAAAACACTTAGAACTTCTTATACATTTTCCAAATTTTGCCATAGCTTCTCTTGTATATTCTCACATCCAAACACTTAGGTTTTTACCTTATTTCTTTCAAGAACACCTAAAATCCATCAAGAGTATTCTCACACACAACATACACCAAATTTTACACTACATCACAATATAGTGCATAAACTTAAATTGCTTGGCACTTAGGCCCTTAAATAACATGGCTCTTAGGCCCTTAAATTGCATAAACCTTAAACACTGAATTTCCACATAATACATGCCTTTAACCTGCAAATACACTCAACATCACATATGCCCCTTAATAGTTTCCTTGAGAGCATTTTACTAGGTCATTCACTATTGGCTCCTTAGGTATTTTATTAAGCAAATCAAGCTCATTTTTCCTAAGGCATTTAAACTACATTGAGATAGTTTGTTTACCTCTTTTCCTCTCAAACTTCTTTCTTGTTTCCTTGAACCGAAAATCAGCAAGGAGTTTGATCACTTGTCAACTTTCTAATCAAAATACATATAAGGGTAATGAGCTTAAGAATTCACACTTAAACTCATATACAAACCCTAGTTTAACATAAGTGTTTTAATACACTAAAATGATATTTACCTTTGAATTTGGAAGAGAACTTGAATATGTAACAAGAGAGGACTCCTCCTTGTCCCTTGAAGATTGAAATGGTGCTATGAAAGAACAAGAGAAGACACCATCAAAGGTGATTCTCGGTTACACACAAAAACAAAAGGGAATGTTGTTTTTCCTTACCTTGAAGCAAAGGAGAATGACAAGGCATGAAAAAGTGAGCTCAAGCTCCAACAATGGTGAATCTTCACGGCACCGAAATGGAGTTCTTGAAGATTTGAAAAGACAAAAAGATTTTAGAGCTTGACTAACTAAGAGGATGGTGTTCTTAGTTTTGATTTTGGCAAAGGGAGCTAGGGATATAAAGGTTCAAAGCTTAAGATGGTGTTTGTGCTGTAGCATCACCGAAGAAGAGGAGAGGAGAAATTGAAGACCGTGTGAAATGAGAAGGAAGGAAGGAAATGAGGAGGAAGCTTACTTTTGGAGATATTTATACTTAAAGTAAATAGTAACCTTGCTTTATTACTTTTCTTATTTATTTGATTGGTCAAGTGTGGTGAGTCACACATGAAAACCAGACCCTTAATGTTTTAGGCCAAGTCATGGTCTTTGTTGACCAATTAACTTACTTATATTGACTTATGTCATAAACTAGCATTTTTTTGTACTATTCACAAAAACAAGGCACATTCTTGTGAAATTTTTGATTTCCCATTGATTTAGACCTCCAAATGTGATACTAAGTAGTACACATGTTAATTAAGGAGTAATGATGGACATTTAGCCATTCAAAACTCATTTACAAGACAATTTTTCAAAAATGGGCTTAAGACTCCTTAAAGCACATTTTGTGAATTAACTTGTTTTCAAGCTTGGTTTTCTTTGGTAATTGGTTTAATATGTTCATTAACATATTTATAAGGTATAGGTATGACCTTTAGGTCTTATACAAATTTATCCCAAGCTTAGAGCACATTTTTGCTCTTTTGACTTTAAGGTATTTTCTTGTGTTTTGATTGTTTAACTGTCTACCAAAGTTTCCTAAGGACTTAATTAGCCTTATTAATCATAATTGAATATTACCAAGTCTTGGTAGGTCCTTTTGGGTCCCAACCAAGTTCACTCCAAGCTTAGAGCATGTTTTTGCTCAAGCTGTGTCTTAGTGCTTTATTGTGCTTTACTACCGTTTAAAATTGTCCACTGATGTTTCTAAGGCACTTTTTAGCCTTTAAATACCATGTTTTAACATTTAAAAACAACATATCAAGGTTTGGGGTATTCAATACCACTTGGCTCCTGACTCAACACATTTACCTGCTACGCTAACTCGAAACTCAATACACAAATGTGGGAGATTATACTAGCGCTCTTCTTGAATAATTCAGTTGAGAGAAACGTTACCGTGTTAAATGGAAATGTACAGTAAAATGAAAGAGTTTAATCCAAAAAAAATTGTGTTTTTTTTAGAGACGTGAAATTATGAAATGTAAATAAAGATGTACAAAACAAAACTAACAAGATACAAATGAATGAAATAGCATGATAAAACGTACATGAAATAATGAAATAGCACTACTATGATAATATACCAGTGAATGTCGGAAACAAAATTGAATTAGACATGTACAAGTGATGGTAAATAGGATGGAATAAACAAGTAATAAAATAAAATGAAATAAGATGAAGTTTAATCAAATAAACAAAACGAAGTATACTAATATGAATAATAATAGTGAAACGTGCATAAAATGACATATATAACAATGGAAATGAGAATGTTAAAATGAAAAGTAAATGCTATAAGACAGAAAAAAGTTGCAATAAATATGTGACAAAATGAAAATAATGGATAACACAAAATTAAACAAATAAGCAATAATAAGATAAGTGAATAAAACAAAAGGGACGGGTATAAACCCCATTGTCGTTGGAAATTCATTTTTGCAAAATCGTGTGTTTATGAATGCTTTGAAAAAGACAATACAACGATGGTTTCGTTTTCGCATGCACGTCAATACGTTTTGACAAAGAAAGGCGAAGACCCCTCTTATTATGTTTCTTATTCGGGCATTTGCTTTATGGGGTGAGAATTTTTGGTGTCTACAGATAGCTCCCCTTGATTCAATTTTACAAGCCCTTGCGGAATTGGATCAAGGTTAATGGGGCGTCAAAAATTCTCACTGCATGATTTGCTCTTATGGGTGCGGGTGCACGGGGACTTATGACGGGCCCCAGATTGCGGTGATTGATGGTATGAGGACTAATGACGGGCCTCAACTAGAACTCGGTGCCTAGCTCAAGGACTAATGATGGGCCTAGAATACAATCAATTAACCTATGCATGAGGACTAATGACGGGCCTCAACTAGAACTCAGTGTCTAGCTCTAGGACTTATGACGGGCCAAGAATGCATCTTCAAAATGTATGAGGACTAATGACAGGCCTCAACTAGATCTCGGCGTCTAGCTCTAGGACTAAAGACGGCCTAGAATACAATCGGTATATTGGTTATGCATGAGGACTAATGACGGACCTCAACTATAACTCGGTGTCTAGCTCTAGGCCTTATGACGGGCCTGAAATGCATCTTCAAAATGTATAAGGACTAATGATGGGCCTCAACTAGATCTCGGCGTCTAGCTCTAGGACTAATGATAGGGCTAGAATACAATAGGTATTGAAACGGTACATCAATCCTAGTATCCTTCGATCTGATCTTAATGAAACAGTACGCTTATCCTAGCATGACCCGATCTGATCTTCTATCCTACATTACCTGGTCTCGATCTCAGAGTCTCGCAAGAGTAGAGAGGGAGAGAAAGAGAGCTTCTGTTGGAATCGAATGTAAGTTTGACTGCCAAATGTTACGTGTCTTATTCCATGGGGGTACCCCCCTATTTATAGCATTTTGGGCCTAGTTTTTATGGTGCCAGCCTGTATTTTACATGTATAAGTACGGTTCTACCCTCTCCTAGTATGTTTGACTGACCACAGATGGTCGGTCGTACAATATTTTGCTTTTCCTAAGTCCTATCCCCATCCGGCTAGAGACGGCCGGATGGGGATAGGACTTAGGCAAAGCAAAATATTGTACGACCGACCATCTGTGGTCAGTCAAACATACTAGGAGAGGGTAGAACCGTACTTATACATGTAAAATACAGGCTGGCACCATAAAAACTAGGCCATAAATGCTATAAATAGGGGGTACCCCCATGGAATAAGACACGTAACATTTGGCAGTCAAACTTACATTCGATTCCAACAGAAGCTTTCTTTCTCTCCCTCTCTACTCTTGTGAGACTCTGAGATCGAGACCAGGTAATGTTGGATAGAAGATCAGATCGGGTCATGCTAGGATAAGCGTACTGTTTCATTAAGATCAGATCGAAGGATACTAGGATTGATGTATACTAGGATTGATGTACCATTTCATTTGGCGCCGTCTGTGGGAAACGAACAGCAAGAAGCAACCACGAGACCACCTAGAAACAGGGAGGTAATCTGCGACGATTTATACTGAAAGTCCTGAAATAACTAATGACATTTTTTGCAGGATCGAAACACGAAAGATGGCTCCAAGATCAAAGAAAACACCGAAGAATGCTACCGAAGATAATAATCACTCTGAAGAAGGAATAAGTTCGGAGATGCCAGAAGCCATCTCCAAAAAGATCTCGAGGACATGCTAAAGGGGTTTTTCAGATCCATCGACCAAAAAATTGTAGAGGGACATGAGACTTTGCAACAGGAATTAATGCAAAGGGACGAGGAGTATCAGAGAAAATGGGACGAAATGACTGAGGCCATTGAACAGTTGAGAAACAGAGATTCCAGAGAGCAGTAATGGCGAGGAAAGCAAGGATAGGAAGCGCAATTCAATCATTATCGAAGAAGAGATGGAAGAAGATGACCAGATAGACATGAGCTTGTAACCCTTCTCAGAGCGGATAAGAAAAGCAAAACTCCCGCCGCACTTCGTCGCCCCGGCAATTGAGAAATATGATGGGACTGGAGATCCCGCCAACATATTAAGTTCATGTTTTCCATGAACACTCAGGGGATCAGCTACCTCGCACTCTGCAATTTGTTCCCCGGAACGCTTTCGAAGAGAGCGTTGGGATGGATCTCCACGAGACCGCCACACAGTCCATCACGAGCTTCAAGCAGCTGACCGAGGATTTCCAGCGATACTTCGCTGCGAGTAAGAGGGTTAAAAAAGAAACAATAGAATTGATGGACGTTAAGCAGCGAAAAGGAGAGACCGTGAAGGAGTACAGCGAGCGCTTCCATAAGAAGGTTGCGGAAATTGATGATGTCGACGAGAAAATCTTGATTAAGGCCTTTGGTAACGGCCTAGCTCAGCCTCGACTTGCTGGAAAGATCGCAACGAAGGCGCCGAAAACTCATGGAGAATTAGCTGAAATGATCCATGATTTTTTGAAATCTGAGATAGCGGAAAACAAGGCTAAAGAGCTAGCGGACAGCTTCAAAACCGCAGGGGTGCCGGAAAAGAAGGAGGGGCATGGAGGAAATGCCGGAAGGGGAGGGTCAAGGAACAAGCCATATTATGGCAAGTCTACCGCCGGATCTTCCTCTCAGGGGGCACAACACCAGGGGGCAAGAACCATTGTCTACATTGACCCAGGGAAGTATTACGCGCTGCAGTAAGAGAAGGGTACCTTCCCCAGCCTAGAAAGCCGCCGCAGGGGGAAATTCCAGTTGCATTCTGCGAGTACCACGGGAACCGCAGCCACCGGACTGTAAACTGTGCTACCTTGGCCAAAGAGCTTCGAATCATCGAAGAAAATAAGAAGAAAGGAAAGCAGGTAGCCGGAGCACAAAGGCAATACGGCGGCCAACAGGGTAGTACCCAGAATGCACCTCGATGGCGACAAGAGCAGGAGGTTCACCCCAGGCTTGATCCCAGCAAATCAGTGGGAATGATAACAGGTTTGTAAAAAGGAGAGTAAAAGTTTTTCTCCTTTCATTCAGGATAACATTCGGAGTTACAATTTGTAGTCTGCTTTAAGATGAAAATTTTGTGTCACATAGTTTGTCAAAGATCATGTTGCCAAAAGGAGAAATAAAATTTCCATTCTTTTTGCATTTTTTACTATTAAACCCCCCCTCTTTTCCCAAAAAGAAAGCTAACAAAACTTTCTCTAAGAAAACTCACAGGAATTTTTTCAGAGGTAGGACCACTAACCCCTTATGAAAGAAAAAGGCACATTCATCAAGTACATCAAGAGCTCCCGGAGAAGAAAATCGCCAAAAAAGAAAGTTTTCCTCCAATTTTCTTCTCTGACGAGGATGAGGATGGAGTGCTATACCGGCACAACGATCCACTTGTCATTCGTGCACAGGTAAACGATCGAATGATGAAGGGAATTTTAATCGATAGTGGGGCCGGAGCAAATGTCATATCAGCCGAGGCGGTTAGGAAGTTGGAGGTACCTGGGGACCGGATCAAGCCCTATTCAGCGGTTCTGGGAGGATTTATAGGAGGCGTCCCTACCACGTCTTCCGGCAGTATAGATTTCACAATGACCTTGGGCCAAGGAGACGAAAGAAGGACAGAGAGACTCACAGCTTTTATTGTGCCAGACCTTTCTGGATATAACATGTACCTTGGAAGGCCAGGAATCAATGCTTTCAAAGCCATCCACATCACTCATCACTTAAAAATGAATATTTAATAACCTCACACGGGAAGGTGGTTACGATAAGAGGAAGCCAAAAGATGTCCCGATTGTGTGAAGTCCGCATCATGGACAGCCTTCCTAGTGAGGAGGTGGTTAAGACTGTGGGATCGGACAAGGAATTCAAGGGAAAGTTGTCTTCTTCCCTAGGGCCGAGTCAAGAAAATGAAGGATGTCGAACAGCCCAAGATCCCCCCAGAGAGGTACATTTAATCTGACCCTTCTAAATTTTTTAAAATAGGAACTGCGTTTGACAGTGGAGAGCAAACTCACTTAATGAGGTTCCTGGAAAAAAGAAGGGCAACATTCGCTTGGAGCACGGACGAGATGCCTGGTATAGACCCAAGCGTTATCCGGCATGAGCTCAGGGTAGACCCTAAACATCCGGCGGTCAGGCAAAGGAAAAGGGTAATAGGGGAAGAAAGAGATTTAGCCGCACGAACCGAAGTCCAAAAACTCCTCAAGGCTGGTTTCATCAGGGAGGTTGCGTACCCACGATGGTTGGCTAATGTTGTCATGGTGAAAAAAGCAAATGGAAAATGGAGAATGTGTGTGGATTTCACAGATTTAAATAAGGCATGTCCTAAAGATTTTCTATCCCCTGCCATCAATAGATAGATTGGTGGTGTCAACTGCCAGAGTTCTGTGTTTAAGTTTTCTGGATGATTTCTCCAGTTATAATCAAATAAAAATGAAAGAAGACGATTCGGAAAAGACATCCTTTATTACTTCAGCCGGAACATTCTGTTACAAGGTAATGCACTTCGGCCTAAAGAATGCAGGGGCCACTTTTCAACGAATGATTGACAAAGTATTTTGTCAGCAAATTGCTCGAAATGTGGAGGCTTACGTTGATGATATAGTTGTAAAAAGTCCGCCAAAAGAACAACACATGAAGGATTTAGAAGAAACATTCGACACTCTGGATAAATACCAAATCAAGCTAAATCCAGAAAAGTGTGTGTTTGGTGTAACCAAAGGGAGGTTTCTTGGTTTCATTGTTGGGCAACGAGGTATTGAAGTCGATCCGGAAAAAAGTCAGGCAATCCTCGACCTTTCTCCTCCATGAAATATCAAAGATGTCCAAGCTTTGAACGGAAGACTTACAGCATTAAGCAGGTTTTGTTCCAAGCTTCAAGAAAAATCGATCCCGTTCTTCAATATTCTAAGGAAGAACAGCAAATTCCAGTGGGGACAAGAGTGCATAGACGCATTTGAAAAGATCAAGGAGATGCTTCGGGATCTACCTAAATTGGGTGTACCTGCCCCAGGACAGGATCTATATCTTTACTTGTCCGCAATAGATTAGGCGGTTGCAGCTGTCTTAATCATGAAAGAGAAAAGGGAGGTACCAGTTTACTATACGGGCAAAATCTTGAGCCCGACAGAAGGACGATACACTAACATAGAGAAAATCTTGTTTGCACTGGTGGTGGCGTCAAGAAAACTACGACCCTACTTCCAGTCTCATCGAATCTTTGTCAGGACCAATTGGCCGCTCAAGCAAATTGCGAACAATCCGAATGCTCTTGCCCAGAACGGCGATTAAAGCTCAGGCCTTAGCAGACTTCATAACGGAGACAAACTTTGTAAAAGAAAAGAAGCAGACTCAAAGTCCATATATCACCTTGGTGGATGGAGCTCGATGCAAAAGTGGGGCAGGAGCTGGAATAGTGGTACAGGCGCCGAATGGGCAAAACTTGAATTATGCCTTCCGACTGGACTTTGACGTTACTAATAATGAAGCCGAATATGAAGCCCTTATCCAGGGTTTGGAAGTAGCTACAGCCCTCGGGGCGACAGGTTCCATAGAAAGAGATGCCTTCTCTGTTTTTTCATTCTTATAAAATCCTGTCTGAAGTAAAACTTATGAGAATATAACCTATTTTAAAAAGAATTAGAGGTGTATTCGGACACTATGTTGGTGGCGAGACAAAACGACAACATCTATGAAGTCAAAGAGGAAAAACTATGGAGGTACTTGCTCAAGGTCCAGGAACTAAAAGCAAATTTCCAAAGATGCGAGCTAAAACACCTTCCCCGCGAAGAGAATGTCGAAGCTGATGCCTTAGCCAATTGGCAAGTATGGCCGAAAAGGTACCCAATGAGATATGGCTAGAAATTAGAACTTCCCCAAGTATAGAAGGAACTCAGGTGTTTGCGGTGGAGATAGGTGACAAAGAAGAATCCTGGATGACTCCAATCATAGATTACATATGATAAGTGTTCTAATGAGCATGTTTTATAGGTGTATTTCATATATTATATTAACACTTTCTTCCTCATTTCTCCACTTCGGTTAGTTTTTCCTCTAGTTTATGTTTTATTATTATCTCACAAATTTATTGTTTAAACATGAGGACCAAGCTGAAAGTAAAGTAGACGAAGAGACGAACGCATAGACGCAAACGACTCAGAAAACGGAGTCCAAATGAAGAATCTAGAGCCGGTCAAAGTTCGTAGAAGGAAATAAATCAAGAACTCGTGTCCACACAATGCAACCGCATGAAGCTGGGCGAACTCTTAGGTGGACAAACTGGAGGAGACCGCGCAGGCATCCGCGTGGCTTAAGGCGGACGAGAGATAGAAGTGTCCGCCCCTGCAACCGCATGAAACAATGCGGACAAGATAGAGGAGACCGCGTGTGGAACCGCCCGAACAACAAGTGAGGACCGCACAAGGAACCGCCCCATTTAAGGCGGACAGCCACGCGGACGTGACTAAAAATCAGTCGCGAACAGTTTTCTTCTTCGCGCCGACTGTCTGCAACTTGCCATATCACTATCATCTACTCCGCCTACCTTAATTCCACACGCGTTTCAGCTCCCTGTCCCCTGCAATTAATGAAGCAATCAGAGAGCAATAAACCTGCTCAATTCTTACGCATCTGCCTCTCCCTCCTCTATATAAACTCAGCTACTGCAACCTTAAACAAACGTACGAGACGTCAACGATTCAATCTTCCTCTTCATTCTCATCCCTTTCCCATTTCTTTATTCCATTCTCTCACTCACTCTCAATATTTCACAGATTCACATTACCACATCTTCCATTCACTCCATTCTCTTCCATTCAATTCATCCTGTAACACCATAATTCCCCATCTTTTATTTATTTCACCACATTTACTCACGTACGTACTCAAACAGAAGCAGTATTTTACAAAGAGAGAAAGAGGCAGCAGAAGTGAGCGAGTGCAGACCCGTTCTTCGCAAGCAGTTTCTGAATAATGGCTATTTCTATCTTTACTCTGTTTTTAGTACTGTCGATGTGTGAGTAATTTTATATTTGTGCTTAGGATGGGTGTTTAACCCCAAAATAATTCAGACGTATTTATAATACCGGGTTCGCTTATAAATATTTGTTTATCTCTCTAAATATTAAATGCCTAACAACTGATCATTTTTCTACATTTACGGTTTCTCTAATGTCAATGATTTTGTAAATTAGATAATAGACCACAAAGAGAGATAAACGGTAGATATTATCTCCCTGATTAGCAGATAAAATCCATCGCTGTTATAAAAGAATTCTCGCTTAAAGCTAATTAATGATTTTAGACTTTTTCTGATTGTAAAAAGTCTATTGAATTAATTAAGAGTTGTCCTTATCTATGATTTAGGAAGGCCACGAGATAAAATTCTTAACAGACAAATAAGAGCAAACCAGGATTATAATTAATATCTGAATTATATTTGGGCAATTTCACCTTCCCTAGCACATTTTCCATCCACTTAATACACAATTGTTTTTACTTTTTTTATTATTTCTGTACTAATCCAACAACAAATCAAGCTTGCCTCCAGCTAAACCCCTTTTTACAGTTTTTAATTAACTACCAAGACTAGGATAATTGAACAATCTCTCTGTGGATACGACACTTGTTATACTATTCCGAATAGGTACACTTGCCTATTAGTTTGCTATAAATCTATATTTTATAGTGTAGTTTTATCCCAACAAGTTTTTGGCGCCGTTGCCGGGGAGATTGATTCCATCAATTTCCCTAGTTTCCGATAGTTCACTTGCTATACTGTAATATTTTGTTTATATTATTTTGTTGTTAATCTAACTTCGGACATCTAATTTCGGACTTCTGACTTCGGACATTTGACTTCTGACTTCGGACATCTGACTTCTGACTTCTTAATATTACTGTCATTTATTTTTCAGTCATTTAATTTCCATTGTCCTTCACATTTAATTTCCATTGTCCTTAACATTTAATTTCCATTGTCCTTAACATTTAATTTCCATTGTCCTTAACATTTAAATTTCCAGTATACTAACTTATAATTTCTGTCATTTAATTTTCTGTCATTTAAATTTCTGTCAACTAACTACTAACTTATAATTTCTGTCACTAACTACTAACTTATAATTTCTGTCTCTAACTACTAACTTATAATTTCTGTCATTTAATTTCCCTTGTCACTTATTTTCTGTCATTTCACTCTTGTAAAAAAAATATAAAAAAAAGAATATATATCAGTGTTGTTTAATTAACGTTTATCAGCCTAACCAATATCTCTACCTTTCTTTATCTATTTACTAATTAATTTCGCAGTTTCTGACGAACCACAAGTTATCTTCTGTGCATGCCAAATACTCGAACCCGAGGTTCTCCACCTATCAGTCCGAGACCCGAACCCGAGCGCACTTTATTGCAAGCACGAAGAAACCTGAGAAATCAAGCCATGGCCGATCAACTTAAAACACCGTGCTCTCTCTGACTACCACCAATCGGATACCGAAGGAAGGGCATCAGCCATTCTTCTCCCCGAACTAACACCGCTAGAAACCGGACGATGGGCTTTCAAAACCCACTACATCACCGCCGTCCGGGATTTAGGCAAGTTTAGTGGAGCCAACCCAGATGAAGTCCCAAATCATCTGAGTCTCTTCTTAGACTTCTGCAATTCCTTTGGTCAGTCCGGCAACGTCAAAGAAAGAATCCGTCTACAACTATTTCCTCACTCGTTGTCGGATTCAGCAAACAGGTGGTACCGAAGTCTTCCCTCCCGATCAATCACCACATGGCTGCAAATGGCCCAAAATTCCTTGCCAAATACTACCCAACCAGTAGAACGAGGCAATTGATCGGTGAAATCAACACTTTCTGTCAGGAGCCGGGAGAAACGTTGTACGACGCATGGGACAGATTCAAGGATATGCTAATGAAGTGTTCCCACCATGGTCTTGACAATTAATCCCTCTGCCTGTCATTCTTCAACGGTCTAGATGATGGAAACCGACTACTCGTCAATTCCTCTGTAGGAGGAAGTTTCATGATGAAATCTCCTAAAGAAGGAATGGACCTTCTCACGAAACCATGACGAGCAATACAAGACAGTGGACGAGATCCAAGGGGAAGAAGAACGCCACGAGCAGCAGGCCTACTCCACGTGAGCCTACAGATCATTTATCAGCCCCAGATCTAGTCCCTTGCAAAGATGGTGGAAAAGCTAACAAATTCAAAACGAAATCGTAAAAACAATAGCTTCCCCACCTACAAGTTCACCACCAGTTCCACCTACAGAAGGAGGTGTCATATGCGCCGGTCCTCATGAAACCCATCAGTGCGAAGGTAAAAACCAGTACGAGGATGTAAACTTCATAGGAAACCGCCCCGGTAATTCCTACAACAATAACTTCAACAACAACTACCCATGGAGAAATCACCCGAATTTCTCATGGAAAAATAATGATCAGAACCAAGGAGGGCAGAACAACAATTCCAATACCTATCAGGGAAACAGACCCCAACCAAATTCTAATATGGGTTATAGAGCACAAGGGCCCCTCCAGGTTTCCAGCAACAACAACAACCATCCTCATCCTCTGTTGATCCAAACGAGGAATTAGGAAATTAATGAAAGGATTCATGAACTACGACCCATACCAGGCTCGTGGATCAAGAAGCCATAACTAACAGAAGGGTTGAAGCCCAGATACAACAAAACCAACCAACAGTTGGAGCAAATCAGCCAGCAGCTGCACAAAGGCCACTGGTGCCTTCCCTAGTCAGCCAAATCCAAACAAGGAACAGGCCAAGGCAGGTGACATTGAGAAGTGGTAGGCCGCTCAACTCATCTCTTCCCGAGATGATACTGATAACCAAGAACAGCAAGCTCATGAGCCTCAAGAAAATCCAGAAGAAGAACAGGAAGATGCTGAAGAAGCCCCACCTCCTACAAAAATTACTTCCGGGGAGAAGGAGCCTCCTGAATCTACTCCTTCCTCTCTCACTAAAATTCTTCCCCACTTCCTTTTCCAAACAGAATAAGAAAGAAAAATTTAGATGAACAGTTTGGAAAGTTTCTAACTCACTTCAAGAAACTAATGATTAATATTCCTTTTGCAGATGCTTTAAAACAAATGCCAATATACGCAAGTTCATGAAGGATATCATCACCAACAAAAGATCGTTGCAGGAAGTGGAAACTGTACACCTTACACAGGAAGTGTCAGCAGTACTTCTCAAGAGTCTCCCTCCAAAACTTGGAGACCCAGGTTTGCCAATTATTCCATGTTCCATTGATAATGTTGATTGTGGTAGTGGGCTATGTGATTCTAGGAGCTAGTATCAATTTAATGCCACTCTCAACTTTCAACAAACTTAAGATTGGTAAATGCATGCTACTTCTATTCAATTACAATTAGCAGATAGATCTTTAGTATTCCCAAAAGGGATAATAGAAGATTTGATTGTTACTGTAGGAACTTTTGTGTTCCCCGTGATTTTATTGTAATTGACATGGAAGAAGACACTAGGGTGCCCTTAATCTTAGGACGACCTTTCATGAGAAACTGCTAGAGCCACTAATCGATGTTGAAAAAGGAAAAATCATTTTAAGGCTGCATAACAAAACTTTAGAATACGACATGTCCAAGGTTATGAAGAAACCCGCTCATATTGAAGACACCTTTCCATGGACATTGTCGACTCTATTGTGCAGAATAACTCATCTGCTATTATTCGTAATGATGCTCTGAAAATGCTTTAGTTGAATCCTGTGATAACCAACTAATACACCCTGACACAATCAAAATGGTAGCAGCTCTGGATAAAAGAAAATTATATACCAAACCACGCTACCCACCACAAGAACATTAGAGCATTCCACTCACAAATTTCAAAAATTCATGATGACCGTCCCACCCAACCGTTGAAGCCGACTTCAACGTTCATATTCGATCCCAGCTGACTTCATGATGAAAGCGTCTAGCCAAAGACGTTAAAGAAGGGCAGCTTTCGGGAGGCAACCCGGACGAACTTATCTTTATATGCTTTTATGCTCTTTTAGTTATCAGGTCTCTTTCTTTTTTTTGTTTTTGCTAACTATAACCCCGTTATAGTATGGTTGCTTCTAGTGTCTTATGCAGGTGCAATTTCATGTCTACACCGCAACCAAGCTACGCTACTTGAGGCTGAAGCTCAAGTGTGGGGGAACTCCTATAACGCTAGCAAAAAATAATCTCAGGGGAGTACCAGTTTCTTTAATTATGCTTTATTTAAATAAAATATGCAGAGGAGAGTTTATGTGCTTAAATGATTATTCATGAGCTTTGTGTTCTCTCTATTTTATCTACTTACCGAAAAGGTCTCCTGAAACTTTCCCTTGTTTTTCCTGCTGAACAATGAGGACATTGTTCAATTAAGTGTGGGGGAGTGTGCCCTTTTCGGTGACATTTTATGCTAAAATGCTTAATCTCTCTGCTTATCTGGTTTGTTCAAATTCAATATCATGGACCCTTATGTGTGGGTGTTCTCTTTAAGAATAAATACTGTTATGAATTGTGGGATAAATGGTATAAATGGTACAAATTCAAAAATTTTAAATTTTGATTACTTTTGAGGAGCATTTTTATGCGGTGTGACCAAATGATCTGCAATGGATGGATTTTTATTACTCAGGGGTTCCTTCTGTCTTCTTTCTTAGGGATTGCTAAGGGGTGCTTCTCTGTCAAAAGGAAAAAAAAAATAAATAAGGGACTTGCGAGACAACATTGGAACCAACAAAGAGAGTTGATTGTCCTTAAAAACAAAGGCTTAATGCCTACATATTATCTTCTCATCTCTTATGCAAAAGTGAAACAAATGCATAACTCTATTTTTCCTTTTGTTTTCTCCTCAATGCCCATTCTTGAGAGAAATTGGCCCATGGTACAAGTTCTCAAAGTCACCTTAACTAAGAGCATTGAAGTACTCCGGATTATAACCCGAAACTCTAATTTTTTATTTTGCCCTGAGTACACCTATGCCACCAGTAGGTGATGGATCACACTCCTCTAAAAAGTTTAAGATCATGTATATTGACTTCTTATCCTACCCTTCATAATAGTATTTGTTAATATTGAGCATTCCCACTTGTTTGGGTACATGGTTTTGCTTGAGGACAAGCAAAAAGATAAGTGTGGGGGTGTGATAAGTGTCAAATGAGCATGTTTTATAGGTGTATTTCATATATTATATTAACACTTTCTTGCTCATTTCTCCACTTCGGTTAGTTTTTCCCTCTAGTTTATGTTTTATTATTATCTCACAAATTTATTGTTCAAACATGAGGAAAACCAAGCTGAAAGTAAAGTAGACGAGAAGAGACGAACGCATAGACGCAAACGGCTCAGAAAACGGAGTCCAAACGAAGAATCTAGAGCCGGTCAAAATTCGAAGAAGGAAATAAATCAAGAACTCGTGTCCACACATGCAACCGCATGAAGCTGGGCGGACTCTTAGGCGGACAAGACTGGAGGAGACCGCGCAGGTGTCCGCGTGGCTTAAGGCGGACGAGAGATAGAAGGTCCGCCCCTGCAACCGCATGAAACATGCGGACAAGATAGAGGAGACCGCGTGTGAAACCGCCCGGACAACAAGTGAGGACCGCACAATGAACCGCCCCATTTAAGGCGGACAACCACGCGGACGTGACTAAAAATCAGTCAGTCGCGAACAGTTTCTTCTTCGCGCCGACTGTCTGCAACTTGCCATATCCATATACTCCGCCTACCTTAATTCTCGCACGTGTTTCCGCTCTCTGTCCCCTGCAATTAATGAAGCAATCAGAGAGTAATCAACCTGCAATCAATTCTTACGCATCTGCCTCTTCCCTTCCTCTATATAAAACTCAGCTACTGCAACCTTAAACAAACGTACGGAGAAAACCAGAAAATCAAACCACGCTCATCACACTCCATTCTCTTCCATTCAATTCATCCTGTAACACCATAATTCCCCATCTTTATTATTTCACCACATTTACTCACGTACGTACTCAAATAGAAGCAGTATTTTACAAAGAGAGAAAAGAGGCAGCAGAAGTGAGCGAGTGCAGACCCGTTCTTCACAAGCAGTTTCTGAATAATGGATATTTCTATCTTTACTCTGTTTTAGTACTGTCGATGTGTGAGTAATTTTATATTTGTGGTTAGGATGGGTGTTTTAACCCCAAAATAATTCAGACGTATTTATAATACCGGGTTTGCTTATAAATATTTGTTTTATCTCTCTAAATTATTAAATGCCTAACAACTGATCATTTTTATGCATTTACGGTTTCTCTAATTTCAATGATTTTGTAAATTAGAGAATAGACCACAAGAGAGAGATAAACGGTAGATATTATCTCCTTGATTAGCAGATAAAATCCATCGCTGTTATAAAGAGAATTCTTGCTTAAAGCTAATTAATGATTTTAGACTTTTTCTGATTGTAAAAAGTCTATTGAATTAATTAAGAGTTGTCCTTATCTATGATTTAGGAAGGCCACGAGATAAAATTCTTAGCAGACAAATAAGAGCAAACCAGGATTATAATTAATATCTGAATTATATTTGGGCAATTTCACCTTCCCTAGCACATTTTCCATCCACTTAATACACAATTGTTTTTACTGTTTTTATTATTTATGTACTAATCCAACAACAAATCAAGCTTGCCTCCGGCTAAACCCCTTTTTACAGTTTTTAATTAACTACCAAGACTAGGATAATTGAACAATCTCTCTCTATGGATACGACACTTGTTATACTATTCCGAATAGGTACACTTGCAATTAGTTTGCTATAAATCTATATTATATAGTGTAGTTTTATCCCAACAACATACGGCAAGGAAAGCTGCCGGAAGGAGAAAAGGAGGCTAGGATAATAAAAGGCGGGCCGCATCATTTTTATTGAGGATAACCAGCTGTATAAGCGATCTTTGCAGACAGCACTGAAGTGTGTTACCATAGCTGAAGGAGCATAATTAATAAGAGAGATACATGATGGGCTCTGTGGAAATCACCAAGGAGAAAGGACCACAACACAAAAATCTTGAGACTCGGATATTTTTGGCCAAAAATGATGGAGCATTGCAAGGAATATATACGAAAATGTCGCAAGTGTTAAGAGCATGGAAACAAGATACATACTCCTCCGGCGGAGCAAAAATCTATTCTCTGTCCAATTCCCTTTGCTATGTGGGGGTTGGACATTGTCGGCCCATTCCCGGAAGCTTCACCAAGGAGGTTCAAATTCATGTACGTTGCCATCGACTACTTCACAAAGTGGGTCGAAGCAATGCCTACTATCTCCATCACGGCTAGGAAATCACAAGAATTCATCTGGAAGTATGTGGTATGCAGGTTTGGTATACCGAAAGCAATAATAACTGATAATGGAACATAGTTCAATTGCGAAAGCTTCCGAGAATTCTGTGAAGAATGGAAGATCGACTTAAGATTTGCATCAGTAGCTCACCCTCAAGGAAATGGGCAGGTCGAGAATGCGAACGGGCAAATAGTAAGGGCGATAAAGAAGAAAACTCGATGAGAAGAAAGGAAAGTGGGCAGAATTGTTACCCCAGGTCCTTGGTCGTACCGAACGACAGAAAGGGGGCCGACGGGAGAAACGCCTTACAGATTGACATATGGTTGGAAGCCGTCATTCCGGCGGAGATTGTGGTGCCATCCATAAGGTTGGAATCATATGACGAAGAGGTCAACAATCAAGGGGTACAGGATCACCTAGACCTCCTTGAAGAAACCAGGATGGCCGCCGCAGTAAGGATGGCGAAAGATAAATCCAAGGTAGAAAGATATTTCAACAGGAGGATAAAAGAACGAAGTTTTGCCCTAGGAGAATTAGTTCTCCGAGAGGTTAAGCAACCCAAGAAGCTGGAACCCCAATGGGAAGGACCGTACATCGTACACCAGAAGACGGGACGAGCTTCATACCACTTGAAAAATGGTGAAGGGTACGAATTGCCGCATTCTTGGCATGGAGAATGTCTGAAAAAGTTCTATGTGTAAAATTTATAACTTTTCAATAAAAGGTATTATTTATGGGAAGTGAAAGAAAAGGAAAGCACCGGCCAACGAGCCGCAGGCTATCATGCCTTGAAAGTAAGCACCGGCAACGAGCCGCAGGCTATCATGCCTTGAAAGTAAGCACGGCCAACGAGCCGCAGGCTATCATGCCTTGAAAGAAAAAGAAAGCACCGGCCAACGAGCCGCAGGCCATCATGCTTGAAAGTAAGCACCGGCCAACGAGCTGCAGGCTATCATGCCTTGAAAGAAAGAAAGCACCGGCCAACGAGCCGCAGGCTATCATGCCTTGAAAGTAAGCACCGGCCAATGAGCCGCAGGCTATCATGCCTTGAAAGAAACATCCGGCCAACGAGCCGCAGGCTATCACGCCTTGAAAGAAACATCCGGCCAACGAGCCGCAGGCTATCACGCCTTGAAAGAAACAACCGGCCAACGAGCCGCAGGCTATCATGCCTTGAAAGAAAAAGAAAGCACCGGCCAACGAGCCACAGGCTATCGCGCCTTGAAAGAAGCATCCGGCCAACGAGCCGCAGGCTATCACGCCTTGAAAGAAACATCCGGCCAATGAGCCGCAGGCATCTTGCCTTGAAAATAGGCGTCGGCCAACAGGCCGCAGGTTCCTATACTCCTTATCCTAAAAATCCGGCTAAAAACCATAGATAACCATACTTAAAAAGAAAAAAAAAGGAGTCCGACCGGAACAAAAGTCCAAAACCGCAAGCACCTTGTGTTATAAAAAATTAATACTACACTGGCATAACTCGCATAAGATAACCATACGTGCGCTGTTAAAAAAAGAGAGAGATATCACGGCAGTAGGAAACTCGGCTCAAAGAGGTACTCCGGCGGACAAATAACTAAAGATGGTGAAAAATATAGCTTATACTTCTCCCAAAGTGTGGGGTAAAAACAGTTACAAATTATGATCATTCAACAAACACAAAAATACATGCCGAAACAAAAACTCCTCTAAAAATTTAAAAAAAACTTCTATTTCACTTTGTCTATAGCTTCTTTTTCAGCAGCTAGCAACCTATCGCCACTACCAGCCACACTCAGAAGACTTAGACCTCCTAGAAAGACGCTGCATCCCTCCAGCAGACGGTAGGATGTTGCTTCCAGCTGGAAGGAATGAGGCTTCGCCAGCGCCAAAACATGTCTCTCTGGGACTGCGGCAGAACCTCTCGAGCTCCAAGAAGAAGTTGGACTTCTGGGCAACAGCCTTGAACTCCAGCTTGTTGTACAGATCAACATCCATCAACTCTCCTTTCTCGAGAGAGTGATCCGAAACAATCTGCTGGCAAATATCAACTATCCGGTGACATTGAGAAGCGAATGACTCCTTTAGATGGGCGTTAATGGTGCCTTGCTTCTGTATCTCCTCCTGAGATTGCTGGGAAAATGACTTGAGCCTGGCCACTTGAGATTCAAGGGTCAGACTTGGGCTCGATACTTATCACGTCCAGAATTGGCAAATGACAGCTCCTCCTTAGCGCGGGCTACCCGACCACTCAACTGGGTGACGTGCTTCAGTAAGTTGGCAGAACTCAAGCCTAGCCGGAACACAAAAAAAAAAGAATAAGAAGAAGAAAGGGTAAAAGGAGAAACAAAAGTCAAAGGCCTGAAAGTCTACCATGGCCCGATGGCTCAGTATTCTGGCTTGAGAGCGAGACTTGGCTTCCTCCAGCTCTTTTATTCTCTCCGCCAGCCTGGTCATCTCTTCTATCAGGGCAGCTTTATCCGCAGCAAGGGTTTTCTTCTCCTCTTCCAAAAGAGAGCAATCTTGGAGCAGAGACTGCTTCTCTTGATCAAAGGAGGACCTTGACTGCTCTTCCAGTGCGGCCTTTTCTTCCGACAGGCGATCAAGCTCCTGCATAAGCTTTTATTTTTCCTTCACAAGGGCTTCATTCTCCCGTTGAAGAGTTTGCTTCTCAGCTCGAGCGTTTCAGCCTCCTGCTTGAAAGAGTTCCTCTCCTGATAGAAAAAGGCCTTGTCAGCTGAAGAGAGTTCACTTCGTTCCGGTGCATAGAGCGCACCTGATCCAGCGTAATATCTAGGTCAACGAAGGACCGAATCAGCTTATCTTTATCAAGGGAAAAAAGAGATGGTTTCATACCTCTATCAAAGTATTGTAAGCTTCCTTGATCCGGCCTCTAGAGAGAAGTTCTCCTCCCGGAGTTTCTTCAGCTGCAACTCATACTCATCACGCTGACGCTCGCATTCTCGCCGGGACAACTGCAGGTCTTTGTTTATTGCCTCAGTTCTCTCCTTTGCCTTACGGTCGATCTCGTACTCAACCTGGTCAATGTAAGCATCATGAGAAGAGCGGCACAGCTTCAGTTCCTCTTCAACATTATTGGCTCGGCTTTCCTCATAGCGAAGCCTGGATTGGAGGTTGCCAAAGTGAACCTCAGAACTTTGGGCATGGACATCACCTAAAAACAACACAATTCATAAAAACAAGGAAACCAAAAGCAGAAGAGAAACACAAAGGGATACACATGCTAACCTGAAAGATTCCCCCCCACATCATGTCAAACACTTCATTATTGGGGAGGGAATGCCGCATGATAGCATCTGCCCCCCCCCCCATCTCCGATCCGCAGCCTTTTTTGGTAGCAGTAAAGTTGCCGGAGGAGCAAAGATCCCGTCTAGATGACCACTTCTCTTTATTGCCTCCTTCCAGACGGAGGAGTACTTCGCAGAGTCGCAGGTTATCAATGGGAGAGGGTGCCCGCAGTGGTAGAACCACCCTTCCTTTTGGGAAGGTCCAGTATAGGACTCTTGAGCAGGAGGAGGAGGGGAAAAGAAGAAGAAGAGCTATATAGTCCTCTCTCTACTTACTCCGGAGCTCAGGATCCTCCGGCACCTGGCGATACTCCATTGCTCTATCCCTTGCCGCATCCATGGCCGCAGCAACATCAATGGAGAATGATCCTGAAGCCTCGGGATCACCAGAGGTTTGTCCTTCTCCTAATGCCCCTGGCTCTGTGGCCTTCGGCTTTGATGTAGTTTTCTTTTTTAGTCATTTCTTGACAGGAGCGGGGACTGCCGCAATAATAAAAATAGTTAGGACCAGAAGGTTGAAACTGGAAGTGGAAGGATACTAAAAAGGTAAGGGAAGTAAAGAACAAGAAAAAACGGCGAAGCAACCAAAACCTCTTCAGCCAAAGGACTAGCACGGAAGTCTGTGACCTCCAGGATATTTTCCTGAGCGGGATCTGAGGAAAAGTAACCCGTCAAATCAGGAAATTGCTCGCAAAGGAGTCGGATGACCGGACTCCCGCCCAGGCGAGAACTAAGGTCTAAACCCGAACCAGGGGTAAGGGGAAGGAGGACACGGCGCCCAGACTTGGGGCTCACATGCCATGTACCTGACAGCCCGGCGTCAGCACGTTCAGGAGATTCTAGCCTCTTCTTTTTCTTTGAGTGACCGGCTTGGTCATCCCCGGCTTCTTGCCTGGAGCGCTTTGCCGGAGGAGCACTCTCCAAAAGCTGCGGCCGCATCAGTAGCCGCATCCAGCGTGTCGTAATAATTGATTTTTTTCGTCCCCATTCTTGAAGGTGACGAAGTTCCAGCTGTGAAAGGGGCCGAACTTGTCCCCTTCTGGAAGAAATCTGCATACAACATGTCAAAACATAAGAAGACCGATAGAAATGACAGAATTTGAACTAAGAGTTAAAGGCCCTTACTGTGATATGTCTTCAGAGAAGACAAATGTGTCTTTGTAAAAAATGCCTCGACAGTCGGCGGTTTTTTGCTTAGTGCCCTCAGAACCTTCGAAATGGGCAGCTCAGCCGGAGGGGTGGGGGCTGATTAGCTGACCTTTGACAACTTCAGCGCAGTATGGGACGCCCAATACTCGGCCGGGTGGAGGGACAATAACGAACCATCGTGACCCCCACTCGTGAGCCTTCTTATAGTCGAAAAGGGAGTATCCAGCCTTCACGATGAGGGTTAAGCTATCCGGGTTAACCCTAACTGTGAAGAAACCGGACGAAATCGGTACCTTCCGGCCGAATTTTGCTTCCCTCGCAAAGAGAAACAAAGGCGTGGAGGTGTGAAATGGCCTTGGGTGAAGGTGAGCAAGAGTGCAGCAGCGGCGAAGGAGGAAGCCCAGCACAAAAGGGTGCGGGGGAATGGTCTGACCGGGAGCGGGAAAAAATCAGCGAAAACTACGTACCCACGACCAAAATCGTCGTTAGGGTGAGAGTCGGAGGATGGCAGGTAAATCTGCGTGCCAAGTGGGGCTTCGACATCCCTGAGACAATCGCAAAGGGGGAGTAATTGAGAGAGGAGGGAGAGGGTTAACGCCCGGATAGGAAGGGTCTTGTGAACTTCAGATACGAGGGGCGAAAGCCGTTGGAAGAGCGAGAGCCCTGAATCGCCTCAATGGCGGGCAGAAATTTAGCAGCGAGTTTATTCTGTTTTGCGGAGGAAGAAGACATCGTCAAGCCTAACAAAGGATCAAAGGGCGACGGTAGTGAAAGACAATGTAGTACGCAGGGCAGGGGAGCGAGAGAAGAAGAGCAGTCGAAGTAAAGGGGCAGTAGAAGAAGGAATGGGAGCTCAAAAATCGGCTTTAAGGAAAGTTTTTTCCCTCTCAAATAAATAATATGTATATACATGTGCGAACAGAAAGTATCCGTTCTTTGTAGGGGAGAGAAAGAGCCGCACGCTTCCTAAAGACGCTTCCGATGTTTAGTCGAAAGAAAGACCCTACGTATTCTACACCAAGAACAGGCGGAAAAAATTCAAAAAGGCGGTACGAAGCAGGTTCGAACCATGAGCTACGCACATGGCCAATAAGAAGTTCCTTTTCTCCAAGTATGAAGAAAAAGAACTTGTGGGACTGAGGGATAAGGAGAAGACGAAGCTCAGACAGACCAAAGAGCCTCAGAATTGGCCGCAGTTGCAAAATTTTTCGTCGAAACACAAGACACGGAAGTTCTATTTTCTTCACCAAAATTCAGAAAGTTAGAACTTGTGGGACTGATGAGAAGGGAAGAAGTGGTGCCAAGCCAAAACAGGATACGATAGAGCATCCGGCTGCTTAGCAGGATGAAAGTAGAAACACATAGGGCATCCGGCCGTCTCCAGCCGGATGGGGATAGGACTTAGGCAAAGCAAATATTGTACGACCGACCATCTATGGTCAGTCAAACATACTAGGAGAGGGTAGAACCGTACTTATACATGTAAAATACAGGTTGGCACCATAAAAACTAGGCCCAAAATGCTATAAATAGGGGGGGTACCCATGGAATAAGACACGTAACATTTGGCAGTCAAACTTACATTCGATTCCAACAGAAGCTCTCTTTCTCTCCCTCTCTACTCTTGCGAGACTCTGAGATCGAGACCAGGTAATGTAGGATAGAAGATCAGATCGGGTCATGCTAGGATAAGCGTACTGTTTCATTAAGATCAGATCGAAGGATACTAGGATTGATGTATACTAGGATTGATGTACCGTTTCAGGTATATTGGTTATGCATGAGGACTAATGGCAGGCCTCAACTAGAACTCGGTGTCTAGCTCTAAGACTTATGACGGGCCTAGAATGCATCTTTGAAATGTATGAGGACTAATGACGGGCCTCAACTAGATCTCAGCGTCTAGCTCTAGGACTAATGATGGGGCTAGAATACAATCGGTATATGGTTATGCATGAGGACTAATGATAGGCCTCAACTAGAACTCGGTGTCTAGCTCTAGGGCTTATGACGGGCCTAGAATGCATCTTCGAAATGTTTGAGGACTAATGACGGGCCTAGAATATAATTGGTATATTGGTTATGCATGAGGACTAATGACGGGCCTCAACTAGAACTCGGTGTCTAGCTCTAGGACTTATGACGGGCCTAGAATGCATCTTGAAAATGTATGAGCACTAATGGCAGGCCTCAACTAGATCTTGGCGTCTAGCTCTAGGACTTATGACGAGCCTATAATACTTTATGGAGTTGTACAAAACTCGCTGCTTTGAGTGGTTGATTTGAGGATGACTCTAATTGTGGGTTGATCTGGGATTCAATACTTTTTGATTGCTTCTGTGAGGGATGAGATGGTCGATTGTTTTTTTTGTTGGTGTGGCCTTTGACTTTGTCAGTGTGGGACTTGTGTTTCGGTCTTGTTTTGACAGTCTCACCTGATGTGCACTATAGTTTTGGGATTTGGTAAGACTCTTGGCTCCAGAGTTCGAGATGGCTCCGGTATGGCTCTTGAGTTTTTTGGTTTTTTACGATTTTGTGATTGGTCTTTGAATGGATAGGTTTTTTTTAATTAGTGGCTTTGGAACCTGATGGCTTTGATATGACCGGATGACCTTGGTATGATCATATGGCTCCGATGTGATTGGATGGCTCGGTGCGGTCAGATGGCCCCGTTTGATATGTGACTCCCTCGTGAGCAATGACTCTGGGATGGTTGGTGGGTTTTGATTCGAATGGGGATTTTGGGATCATTAGTGGGTTTCGATTTGGGTGGAGATTTTCGGGATGGTTAGTGGGTTTTGATTTAGATTGGATTTTGAGTCGAGTGGTGGGTTGATGTGATTTGTGTACTTTGATGTGGTTAACAGTTTTTGGTTGTGGATGAATGGCTTTGGCATGGTCAATTACGGCTTCTAATTCTTCGAGATGGCTCCGGGATAGCTCGGGATGGCTCCAGGGAGGCTACGAGATGGCTCAGTGGTGATGGCGAGGATGAAAGGGGAACTTTCACCTATGAGGTGGTCGCACCCTGAGCGGGCTGCCTACGTACTCAATTCCGTATTGAGATCAGACCATACATAGTTCGAAATTCTGTAGGCAATCTTTTGGTGAGGAAATGGCTTCTGTGTAGCCATGGGGATGGTCTCATTGTCTGAGGATGGCTCCCGCATGGATCCAGTTTGGTTCTGGAGATGGTGTTGATGAGCCCCGAGCATGACGCTGGATGGCTCCGGGATTGTCTTCGTGCGGCTTCGAATGACTTTAGTTTGATTCGATGTAGCTTGAGGATAGCCCAGGATGGCTCCGAGATGGTTCGATGTAGCTTGATAATGGCCCGGGATGGCTCCAGTTGGCATCTTTTGATCAAAAGTTATACTTAACCACTGCAACTGGAAATGACTTTCAGCGAGACTAGGTGGAGTTCTTACTAGTCAGATGTTGAGAATGAAGTGGTTATGATGCATGCAAATATTAAATGCTAGAAGATATGCAAAAATGCATATGCAGTTTTTGAAGAGACTGTACGATTCTATCCCTATTACTACGATTTCAAATATAAGACATCTTCTGTTTGATCTTGAGTGATTGTTGACTAGAATGCATGAATCACTTTCCCTCTCATGGAGGGATGGGGTCAATCTCTCGTGAATATGGCCGTGTGTGCAAATGGTGTGATGTGCTCTAGCCGCTCGGAGCAATATTTTCTTTAGAATTTCTTTCGTGGTTCTGCACTTTCCGATCCTTACTAAATTCTCACCTGCAATGGGGTGGGCTGTTTACGATTTGGTACTCAGATTGGAGATTCCTTGCACTCATAAGACCTCGTGGGTAAGGTCACACTCATTCACTCATGGTCCCTTTGGTATGACGGGACATGTTGATAACAAGTACGAAGCTTATGATTCATGTTTCAGATCTGATACTTTCAGTTAACGCTCATCAACTAACGAGTCGGAGGTCCTTTATTGGGTTATAATGGGCTGAGGGTATGATGTATGTCACATGGGGACTGGATGATTTATATTTGGGAATTGTGGAGCTTTTGTGCAATAGTGGACATGTTTCTTCTTTGCCATGGGTGAAATGATTAGACGGGTTTTGATAACCCCTTATTGATTTCTTCGGGACATCGTTGGTCCTTTTGGTTTGGATTTCTCCTTCTTGCGTCTCCTGGCGTACGATTTGAACTTTCTTCTCATTTTGTGTTTTTTGAAATTGTATTTGGCCCATCAACTTTCTCAAGCATTCTCTGCTTTGTATTTTGGCTTTCAGCTTTGGATTGCATTGACTCATCGATCTTCTTAAACATTTTTGGTGTTCTTTTTGGTGTTTGGCTTTGGATTTGCATTGACTCACTTATTTCTTCAAACATTCATTTATTGTGCTTGTGAAAGATGGTGGGGAGGGGCCATGGCTCCGCTCTTTCGAGATCCTCTATTGCAAGGCAGGCAAGTATATGTGGGGTGGCAAATTGTGGAGTATTTTTTTGAAAAAATAATTTTTCTTGAAAGGCTCAGCGGGGCTCACTAAGGGGTTATATTCGGGAAAATCAAAGTTTTTGGCCTCGTGGAGATTCTGATCCTACTCATCATTCTCATTATTCAATGATTGTTTTCTTACTCTTCTCGAATCTTTGCATGAGTCATAGTTCGTATCATGTTTATCGACATTGCTCTCACTCTAAATTATGCCTCTCCATGTGCTGAAGGAAAGCACAAGTCGCTCATGGTTTTACCTCGATTGGGTCTCTCTACCTTCCCTCGTCACTCGGTGGATTGTCCAAAACGCTGACTCAAAATTCAAGAGAAAATACCGCTCTTCGCACACTACTCACTTGTTTGTGGTGCTGATTTTGATTAAACTGTTGTGTTCACTGACGGGTCGAGAGTTTAATGGTTCTCGCACCCTGTTCAAACAACCTCTCAAGATTTTTTCCAAAGATGTCGTTGCGATACGGAAGTATGCAAATGCAACTATCTACCATGCAATATGTTGGGGTAATATGAAATTACTATGTATATGATACATGATGTGTTGATGATGATGCAAAATAGATGACTTTGGATTCTGACATAATGGTTTTTTTTTTTTTGTGTGTTTTTTATATGCAATGCATGAATGGTAAGGTTATGACTAGTCTTGCTTGAGTTGTACTTAGCTCGCGGTTCATGAAACTCATCCCATCATCGTTGGCCTTAAAGATGGTATAGCTGTTAGGAGTGATGTGAGAAAAGTTGTTTTGGAACGATGTTTAACTGGTTATTGGCTCCGGATTTTTAAACTTTTAGGGAGTGATAACTCCTGCATGGTAGCCTTACAATATGACACATTCCTCCCCTTTTGGTCACTGATGCACATGGTGATTCTGATTGGGATGGGTTTAAACTTCCCGGTTTTCTTTTCTGTCCCTCTAAGGATCAGGCTTTGGAGGTTAAGTTATTAGGATGAAAGCTGGTGTGTGGCAGGGTTAAAATGGAACACATGATTGTGCAAATTTTGAGGCGGATGGGACTCGAGAATGATTGATGGATTTGAAAAGACTGGAAGTGCAAGCAACTTTTTTTTGTCATGAATGCAATGCTTGTGTTTTGCTTTGTGCTCGGTTATATTTGTTGGTGTGCTTATTCACTCTTTTCATCATACGTGCACGCCAAAAGAACCCAAGTTTTAGAAAAACAATTTTGAAAACGCGTGTTTTCTAAGTGGTGGGTTTTCTCAATATGAATTTTGACACTCGTCGTCAATCGCAAAATAAAAAAGGGACTGGGGAACCCTACACACATTGATCTAAATAAACTCGAAGGGAATGTATAAACCTATACATGTAATCTATTCAGAAATGGACAAGCGAGAAAAGAATCATGGGGAAAAACTTATACATCATCAATCCTAAAAGTCATTAAAAGGGGGAATTTTGAGCTGAACTTCCTCTGAACACTTCTGGTCCGTCTTTGGGCTTCTACGTGACTGCTCACGCTCGAGCTCTTAGTTGGCTGCTCGCTCGTCTACAGGCTCTGGACTGGCTGCTCGCTTGTCTTCGGGCTCTTGACTACCTGCTCGCCTGTCTTTGGGCTCTTGACTGGCTTCTCGCTTGAGTTCAGGATGTTGCAGTGAAGTGGTACAACTATCAAGCAATACAAGCTAGTGTTCTTCTGATTCTTTACATTCTTGGACTCAACGTTTGTTTGGATGTGGTCGGCCTTCATGTGTTTCGATTTGTTTCACGGGTTTGTGTTCTTCTGATTTCCGACATTCCTGAAGCAAATGGTTGTTGAAAGTCTTCACGTTGCTGGATTCGGACTGGTGCTTCTCTGGTCTTTGGTTCGAATGGTTAGCGTTGGTCTTCACGTTGCTCGGCTAGCTCCGCGAGTTGGTGGACTCTGGCTTTCGGATGGATCCGTGTAGTCGGTCTTCATGCCCCTTCACTTGCTCCGACAAGGGAAATGAAAGATGTTTTTGAGAAAGGAAAGATGAATGATCGAGCACAAAAAATCTTATGTGAAAATCCACCACTTTATGAAAAGACGAAATGACTAGTACGCTCCACGATAATGACCGCTGCTCTTGAAGGTGGGTTGAACTTCAAGAATAGTGGGTCACAATATGGGGACTAGATCATTTATTTTGAAATCGGTTTTCAAAACCCATTAAGAAATAAATTATTCAAATTTGTTTGTAGGAAGTAGGTTTTGCAAAATCTATTTTTGAAAATTGTTTTGGAAATAACATTTTGGTAAAATAATGTTTTTAAAGATGAAGTGACAGGTTTTAAAACCCCGAATGTTTATGAGTAAAATTTAGGTGGGATTCAAAATTAAACGAGCTCGTGAAACAGCTTTAAGAAATGTGCAAAAGAGAATTCTGAACATTTTGCAGAACTCAAAACAGATTGGTTTAAGAAAGTGGTTTGCACACATGTATAGCATAAAGTAAATTGTGGCTATGTTTGATGTGGAGCTCTAAGTGTTAATGTTGGGATAATCACATTCCAGGTCAATTATGATTCCGTCTCACCGGGGAAACCGTCGTCCCTTCACTATCATCTCTCAGGGTTTTTCTCTGCTATGCCTTTGTGGGGCACATTATCAAGAAAGTCCGTAGTGCTTAAGTTTGAAAGGTCAGGAGACCCTAGATGATATGTAAACATACGCCACAGCCAGTTGTAACGCCCCGATTTAAGTAAATACAGCGGAATAAAACTCTAATGGCGATTACAGATCATCGGGTTCCAAACACCCGGCACAAAACCTCACCATTTACTACTTACAAATGTTACAGTCTGAACTCGAGAAAACGTAACATGACTACATTAATAGCAAAATACAACAACTCTCCACAAATCCTAATACCCATCCCAATCACTCATACTCTACGTGGCCACCTGTATGAACAATTTCATACCTGGAAGATGAAACCAAGCAGCCCACCCCGGGAGGGGTGAGTCAGTTCCCAGGAATGGAACTGGTACAATTCTCTAAAACAATAAATTAAAACATAGTTCTTCAAATAGGACAGTAACATGAAAACAAACTCTTAAAAGTAAAATAGAGAAAAGGCACTTCAAAATCACCAAGTCAAAGATAACAAGTTAAGGATAGAGATAAATAATAGAAAGGTAATGTTAGTCAATCCAAAAACCACACCATGAGTTAGTGAACATCCAATGCTCAAGTTAGAACCAATTCCAGTTAGGAGTCGAGAGACCTAAGTGGTCACAAGGACTAGGAATGGAAGAAGATATCCGAGAACCAAACAACTCAAGAGTGGAATAACACCAATTGGGAGAGATAGCCCACATCGCCAGATATAAATGTCCATATGGACGAGGGATATACAGCCCCCTGCTGTCAGATTTAAATGTCCTGGTGGACGAGGGATATACAGCCCCCTGCTGTCAAATATAAATGTCCTTGTGGACGAGGGATATACAGCCCCCTGTTGTTACCAATGAAGATGCGCGCACGTCACAACAAAAGACTCAGCTCATGGATGAAACAATATCCAGAGTCAAAAGAAGAATTACCAAGATTGTCATCTTCCATATTTCCACTAGATCACTAAGTACACCAGAGCAATACCAAAACACTCAGTCCTACAGAGTGCAGAAGCGTAAACCCTAGGCAGTTAATGTCTAATGAAACAACCAAATAGAAGGAACCAATAACCATGTAAGTTTCACAGTCAAGGCTCAGTTAGTCACATCAAGCTGAGTTAGCCACACAACAGCTTCCTTTTAAAATTCCTTTAATCCTCAGTTAGTGTTTTTCAAAAACGTCTCACAAGTCGGTCAGTAAAAGTAACGGAGTACGAGAAATCGTACCTAATTAACACAGTAGCAGTTCTAGTAGACCCATGCAAACATTCAACAACACTCTGAGAAACATTAAAGATAGTCTATCATCAATAACTTGTAGCCTAAGTTAAACTTAAATAAATTCCTCACTCTTATTTCTAAGTCTCAATTGTCTTTTAAGCCCTCACTTAAATGTTATGTGTAACCTTTGACTTATCTTAGAATGTCGTATAACTCAAGGTTCTAAGGTCAAGGAATGTATTCTATTAACACTTGATAATTGTTCCACACTTATCCACTACTCATACTTAACCATAATTCTCAATTCAAGACTTTTGAGACCCTTATGTCAAAAATGCATTTTATGTTATTCAATAAATCTTAGGATTTCAATAACAATTCTTAAGCTCAATACTTTTATTCTTAATTTAGAATAAACATCGTATTATGACCTATGATAGGTTTATCTTAGAATAGTATACTATTAATTCACAACGTAATGATTATGTATTTTTTCAGTATTACTAAATAATCCATTATGATTAAGTTTTCCCCCTTAACTTAATTAAGATCTACACAACGAGCTATAGAACGTGGTTTTTCATTCACAAACGAAGAAGTTATGATCAAACGAAGTTTACCTCATTTCAGCAAAATCTGGAAATTTGGGTTCCGGTTTCGTAGGGTGGCTACTTTCGATCGAATTTTTGGTTGATGTAGAATGATTTAGGTTGAGTATGAGTTATGGTTGGAAAGAGGATGATTAGGAGAAGACAATAAAGAAAACGACACTAAAAAATTCCCAAAGATGAGTGAGCTATCGCTGTTTAAAGTTAGGGCAAAAACACTGATGAAAGTTAAGATACTTAGCGATTTTTGTGCTAAGTACCGGCGACCCGTGTGGTCTTGACACGTGGCACTTTTTCAAAATTTGGCTCTAAACTTCATTCTATCATAACTTTGGCTAGGATGATCTGCTTTTGATGTTCTTTTTATCGATCTTCATGGTTCTCCAAAAACTATTTATTGGTACAGGTTCATGGGCAGGTTTGACCATTATCAAAAAGTCAACCCTAGCAAGGCTTAATAAGCTTTAAGGTTTCTAGGAATTTATATTGATTTTTATGATTCAAATCAATGGTCCAAGTATTTCTAAAATCTTTGTAACATATTTAGAGTGTCTACAAATTTTTCCATGATTTATTGACTTATAAATCTTGCTATTAAATTCATAATACCATATAATAAATTAATTTAAATTGTATTATTATTTAGGATTCAATCAAAGAAATCCCCTAAATAATTTTTAAATAATACCATATAATAATTTGACGTTAATAATATTATTAAGGGTTTGAATAAAAGAAATCACCTAAATTAATCTAAAATTAATTTAGGGGTATTTCAGTATATCCCCCTTAAAAGAATTCTTCGACCCGAAGATTAGAATTAACTAATAGTTACTCACACCGCTTCGGTTGTGCTGGCCGGATTACTAATAAACATATAAACATTCCCATTTGCAATTTCCGTACCAATCCTTTATTTCATACATTTCCATTTCCAAATTCCACGGGTTTTAATAAAAGAAATCGCCTAAATTAATTTAGATTAATTTAGGGGTATTTCAGTAGATCCCCTTTAAAAGAAACTTTGTCCCGAAGTTTAAAATTATCTACCAACTACTCACACCCTTTCAGCTGTGCGGGTAAACTAAGCACCAAGTTATATTACCAGCTCTAAAATGCATATCAAATAATCAAACCACTCAAGGATATTCATCCAATAACAATTCCAATCACAATTTCCATTCCATCATTCCCCATCCTTAAATAAGGATCTATTCCACTCAAGATTAACCATTAACCAAACCAAAATGTCTCATAATTAGCACCTAGTTGATGCAAGATGTAAATGTCATTAACCACCACTCAAGATACATTATCCAACAAGGTTGTTTCAAAAACCAATCACAACAATATGCATGGACCATGCTAAACTTCCAAACATTTAGTTTCTGTTTTCTTTAATTACTTGATGTTTATTTCAAACACCACATTCCAGGAATTCAACACCTTATTATCAAGCTTTGTTGTGACTTTAATTGCATTGTTGATTTTATCCATGATCATTGTATGTATGTATTTCTTGATTGTTATGTGTCTGCATTTGTGTACACATGGTCTAACCATCATCCCAAATTCAGTTGGTCACTCTTGTTAAATATACTTTACGGGTTATTTGACTAGATAGTCAACATAGTATTTATTTCAATCATGGTCGTTTTATTGGACATAACCTTTTTGGTTTAGCACTCATCATTTAAAGTTTACTGTTTGTTACTCATAATTTTTTTTATTTAAGACATACGTGAAGTTTGAATTTATATTTTTGGTTCATTATCTAGTGCACAATATCACTCGTTGTTATTCTGGCTTGATTGTAATTAAATCTTTTAGTGTTCCCAACACATTTTCCTAACTCACTTTGCCTCTCTATTGGCAAAAACAAAGTTTAGGATTCAACATACATATATTTAGTTAAGTTTTGAAAACGAGAAGAACTTAGGCTATATTTATATATTACTAAAATAGCATTTTAGTTCACTCTTTATTCAATTAGGTATCGCATGTAATAGGTATCAAAATCTTTAAATCATGTGATTTGGAAACTATTATTGCATAAAAAGGAAATTTCATTAAGATATGATGTAATTATCTAAATGCTATCTTACTACAACATTTCTCCAGAGCATTTTATAACTTAAAGTCTTTTAATTGTCATGGCTTGAAAATTCATGAGCTTATTTAAAATAGTTTCATACTGTGTATCATTTTTTTTAACGCAATTAAGTTTTTCATGGAACATTGTACGGTTTTATAACCTAATATACGTAAATATGCCCTTTATGTTATTTTTACATATCAATTATCTTAACAAGTTATAAATCATTTGTAACATACTAGAGTAGTTTATAATATATTTCAAATCATGTAATAATCCTAGATAAACTTTCAAAATTATATTCAAAGGTTTATTAGCCAACCGTATGTTAAAATTTTATATTATATTGTAACGCCCCTAAATTACTAACCATAATATGATAATAAACTTGCTCAGATTAATAAAGCGAAAGCATAAGTCTTATAGGACGTTACCGCCACACTCACAACCATGTGAATGCTTAGGCTTAACTCACAACCAAACTAACTTTGTATTACATAGGTTATAGAACAACCTAATACATTAGTCTAGAAACCAAGAGAGAATAAAATGATGGTCTTCTAGCCCCAAAAGCCCACACTCTCGAATGTCTCCACAACTAAGGAGAAGCTTCTTCATTTCCTGCATATGTGGCCATTCATACAATCACAAAGAAAGGACCACAGAGCATAAAGCCAAAAGGTCAGCAAGGCTGAGTAAAATCAAAGCTACCATCATGAAATATCTTAGTAAAGTAATTGATGGTACATACACAAGCTTTACTCAACCAAGAGTTCAAGCATTAACAATAAGGCATCCAAACCTCCACAACTAATAATTACTATTCACATATTTTCCTTAATTATCAATTTCTACATTCCACACAAATCAGTTCAAGGGACAAATCCCGATCATTGAGGCGATCCAACCTTTCCCCAACGCACTCCAGGTCCTAAAAGATGTGCACACCCCCTATAGTACCTTTAAACTATAGTGTAGGAAACCATGAAGCATCTCATGGAGCCCAAGGCATACCATGAGTCCAATAATTCATAAGAAGGCAGTTACTGCTCAAGTCCCACATATGGCCATATATCTCAACAATCCATTCCAATGAGTTACTCATTTAATCCTCATAATCAGAATATAACAATTTAAAGTATAACAAGAATCAATAGTCAAATCACTTAACAAAGCCCATTTCATAATTTCAAACACAAGGATCATAAAATTAATCAAACATCACTTAAGGAAGGGCAATGATTACATAATCTCACATGGAACCTTCGGCCAGATCACACAGCTTCATATACCCCAGTTTAACAACTCAAACAACCCTAAACCATACCTTAAGAACAAGTCTTGATCAAACAAACAAATCATATCCATTTCAGTTCTATTATTAACTATCTCAGCTAGATTAGCTTAAGACATAACTTAACTATAGATTACAACCCTGAATCAAACCATAATTGGTTCCTAACATTTTCGGTCATAATAACACAATATTAACCAGATTATCTTAGGAGTTAATCCAACCTTAAATAACCTTCTAAGACAGTACATCTAAGTTCCTAACATATTAGACTTTAAGACCTTAAGTCTTAGCTTAGTTTAAACTATCATCTTTATCCTAAAAATGAGGCTATACATCACTTTAATAGTTCATAGCCAATTCTGTCATAATGGGTTACTAATGACCAGAACAATCAACAATCATGTTTTTAGCCCTAGAACACATCTAGTTTACATTAATTAACTTCCAGCTGAAACCGGTTGTACTAGGCATCTAATTCACCAGATTAGCTCTTCTAGTAATCACACTTAACATCTAAACATTCTATATTATATACTTTACCTATGTCACTCGGCCATAATGATCAGATAGGTTCTAGGTTAGTTAAGCACCTAAAACACTTGATTAATGCTCTAGAATTCCTCCCACAAATCTGGTGATTAAACAAAAATCTTTAAGACACCATTTATCCTAGATTATACACCACCATTTTAATACCCCGGATCTAAAAATGGTGATTAAATTACTCTAATAAAATTATTAAGGGCCTAATGGTGCCTAATGAGTATTGGTAAAAAGAATAAAACCAAAAGAAAAGAGAAAACGCTTGAAAGCGAAAAACGCTAAAATGCGCGTTAAATGAGTATAAGAGATATATGATCTCGAGAGGGTCCGAGATGGATTCCTAAGGCTTAGTTAGGCCTAATTAGTATACGGGAATGATTCCCGAAGAAAACGGATCCAAATAAAGGATTAAAACGCTAATTAAGCATAAAAGCACGTTTTTCGAGAAAACCCGAAAACGTGACATTAAGTGGTCAAACGGACCCGTAAAAATTATAGTTGATTAAATAGCTATAATTAAGTATTAATGGAAGCTTAATAACCATTAAAATTAATTAAACGAGAAAATTCCGGAAAACGGACCCGGTAAGTGAATAGTGACCAAACCGGGAGACGAAACGCGTTTAATTCGAAAAGACGAAAAAAATGACCCGGGCTATTAATTCAAGTGGGCCGGTTTTAATTAATAAGTGTACACCCATTAATAGCTTGTTAGCTAATAACTAATAACAAGACAAAGAAATAAGTAAGTAAAGCAAATAGTGAATAGTAAAAGCAACTAAATACACTCACTCACCTTCTCTTCCTTATTCTCACGTATTGCCCAGCCCCTGTTATTATCTTCTTCCCTCCTCTGTTAAAAGGCGATTCCTTACGTGAGCACACAGCCCACCTTCTTCCTCCATTAACTTCCTCGTTCCTTCACCGAATCGCACAAAAATCGTACCGCTAGATTCGTATCGGCGAGGGCTACGTTTTGTACCCCTCAAAATCTTGTTTCCTCCACCTTCACTTCCATGGGTGTTGGAGCTTTTGAAGCTAGAAGAGCTTATTTTGACTCTCAATCATCTCCTTAATGCTCTAAGGTAAGAATATAAGCAAAAGTTCATCATTCCTAGCTTGTTCTTGCTATTTGGAAGATTTTCCCACGTTGAAAATTTTCTTCCATTTCAGTCGGTTTCTCCATGCCATTGTGGGTGGTGGAAATTCCATTATTTGATTGCCAAGCTCTCCTTTTGGACACTCTAAGGTAATGTCAAAGTTAAGCCTTAAAAACTAGCTCTTAAATACTAGTTTTGTAAGGAGGGTTTGAATTAATAAGCTTGATATATGTGTGTGGGGATATGATTGTAGTTGGCAATCTATGCTCCTCTGCTTGGTGTGAAAACAAGAAGAGGAAGATGGAGCAAAAGGAAGAGGAAGGAAAGGAGTAAAAACCGAGAATGAACTAGGTAATGGGCTTACGTTGTGTTGGTTTAATTTTCCTTGGGGAAACTTATGTTGGGGCTGTATAAACAACCTTGAGCTTGAGTAGTAATGATACTACAATATTGAGTTGAAAGAGAATGTTTAAATGAGGTTTATGTGTGCAAATAAACCTAGAAACTAAACTAGTGTACATGTGTAAACAAGAGGGAAATTTGGAGTATTGTAGTTGTTTTGTTTCATTAAACAGGAATGAAGAAGTGTTTATGAGCTGTTTTATGTGTGGTGAATATGCTTGAGAAGTAGGCAAGTGCTGTCAAAATTTCCTTGGAGATTATGAACTTGGGTGTTCCATTATAAGGAAGGAACTAGTTGGTTTAAGAAGTGTTAGGTGAGTGATTAATGGTTTGAAAACCAAACCAAGAAGAAGAATGTGTTAGCAGTGAGGATAATGTCATTTGGGTGCTGGTAATGGCATTAATGAATGAAGTATTGAATGGTGGGAGGCGACACCAAAATCTGTTACAAGAGTATTAGAAAACAAGGAAACAAGTTATGAAAGTGTAAGTGAATTTTGGGTGAAAATAGTTAGAATTGATGAGTGTACTTGGTGGTTGGTTAAGGTGGTTTAGGTGGGTGATTAGATGCTAAAACATGAGGGTTTTTGTTGGTGAAGATTGGTTTATCAATGGGCTATGAGGGGACCTGTAACAGAGTTAGGAAATTGCAAATCTGTAAAATCTGTAGCAGGGTCCGGGACCTAGTCCATGGACAAAGTCCCGGACCACCCCATTAATTTAGGCCGAGAGTTGCCACCATGTTTGGTCCGGGACTTGAGTCTGGTACAAGGTCCCGGACCACTTGTTAAAATCACCCGAGAGTTACAACCAGCTTTGGTCCGGGACTTAAGGTAGGGACCAAGTCCCGGACCACCCCCAGAAACCTACAGAGAGTGTTTTAAAGGGTTTAAATGATGGGGGATTGAATGTTAATGATGTTATAAGATGTTAAGGCCTTGTTGGTGAGATGTAAAGGCCCTAAGAAGTGTTAGAAAGTGTTAGAAGTGCTTGAGAAGTGAGAGCTTAAAGTAACGAAAGTGAAACCGAGATAACGGGATAACGGGGTAACTACGGGAGTAACATTTAATTATGTTCCGTATAAGCTTAGTATTAATAATAATGTTTGAAACATTATCAGAGAGTCGTGCGTGACCCGAGGATGGTGAGATGACACGGTAAAAGTGAAAACCCCGGTGAAAGGTATGATTTTCTCATGCCCCGTATGCTAACCGAGTTACTCTGATTTGTGTGTTTGTGTGCCGGCTTAATCAAGATTAAAGCATGAAAATAATCCCTTGTTTGATTATGCATGCATTGTTGTATGTTGTATGAGCTCACATACTTGTATGCCGGTGTGGTCTAACGTAGTGCATAGACCGACTCTTAGTGAGTAATGATTGACTAGAACCCGTTGAACGGGTAGTCACATAACCAATGGTAGTATGCAAACACACATAAACTATCGATTTAAGTGTAATGAAAACGCAAACATATAAACTCCCTAGAATGTGAGGAGATGTACGGGTTGAGTATATACCCGATAACGGTTAGAGAACCTTATTGAAACAATCCACGAAATAAATATGAGTGGAGAGATAAATGACCTCCATCGAGCGGATTGAAGTTAGTCCAATAATGTGAACTTATAAGAAAGGTAAAAGAGACCTAAGGGACTATGTGACTCCCTTGAGATACGGTCGACCTCTTATATGAGGATTTTACCCGGTATAAGAAAATATCCTAATGTATAAGCATATGATTGTGAGGGTAACCCTTAAACCTAAGATTACCCGAATTTAAGTAAAGTTCCCAAGTCATCAGAAACATCGAGAATGATGCTTCTAAAACTAATATACATGATATCATTATAACTCCGAGAGAGAGTGTACGGGAACGAGAGTAGTCCGAGAGTAGTCGGACCTAAGTAAAAGAGATAGGAACTAAGAGAGAGTTCCGTGAGCTAGTTGAACCTTCCCACCATGCTAGACCCAGAGTAGGGTCGAAACCGGGGAAGTAAGACTATGCTAGAGAGCCATGAGTTTTGGCTTAAGTATGTATAAGAGTAACAAGCGTGACGTAGGAGACCTGTAGTGTCTCGAGAATCTACAAGAGCTTGAGTATGAATGACCCAAGAGTGTGGGTGAGTTATAAATAACCCAAGAGTGTGGGTGAGATAATGAGTATAAATAACCCGAGAGAAAGGGGTGAGTATATGAATGTGTAACCCGAGAGAATGGGTAAGTATAAGAATGAGTAGCCCAAGAGAATGGGTGTGTATACGAATAAGTAACCCGAGAGAGCGGGTGAGGTATCGAATAAGTAAACAAGGCATAGTGAGGAATAACCCTCAATGCCTAAGAGTAACCAGTTACCACTAACAACATTGTTATGTTAGTTTGGAATCGTGTTCCGTGATTGGATGTAGATTCCTTGTGTGATATACATATATTTGTATTGCCATGATGCATGTTGTTTGATTAAAATGAACTCCATGTATATCCGACCCAAAGTAGTCGGCGTACCGCGGTTAGCACGCGGTATATGCGAATTTCATGCGCAGCGTAAGCTGACCCCCTAGGGGGAACGTTTTTAGTGTGCAGGTACTTGAAGCTGACCACCGTTCGAGAGAGTAGGACGGGGACTGCTGTGAGCATGGGCAGTTAGATTGTAATTACTTATGCGTTTGAATGAGGTGTAAGTCCGAGTATGTTATCGGCATCCGTATATTGTAGACTCGGTATAGTAGAGATATGAATTGAGTATTGTATTTGTATGAAGTACTCGGTTGTTCTAGTTCATCAGACCGTTACGGTATGTAAGAAAGGCCTGGTTAGCCACATGGGTGGCTAACGGCGTTGTTTCACCCCTCGTTGTAATTAGAGTTCCGCTGCGTGAGTAGGAGTAATTAGTAACAGTTAAGAGGTAATGACGAGATTAACGGTTGGGGTGTTACAACCATATTAGACTCAAGATCATCCAGAACAATCATAATTACCTCTAGGGTATTCCCACTCACTAAACAGCAGCAAAACACCATAATTAAGCTCTTAAGCAATCAGTAATTCAAGGTAGGTTGTAAACGCATCCTTTTCTTCCTAAAACACTTTTCTAGCTCTTTCAGCTTTAGGCTAATAAATACCTATGAATTTTAATTAGACAATATAGGGGTAATACTCCTGTAAAACATACAGATTTATTAAGGGATGGTAACCATGAAGTTACCTTGCAGATTGCCGAAGAAAACCTTCCTTAAATCATTGGAAAGCTTGCTAGAAGTTAGAACACCCTAAGACAGCTTTTAAGCTCCTAGAATGGACATGCAAATGGAGTGAGTTCCCTTGGTTTCTCCTCTGGTTTTCGGCTGAGAATAGGCTAGGAAAGAATGAAGAACACACCAAGAACAGCCTTACCTCTAGGATTGGAAGAAGATGAAGATAATAGCTCTCCTCCTTCTCTTTGCTCTCGGCCAGGTGGTGGTGGTAAGCTTTCCTCTCTTTCTTTTCTATTCTCAACGTGCTAAATGGCTGAATGGAGGCGGGGGATGGTTTATATAAGCAAGGAGGACGGTTTAGGTTACTTAAGGTGAAGGAAAGGTGTGTGTGGCTGATTTCTAAGCCATGTCACGTCTCCAATGGGATGTTGCCACCTCCTACCAGCCTACTTAGGTGTCAAGCTCCTATTGGTTATAGTATGTGTCAAGTGTTTAAGTAGGTGCCAACTCATCATGCCACCTCGTGCTTAAAGACGTCCTACTTGCCTACTAGCTTGGTCGTGCTTAAGACGTCCTACTAGCTTGCTAGCTTGCTGAGTCACCTACTTGCTTACTAGCTTGATGAGTCACCTACTTGCTTACTAGCTTGATGAGTCACCTACTTGCTTGCTAGCTTGCCCAAGTACCTGCATCACCTACTTGTGTGTATACTACATAAGCTAGCTGCTGCATCACCTACTAACTTGGTTGTCACAATGTTATTAGAGCATTCTAGCTAGCTACTTTTAAAACAATACAAGAAGTGCTATTAAGGACTTTTCTGGTCCAAATGTGTACTTATGCCAATATTAGGATTTAAATATGCTTAATAGCTCATTAAGACCTAATTAGCAAAGTAAATCATCCTTTAGAAACTGGGTATTTCATTCACTCCCTTAAGAAAAGCTTCGACCCCGAAGCTCCAACTATTCCTAAGATCATTCATACATTAAAACTATAACGCAACTAATAAACATTAAGTATTCACACCAAGTAATCAAGCATAAAAGAAGAACATTCATGAAAAAGGGTCTTAACATATTCATACCAAAGATATCAAGAATAAGAGTATCGAAGTCACTCCCCCTAATTTTAAGTTACGACCTCCTAACTATAAATGTTGCCTAGGATTCATCAAAAAGTTCTGGGTATCTTGTTTTCATAAAATCCTCTGTTTCCCAGGTTGCTTCCTCACTTTATGGTTGGTCCAAAGGACTTTCACCATTTTCGTAGTCTTTGAGCGTGTCTCTCTGACCTTTGTGTCCAATATTTGTATTGGAACCTCCTCATATGACAAAGATGGGTCAATCTGAACTTTTTCAGGTCGGATGACATGAGATGGATCGTGTATGTACATCTTCAACTGAGAAACATGGAAAACGTTGTGTACCTTGTCTAATTTTGTTGGTAATGCTAATCGATATGCCAAAGTCCCCACTCGTTCTAAAATTTCATATGGGCCAATGTATTTAGGGCTACTTTCCTTTCTTTCTTCCCAAATCTCATGACTCCCTTGGTTGGAGATACCTTCAAGAATACTTTCTCTCCCGCTGTAAATTCCAGAAACTTTCTCTTTTTATCAGCATAGGACTTTTGTCGATCCTGTGCAGCTTTCATCCTTTTGCGGATGAATTTTACTTGCTGAATCATGTTTTCAATCATTTCTGGTCCTAACAAAACTGTTTCTGAGATGTCATCCCAACATAGTGGAGTTCTACACTTTCTTCCATATAAAGCTTCATATGGAGCCATTCCAATGCTACTATGGTAACTGTTGTTGTATGAAAATTCTATCAAATGGAGATGATCAGCCCATGTACCTTGGTAGTCCATAATACAAGCTCTCAACATATCTTCTAATGTTTGAATTGTTCTCTCTGTTTGTCCATCTGTTGCGGGGTGGAAGGCAGTACTGAACTTTAATCGAGAACCCATAGCTTTTTGAAAGCTCTGCCAGAAACGACTTTGAAACCTAGAATCCATATCAGATACAATACTTGTAGGAACTCCATGATATCTAACAATTTCCTTGATGTAAGTAGCAACTAACTTATCCATTGTCCAAATATCTTGCATTGGTATAAATTTGGCGTTTTGGTGAGTCGATCCACAACAACCCAAATTTGATTCATTCCTGACCTAGTTAAAGGTAGTCCCACTATAAAATCCATAGATATGGAATCCCATTTCCAAGCTGGTACTTCCAATGGTTGCACTAAGCCTCCTGGTCGACTATGCTCAAACTTTACTTTCTGGCAAGTTAAACATCTGGCTACAAACTCAGCAACTTCACGTTTCATTCCTGGCCACCAAAACTGTTTCTTTAAATCCTTATACAACTTATTACCTCCTGGATGTATGGAGTAGGGTGATTGATGGGCTTCTTGCATCAACTTCTTCTTAATCTCCCCACAGCTCTTAGGAATGCACCACCGACCTTTGAACCTTAAACTTCCATCTTTATGGATCTTAAAATCTGTAGCTTTCGCTTCTGTAATTTTCCTCTTGATTTCTTCAAGTTTCTCATCCCCTGATTGGTTTTCCCGATCTCTTCGAATATATCTAGAGAAATGGACAGTTGGTGTAGACTACTTGATTGTGCTTCTTCTCCCCTAACTACTAACTCCATGTCAAGCCTACGAATATCTTCATACAACTTATCTGGGAGGATCCACATGGCTGCTGTTGAATGACTTCTTTTTCTGCTTAAAGCAGCAGCTACAAGGTTTTCTCTGCATTCGTGGTATTGAATATCCAGATCATAATCTTTGACAAACTCTAACCATCTTCTCTGCCTCATATTCAGCTCCTTTTAAGTGAATATATATTTTAAACCCTTATGGTCGGTGAATATTTTGCAAGTGACTCCATATAAATAATGTCTCTAGATCTTCAGAGCAAATACTACTGCTGCAAGCTCAAGGTCATGAGTGGGGTAATTTTCTTCATGCTTCTTCAATTGCCTAGAAGCATAGGCTATCACTCGCCTATTTTGCATTAGAACACAACCTAGACCAAACTTCGAAGCATCACAGTAAACCTCTAGGCCATCCACTCCTTCTAGTAATGTTAACACTGGAGCGGTAGTTAATTTAGTCTTTAGTTGCTGGAATGACTGCTCACATTGGTCACTCCACTCAAATCCAACAGATTTCTTCATCAAATTCGTCAATGGCCTAGCAATTTTGGAGAAATCCTTGACAAATCTCTTATAATAGCTCGCAAGCCCCAGAAAACTTCTAACCTCTGTAACATTGGTAGGGTGAGGCCATTCCTTAACAGCTTCAATCTTTGAAGGATCTACTGCTATACCTTCACTTGAGATAATATGGCCCAAGAAAGCCACTTCTTTCAACCAAAAATCACATTTAGACAGGTTTGCATATAACTTATGCACATGTAATAATTCTAACACCTTTCTTAAATGCTCGGCATGACCTTCCTGGTTCTTTGAATAAATCAAGATATCATCAATAAACACCACAACAAAACTATCCAAATATTGAGTGAAGACCCGGTTCATGAGATCCATAAACACCGCAGGAGCATTAGTTAGGCCAAACGGCATTACCGTAAATTCGTAATGGCCATACCTCATTTGAAACGCAGTCTTTGAGATATCTTGCTCAGCTACCCTTATCTGGTGGTAGCCCGACCTTAAATCAATTTTGGAAACACACTAGCTCCCTTTAATTGGTCAAACAAATCATCAATTCGAGGTAGTGGATACTTGTTCTTAATGGTTACTTTGTTTAGATTCCTGTAGTCAATGCAGTGTCGAAGGCCCCCATACTTCTTCTTTACAAACAGAACTGGAGCACCCCAGGGTGATACACTAGGTTTTATATACCCTTTCTCCAATAACTCCTCTAACTGAGCTTTTAATTCCTTCATCTCCACTGGTGCCATTTGATAAGGTGCTTTTGCTATTGGTCCGGTTCCTGGCACTAAGTCAATGCAAAATTCAACTTCTCTTTTGGGTGGCATTCCAGGAATCTCTTCTGGGAACACGTTCGGGTACTCAGCAACAATAGGAATTTCAGAAAGCTAATTTCCCTTTTCATTTAGATCTCGTACATAACACAAGTACACTTGTTTTCCTTTTCTTACTTCTGCTGCCATGGAGATGGCAGAAATGATCCTCACCTTTGGCTGCCTTACTATCTTCCTGTATGATACCTGTTGCCCTGAAGGACTCTTTAACAAAATCCGCTGTTCATAACAATCTAACCGTCCTTTGTACCGTTGCAGCCAATCCATCCCCAATATAATATCAAATTCCAAGCCTTCAAATACTACCAAGTCAGCTGGGAAACCTACTCCTTTAACAAGAATATTCACGTTCTCTATAATCTCAGAGCATTTTATCTTTTCCCCCGATGGTATTGTCACACAAATATTCACACAAGAAATACTGGAGAACTTCAATTTCCTCATGAAAGCAGTAGAAGCAAAAGAGTATGTGGCACTGGAGTCGAATAAAATGTGCTTCTAATCCATGAACAGGGAAAATACCTGTAATAACATTTCCCTGAGCTCTAGCCTCTGATTCATTCATCACATTCAGGGCTCCAGACTTCTTGTACTTGTTCTCATTCTTTTCAGCCCCTTTATTGCTACTTTGTCCACCACCAACTCCAGAAGGTGCTTTAAAAGTATTAGAGTTTGTCTGGCTAACTGGTGGCATGCCTTTCCTGAAGCTTCTTGGCTCAGGGTTTCAGAAACATTCATAGGCCCGATGCCCCAGCTTTCCACAGTGGTTACAAGTCACGAACCTCCCTTCACAATCTTTTCCGGATGATTCTTCTAACATCTCCTACAGTTATAAGTTCTTCCACTTGGTGTGTGGAAGATGTCTCCTTACCCTTGCTCTGGATACCTCCACTGAATCTTGTCTTTTGATTGAGATTGGGCTTCTTTACATCCGACCCCTCAGCTGGTCCACCAAAGGGCCTCTTTTTCTTCCCTTCATGGAACTCCCTTCTTTCATGCTGTACCATCTCAATGCTGGCAGCCTTCTCATAAGCTTCTTGTAATGTTTCATAAGTTGATCCCGCCATGAACTCCCGAATTCGAAAATTCAGCCCATGTCTAAATTTTCTTGCCTTAGATTCTTCATCAGGGACTAGGTTTGGAGCGAACCTAGCTAGTTCCAGAAATCTGGTCCGGTACGCAGCTACCGACATAGATCGTTGTTGCAGGTTTAGAAATTCTTGTTGCTTCTTCTCTTTTAGATGATCCGGGTAAAAGCGAGTCCTCATCAATGTTCTCAATTCCATCCATCCAAAACCAGGTTGTTGAAGACAGCCCTCTTTTACAGCTCCCCACTATAGGTCTGCTTCATCTTTGAAGTAATAGGCAGCACATCCTACCTTTCTATCTTCGGGGCAGCCCACTGCCTCAAAGACTTTATCAAATTCTCGTAGCCATCCCTCTAGAATCTGAGGATCTTCCTGCCCATGGAAACTCTCGGGTTTTATCGTAGTTATCTGATGCCTAACATTATTCCTGTTTGCTTCTAGCTGTGCCATTGCTGCAGCCATTGCTTGAGCCATCTCTTGGATATTAGCTGCCATCTAATCTTGGCAACAAAAGGGTTACTAACACATACACATTCCCTCAAACATTAATAACAATCAAGTAGATAAGAGTATTATACTCCATATTCCTGCAGGTTAGTTAACACAACAGGAGCAAACACGTGCCTTACTCTCACAGCCCCATATCCCATCCTAATTTCATTTTTAATCCATATCATGGGCAAATGCTCTGATACCACTTTGTAACGCCCCTAAATTACTAACCATAATATGATAATAAACTTGCTCAGATTAATAAAGCGGAAGCATAAGTCTTATAGGACGTTACCAGCCACACTCACAACCATGTGAATGCTTAGGCTTAACTTACAACCAAACTAACTTGTATTACATAGGTTATAGAACAACCTAATACATTAGTCTAGAAACCAAGAGAGAAAAAATGATGGTCTTCTAGCCCCAAAAGCCCACACTCTCGAATATCTCCACAACTAAGGAGAAGCTTCTTCATTTCCTGCATTTGTGGCCATTCATACAATCACAAAGAAAGGACCACAGGGCATAAAGCCAAAAGGTCAGCAAGCTGAGTAAAATCAAAGCTACCATCATGAAATATCTTAGTAAAGTAATTGATGGTACATACACAAGCTTTACTCAACCAAGAGTTCAAGCATTAACAATAAGGCATCCAAACCTGCACAATTACATGTTAACAATTCACATATTTTCCTTAGTCATCAATTTCTCCATTCCACACAAATCAGTTCAAGGGACGAATCCCGATCATTGAGGCGATCCAACCTTTCCCCAACGCACTCCAGGCCCTAAAAGATGTGCACACCCCCTATAGTACCTTTAAACTATAGTGTAGGAAACCATGAAGCATCTCATGGAGCCCAAGGCATACCATGAGTCCAATAATTCATAAGAAGGCAGTTACTGCTCAAGTCCCACATATGGCCATATATCTCAACAATCCATTCCAATGAGTTACTCATTGAATCCTCATAATCAGAATATAAAAATTTAAAGTATAACAAGAATCAATAGTCAAATCACTTAACAAAGCCCATTTCATCATTTCAAACACAAGGATCATAAATTAATCAAACATCACTTAAGGAAGGCATGATCACATAATCTCACATGGCACCTTCGGCCAGATCACACAGCTTCAAATACCCTAGTTTAACAACTCAAACAACCATAAACATACCTTAAGAACAAGTCTTGATCAAACAAACAAATCATATCCATTTCAGTTCTATTATTAACTATCTCATCTAGATTAGCTTAAGACATAACTTAACTATAGATTACAACCTGAATCAAACCATAATTGGTTCCTAACATTTTCGGTCATAACAACAATATTAACCAGATTATCTTAGGAGTTAATCCAACCTTAATAACCTTCTAAGACAGTACATCTAAGTTCCTAACATATTAGACTTTAAGACCTGAAGTCTTAGCTTAGTTTAAACTATCATCTTTATCCTAAAAATCATGCTATACATCTCTTTAATAGTTCATAGCCAATTCTGTCATAATGGGTTACTAATGACCAGAACAATCAACAATATTGTTTTTAGCTCTAGAACACATCTAGTTTACACTAATTAACTTCCAGCTGAAACCGGTTGTACTAGGCATCTAATTCACCAGATTAGCTCTTCTAGTAATCACACTTACATCTTAAACAAGTTCTATACTTTACCTATGTCACTCGGCCATAATTATCAGATAGGTTCTAGGTTAGTTAAGCACCTAAAACACTTGATTAATGCTCTAGAATTCCACCCACAAATCTGGTGATTAAACAAAACTCTTTAAGACACCATTTATCCTAGATTATAACAACACCATATTAGACTCAAGATCATCCAGAACAATAATAATTACCTCTAGGGTATTCCCACTCACTAAACAGCAGCAAAACACCATAATTAAGCTCTTAAGCAATCAGTATTCAAGGTAGGTTGTAAACACATCCTTTTCTTCCTAAAACACTTTTCTAACTCTTCAGCTTTAGGCTAATAAATACCTACGAATTTTAATTAGACAATATAGGGGTAATACTCCTGTAAAACATACAGATTTATTAAGGGATGGTAACCATGAAGTTACCTTGCAGATTGCTGAAGAAAACCTTCCTTAAATCCTTGGAAAGCTTGCTAGAAGTTGGAACACCCTAAGACAGCTTTTAAGCTCCTAGAATGGACATGGAAATGGAGTGAGTTCCCTTGGTTTCTCCTCTGGTTTTCGGCTGAGAATAGGCTAGGAAAGAATGAAGAACACACCAAGAACAACCTTACCTCTAGGATTGGAAGAAGATGAAGATAGTAGCTCTTCTCCTTCTCTTTGCTCTCGGCCAGGTGGTGGTGGTAAGCTTTCCTCTCTTTATTTTTCTCTCTTAACGTGCTAAATGGCTGAATGGAGGTGGGGGACGGTTTATATAAGCAAGGAGGACGGTTTAGGTTACTTAAGGTGAAGGAAAGGTGTGTGTGGCTGATTTCTAAGCCATGTCACGTCTCCAATGGGATGTTGCCACCTCCTACCAGCCTACTTAGGTGTCAAGCTCCTATTGGTTATAGTATGTGTCAAGTGTTTAAGTAGGTGCCAACTCATCATGCCACCTCGTGCTTAAAGACGTCCTACTTGCCTACTAGTTTGGTCATGCTTAAGCCGTCCTACTAGCTTGCTAGCTTGCTAAGTCACCTACTTGCTTACTAGCTTGATGAGTCACCTACTTGCTTACTAGCTTGATGAGTCACCTACTTGCTTACTAGCTTTGAGTCACCTACTTGCTTGCTAGCTTGCCCAAGCAGCTGCATCACCTACTTGTGTGTTTACTACATGCTAGCTGTTGCATCACCTACTAACTTGGTTGTCACAATGTTATTGGAGCATTCTAGCTAGCTACTTTTAAAACAATACAAGAAGTGCTATTAAGGACTTTTCTGGTCCAAATGTGTACTTATGCCAATATTAGGATTTAAATATGCTTAATAGCTCATTAAGACCTAATTAGCAAAGTAAATCATCCTTTAGAAACTTTAGGTATTTCATATATACCTTTTTAAGTTAGTTTCATGCAATTCCTTCATAAAATACAAAATATGAATATATATTAATATTTTTTTCCTGCGACGATTCAAGTTCTAATTTGTTTTTTTTATAATTAACCATAGTATTTTAGGGAATCATTAAGTATTTACTTCATACAATTTACTTAATATATATATGTATATAGATATATATACATAATTCACAAAGGCAGAGTTTTAGAAAGTTCTTATTAATTAAATGTAGCTCCAAAATCTGATTTCTTTATCTTAAAATTGATTTTTTTCAAGGTAGGACTCCATATATATATATATATATATATATATATATATATATATATATTATATATTTAATCAATGAATTATTCTGGTAAAAACTCACTCCCTCTTGATAATTATTGGTCTTAAGGTTTGTTCTATATAAGTATTCCTCTGATCATTAATCTTAGTACTCTCTTAGATAATGGTGACTTTTATTTAATATCACTCTTAATGTGACTTCTAAAATTTTATATATGTATAATGTGTTAAACTTCCAAATAAACATGAGAATTTCCAATCTTTAAGTAACTCTTTTTTTTCTAGATGCTCAATACTCCAAGTATTTTAGGATCAATGATATTTAGTTTAGTATTACTCTTCTCTTCACTCAATCTTTAAGTAACTTTGTTTAATGGTTTTTATATTCACAAGGGTAGATGTTGTACCTTGGAGTAACCAAATTTAAATCCCCTTCCTCCATATATAGGTATTTTTCACCAAAGATTTAACTCAATACACCCTTCACATGTATGAATTTTAATAATGGATCTTAAGATACAAATTTTAATTGTTCATTGTGGCTAGTAATGAAATATGCTAGCTCAAGATTTCATGATGGTAACATCTTACCACCACTCCACCTCAAGTACTACACAATCCATCACTTGCGTAGAAGATTATTTACGGTTAGATGACAAGGCTTGTCTTGCCCCTAAACTTCCAGAAGTGGGTGTGCGCCCCCACTACTTTCGGCCTAGGAGTTCGTCGCACCAGGCACTTCCCGTAGGGTGTTAGGTTTAGGTGTTTTCTTTCTAAGTTAACATAGAGTTTTAGTGTGGTTTATGGGTTCGGATGTATGCTACTAGTGTTTGTTAGCTAATAATTTTCTAGACTTAAGATTTATCCTAACTTACCTTTTAGGTAATAATTTGTACCAAGTAGTTCTTGAGATTTATTTTCAAGCATTAAAGAAGTTGAAGTACTTATCACTTAGTTATTTAAAAGCATTTCTCTCAAAACAACAACGTTGAAGTGTCCGACTTTTATTTGAACCGGGTAGTAAATACAAACAGGATGCCTTTAAAAAACTAATTTATAAGTTGACTTCCAACTCTTTATGCTTGAAAAACTCTCAAGAACTACTTGGTACAAATTATTACCTAAACGGTACTGTTAGGATACATCTTAAGTCTAGAAAATTATAAGCTAACAACCACTAGTAGCATACATCCGAACCCATAAACCACACTAAAACTCTATTTAACTTTAGAAAGAAACACCTAACCTAACACCCTACGGGAAGTGCCTGGTGCGACGAACTCCTAGGCCGAAAGTAGTGGGGCGCACACCCACTTCTGGAAGTTTAGGGGCAAGACAAGCCTGTCATCTAACCGTAAATAATCTTCTACGCAAGTGATGGATTGTGTAGTACTTGAGGTGGAGTGGTGGTAAGATGTTACCATCATGAAATCTTGAGCTAGGCATATTTCATTACTAGCCACAATGAACAATTCAAAATTTGTATCTTAAGATCCATTATTAAAATTCATACATGTGAAGGGTGTATTGAGTTAAATCTTTGGTGAAAAATACCTATATATGGAGGAAGGGGATTAAATTTGGTTACTCCAAGGTACAACATCTACCCTTGTGAATATAAAAACCATTAAACAAAGTTACTTAAAGATTGAGTGAAGAGAAGAGTAATACTAAACTAATATCATTGATCCTAAAATACTTGGAGTATTGAGCATCTAGAAAAAAAAGAGTTACTTAAAGATTGGAAATTCTCATGTTTATTTGGAAGTTTAACATTATACATATATAAAATTTTAGAAGTCACATTAAGAGTGATATTAAATAAAAGTCACCATTATCTAAGAGAGTACTAAGATTTAATGATCAGAGGAATACTTATATAGAACAAACCTTAAGACCAATAATTATCAAGAGGGAGTGAGTTTTTACCAGAATAATCATTTGATTAAATATATAGATATATATATATATATATTATATATATTATATATATTATATGGAGTTCCTACCTTGAAAAAAATCAATTTTAAGATAAAGAAATCAGATTTTGGAGCTACATTTTATTAATAAGAACTTTCTAAAACTCTGCCTTGTGTGAAATTATGTATATATATATATATACATATATATTTAGTAAATTGTATGAAGTAAATACTTATGATTCTCCTAAAATACTATGGTTAATATAAAAAAAAACAATTAGAACTTGAATCGTCGCAGGAAAAAAATATTAATATATATTCATATACTTTTTATGAAGGAATTGCATGAAACTAACTTAAAAAGGTATATATGAAATACCTAAAGTTAGTTTCTAAAGGATGATTTACTTTGCTAATTAGGTCTTAATGAGCTATTAAGCATATTTAAATCCTAATATTGGCATAAGTACACATTTGGACCAGAAAAGTCCTTAATAGCACTTTGTATTGTTTAAAAGTAGCTAGCTAGAATGCTCCAATAACATTGTGACAACCAAGTTAGTAGGTGATGCAGCAGCTAGCTTATGTAGTAAACACAAGTAGGTGATGCAGCTGCTTGGGCAAGCTAGCAAGCAAGTAGGTGACTCATCAAGCTAGCAAGCAAGTAGGTGACTCATCAAGCTAGTAAGCAAGTAGGTGACTCATCAAGCTAGTAAGCAAGTAGGTGACTCAGTAAGCTAGCAAGCTAGTAGGACGTCTTAAGCACGACCAAGCTAGTAGGCAAGTAGGACGTCTTTAAGCACGAGGGTGGCATGATGAGTTGGCACCTACTTAAACACTTGACACAACTACATAACCAATAGGAGCTTGACACCTAAGTAGGCTGGTAGGAGGTGGCAACATCCCATTGGAGACGTGACATGGCTTAGAAATCAGCCACACACACTTTCCTTCACCTTAAGTAACCTAAACCGTCCTCCTTGCTTATATAACCGTCCCACCTCCATTCAGCCATTTAGCACGTTAAGAAGAGAAAAGAAAGAGAGGAAAGCTTACCACCACCACCTGGCCGAGAGCAAAGAGAAGGAGGAGAGCTACTATCTTCATCTTCTTCCAATCCTAGAGGTAAGGTTGTTCTTGGTGTGTTCTTCATTCTTTCCTAGCCTATTCTCAACCGAAAACCAGAGGAGAAACCAAGGGAACTCACTCCATTTCCATGTCCATTCTAGGAGCTTAAAAGCTGTCTTAGGGTGTTCTAACTTCTAGCAAGCTTTCCAAGGATTTAAGGAAGGTTTCTTCAGCAATCTGCAAGGTAACTTCATGGTTACCATCCCTTAATAAATCTGTATGTTGTACAGGAGTATTACCCTATATTATCTAATTAAAATTCGTAGGTATTTATTAGCCTAAAGCTAGAAGAGCTAGAAAAGTGTTTTAAGGAAGAAAATGATGTTTGCACCTACCTTTGATTACTGATTGCTTAAGAGCTTGTTTATGGTGTTTTTTGTGCTGTTTAGTAAGTGGGAATACCCTAGAGGTAATTATGATTGTTCTGGATGATCTTGAGTCTAATCTGGTGTTGTTATAATCTAGGATAAATGGTGTCTTAAAGAGTTTTGTTAATCACCAGATTTGTGGGTGGAATTCTAGAGCATTAATCAAGTGTTTTAGGTGCTTAACTAACCTAGAACCTATCTGATCATTATGGCCGAGTGACATAGGTAAAGTATAGAACTTGTTTAAATGTTAAGTGTGATTACTAGAAGAGCTAATCTGGTGAATTAGATGCCTAGTACAACCGGTTTCAGTTGGAAGTTAATTAGTGTAAACTAGATGTGTCCTAGGGCTAAAAACATGATTGTTGATTGTTCTGGTCATTAGTAACCTATTATGGAGAATTGGCCATGAACTATTAAAGAGATGTATAGCATGATTTTAGGATGAATATGATAGTTTAAACTAAGCTAGGACTTAAGGTCTTAAAGTCTAATATGTTAGGAACTTATATGTACTGTCTTAGAAGGTTGTTTATGGTTGGATTAACTCCTAAGCTAATCTGGTTAATATTGTGTTGTTATGATCGAAAATGTTAGGAACCAATTATGGTTTGATTCAGGTTGTAATCTATAGTTAAATTATGTCTTAAGCTAATCTAGATGAGATAGTTAATAATAGAACTGAAATGGATATGATTTGTTTGTTTGATCAAGACTTGTTCTTAAGGTATGATTTATGGTTGTTTGAATTGTTAACTGAGGTATTTGATGCTGTGTGATCTGGCCGAAGGTGCCATGTAAGATTATGTGATCATAGCCTTTCCTTAAGTGCTGTTTGATTATTATATGTCCCTTATGTTTGAAATTATGAAATGGGCTTTGTTAAGTGATTTGACTATTGATTCTTGTTATACTTTAAATTGTTATATTCTGATTATGAGGATTCAATGAGTAACTCATTGGAATGGATTATGAGATATATGGCCATATGTGGAACTTGAGCAGTAACTGCCTTCTTATGAATTATTGGACTCATGGTATGCCTTGGGCTCCATGAGATGCTTCATGGTTTCCTACACTATAGTTTAAAGGTACTATAGGGGGTGTGCACATCTTTTAGGGCCTGGAGTGCGTTTGGGAAAGGTTGGATCGCCTCAATGATCGGGATTCGTCCCTTGAACTGATTTGTGTGGAATGGAGAAATTGATGACTAAGGAAAATATGTGAATTGATTAACATGTACTTGTGCAGGTTTGGATGCCTTATTGTTAATGCTTGAACTCTTGGTTGAGCAAAGTTTGTGTATATACCATCAAGTACTTTACTAAGTTATTTCTGATGGTAGCTTTGATTTTACTCAGCTTTGCTGACTTTTGGCTTTATGCCCTGTGGTCCTTTCTTTGTGATTGTATGAATGGCCACAGCAGGAAATGAAGAAGCTTCTCCTTAGTTGTGGGGACATTCGAGAGTGTGGGCTTTTGGGGCTAGAAGACCATCATTTTATTCTCTCTTGGTTTCTAGACTAATGTATTAGGTTGTTCTATAACCTATGTAATACGAAGTTAGTTTGGTTGTAAGTTAAGCCTAAGCATTCACATGGTTGTGAGTGTGGCGGTAACGTCCTATAAGACTTATGCTTCCGCTTATTAATCTGAGCAAGTTTATTATCATATTATGGTTAGTAATTTAGGGGCGTTACAAAGTGGTATCAGAGCATTGCTCGTGATATGGATTAAAAATGAAATTAGGATGGGATATGGGGCTGTGAGAGTAAGGCACGTGTTTGCTCCTGTTGTGTTAACTAACCTGCAGGAATATGGAGTATAATACTCTTATCTGCTTGATTGTTATTAATGTTTGAGGGAATGTGTATGTGTTAGTAACCCTTTTGTTGCCAAGATTAGATGGCAGCTAATATCCAAGAGATGGCTCAAGCAATGGCTGCAGCAATGGCACAGCTAGAAGCAAACAGGAATAATGTTATGCGTCAGATAACTGCGATAAAACCCGAGAGTTTCCATGGGCAGGAAGATCCTCAGATTCTAGAGGGATGGCTACGAGAATTTGATAAAGTCTTTGAGGCAGTGGGCTGCCCCGAAGATAGAAAGGTAGGATGTGCTGCCTATTACTTCAAAGATGAAGCAGACCTATGGTGGGGAGCTGTAAAAGAGGGTTGTCTTCAACAACCTGGTTTTGGATGGATGGAATTGAAAACATTGATGAGGACTCGCTTTTACCCGGATCATCTAAAAGAGAAGAAGCAACAAGAATTTCTAAACCTGCAACAACGATCTATGTCGGTAGCTGAGTACCGGACCAGATTTCTGGAACTAGCTAGGTTCGCTCCAAACCTAGTCCCTGATGAAGAATCTAAGGCAAGAAAATTTAGACTTGGGCTGAATTTTCGAATTCGGGAGTTCATGGCGGGATCAACTTATGAAACATTACAAGAAGCTTATGAGAAGGCTGCCAGCATTGAGATGGTACAGCATGAAAGAAGGGAGTTCCATGAAGGGAAGAAAAAGAGGCCCTTTGGTGGACCAGCTGAGGGGTCGGATGTAAAGAAGCCCAATCTCAATCAAAAGACAAGATTCAGTGGAGGTATCCAGAGCAAGGGTAAGGAGACATCTTCCACAGCACCAAGTGGAAGAACTTATAACTGTAGGAGATGTCAGAAGAATCATCCGGGAAAGATTGTGAAGGGAGGTTCGTGACTTGTAACCACTGTGGAAAGCTGGGGCATCGGGCCTATGAATGTTTCCGAAACCCTGAGTCAAGAAGCTTCAGGAAAGGCATGCCACCGGTTAGCCAGACAAACTCTAATACCTTTAAAGCAGCTTCTGGAGTTGGTGGTGGACAAAGTAGCAGTAAAGGGGCTGAAAAGAATGAGAACAAGTACAAGAAGTCTGGAGCCCTGAATGTGATGAATGAATCAGAGGCTAGAGCTCAGGGAAATGTCATTACAGGTATTTTCCCTGTTCATGGATTAGAAGCACATGTTTTATTCGACTCCGGTGCCACATACTCTTTTGCTTCTACTGCTTTCATGAGGAAATTGAAGTTGTCCAGTATTTGTGTGAATATTTGTGTGACAATACCATCGGGGGAAAAGATAAAATGCTCTGAGATTATAGAGAACGTGAATATTCTTGTTAAAGGAGTAGGTTTCCCAGCTGACTTGGTAGTATTTGAAGGCTTGGAATTTGATATTATATTGGGGATGGATTGGCTGCAACGGTACAAAGGACGGTTAGATTGTTATGAACAGCGGATTTTGTTAAAGAGTCCTTCAGGGCAACGGGTATCATACAGGAAGATAGTAAGGCAGCCAAAGGTGAGGATCATTTCTGCCATCTCCATGGCAGCACAGTAAGAAAAGGAAAACAAGTGTACTTGTGTTATGTACGAGATCTAAATGAAAAGAGAAATCAGCTTTCTGAAATTCCTATTGTTGCTGAGTACCCAGACGTGTTCCCAGAAGAGATTCCTGGAATGCCACCCAAAAGAGAAGTTGAATTTTGCATTGACTTAGTGCCAGGAACCGGACCAATAGCAAAAGCACCTTATCGAATGGCACCAGTGGAGATGAAGGAATTAAAAGCTCAGTTAGAGGAGTTATTGGAGAAAGGGTATATAAAACCTAGTGTATCACCCTGGGGTGCTCCAGTTCTGTTTGTAAAGAAGAATGGGGGCCTTCGACTCTGCATTGACTACAGGGAGCTAAACAAAGTAACCATTAAGAACAAGTATCCACTACCTCGAATTGATGATTTGTTTGACCAATTAAGGGAGCTAGTGTGTTTCCAAAATTGATTTAAGGTCGGGCTACCACCAGATAAGGGTAGCTGAGCAAGATATCTCAAAGACAGCGTTTCGAACGAGGTATGGCCATTACGAATTTACAGTAATGCCGTTTGGCCTAACTAATGCTCCTGCGGTGTTTATGGATCTCATGAACCGGGTCTTCACTCAATATTTGGATAGTTTTGTTGTGGTGTTTATTGATGATATCTTGATTTATTCAAAGAACCAGGAAGATCATGCCGAGCATTTAAGAAAGGTGTTAGAATTACTACAAGTGCATAAGTTATATGCAAAGCTGTCTAAATGTGATTTTTGGTTGAAAGAAGTGGCTTTCTTGGGCCATATTATCTCAAGTGAAGGTATAGCAGTAGATCCTTCAAAGATTGAAGCTGTTAAGGAATGGCCTCGTCCTACCAATGTTACAGAGGTTAGAAGTTTTCTGGGGCTTGCGGGCTATTATAGGAGATTTGTCAAGGATTTCTCCAAATTGCTAGGCCATTGACGAATTTGATGAAGAAATCTGTTGGATTTGAGTGGAGTGACCAATGTGAGCAGTCATTCCAGCAACTAAAGACTAGATTAACTACTGCTCCAGTGTTAACATTACCAGAAGGAGTGGATGGCCTGGAGGTCTACTGTGATGCCTCGAAGTTTGGTCTGGGTTGTGTTCTAATGCAAAATAGGCGAGTGATAGCCTATGCTTCTAGGCAATTGAAGAAACATGAAGAAAATTACCCCACTCACGACCTTGAGCTTGCAGCAGTAGTATTTGCTCTGAAAATCTGGAGACATTATTTATATGGAGTCACTTGCAAAATCTTCACCGACCATAAGAGTTAAAATATATATTCACTCAAAAGGAGCTGAATATGAGGCAGAGAAGATGGTTAGAGTTGTCAAAGATTATGATCTGGATATTCAATACCACGAAGGCAGAGCAAACCTTGTAGCTGATGCTTTAAGCAGAAAAAGAAGTCATTCAACAGCAGCCATGTGGATCCTCCCAGATAAGTTGTATGAAGATATTCGTAGGCTCGACATGGAGTTAGTAGTTAGTGGAGAAGAAGCACAATCAAGTAGTCTACACCAACTGTCCATTTCTCTAGATATATTCGAAGAGATCCGGAAAGACCAATCAGGGGATGAGAAACTTGAACAAATCAAGAGGAAAATTACAGAAGGGAAAGCTACAGATTTTAAGATCCATAAAGATGGAAGTTTAAGGTTCAAAGGTCGGTGGTGCATTCCTAAGAGCTGTGGGAGATTAGAAGAAGTTGATGCAAGAAGCCCATCAATCACCCTACTCCATACATCCAGGAGGTAATAAGTTGTATAAGGATTTAAAGAAACAGTTTTGGTGGCCAGGAATGAAACGTGAAGTTGCTGAGTTTGTAGCTAGATGTTTAACTTGCCAGAAAGTAAAGTTTGAGCATAGTCGACCAGGGGGCTTAGTGCAACCATTGGAAGTACCAGCTTGGAAATGGGATTCCATATCTATGGATTTTATAGTGGGACTACCTTTAACTAGGTCAGGAATGAATCAAATTTGGGTTGTTGTGGATCGACTCACCAAAACAGCCAGATTTATACCAATGCGAGATACTTGGACAATGGATAAGTTAGTTGCTACTTACATCAAGGAAATTGTCAGATATCATGGAGTTCCTACAAGTATAGTATCTGATAGGGATTCTAGGTTTCAAAGTCGTTTCTGGCAGAGCTTTCAGAAAGCTATGGGTTCTCAGTTAAAGTTCAGTACTGCCTTTCACCCCGCAACAGATGGACAAACAGAGAGAACAATTCAAACATTAGAAGATATGTTGAGAGCTTGTATTATGGACTACCAAGGTACATGGACTGATCATCTCCATTTGATAGAATTTTCATACAACAACAGTTACCATAGTAGCATTGGAATGGCTCCATATGAAGCTTTATATGGAAGAAAGTGTAGAACTCCACTATGTTGGGATGACATCTCAGAAACAGTTTTGTTAGGACCAGAAATGATTGAAAACATGATTCAGCAAGTGAAATTCATCCAGCAAAGGATGAAAGCTGCACAGGATCGACAAAAGTCCTATGCTGATAAAAAGAGAAAGTTTCTGGAATTTACAGCGGGAGAGAAAGTATTCTTGAAGGTATCTCCAACCAAGGGAGTCATGAGATTGGGAAGAAAGGAAAGCTTAGCCCTAAATACATTGGCCCATATGAAATTTTAGAACGAGTGGGAACTTTGGCATACCGATTAGCATTACCAACAGAATTAGACAAGGTACACAACGTTTTCCATGTTTCTCAGTTGAAGAAGTACATACACGATCCATCTCATGTCATCCAACCTGAAAAAGTTCAGATTGACCCATCTTTGTCATATGAGGAGGTTCCAATACAAATATTGGACACAAAGGTCAGAGAGACACGCTCAAAGACTACGAAAATGGTGAAAGTCCTTTGGACCAACCATAAAATTGAGGAAGCAACCTGGGAACAGAGGATTTTATGAGAACAAGATACCCAGAACTTTTTGATGAATCCTAGGTAACATTTATAGTTACGAGGTCGTAACTTAAAATTTAGGGGGAGTGACTTCGATACTCTTATTCTTGATATTTGGTATGAATATGTTAAGACCCTTTTTCATGAATGTTCTTCTGTTATGCTTGATTACTTGGTGTGAATACTTAATGTTTATTAGTTGCGTTATAGTTTTAATGTATGAATGATCTTGGGAATAGTTGGAGCTTCGGGGTCGAAGCTTTTCTTAAGGGGGAGTGAATGAAATACCCAAAGTTTCTAAAGGATGATTTACTTTGCTAATTAGGTCTTAATGAGCTATTAAGCATATTTAAATCCTAATATTGGCATAAGTACACATTTGGACTAGAAAAGTCTTAATAGCACTTCTTGTATTGTTTTAAAAGTAGCTAGCTAGAATGCTCCAATAACATTGTGACAACCAAGTTAGTAGGTGATGCAGCAGCTAGCTTATGTAGTAAACACACAAGTAGGTGATGCAGCTGCTTGGGCAAGCTAGCAAGCAAGTAGGTGACTCATCAAGCTAGCAAGCAAGTAGGTGACTCATCAAGCTAGTAAGCAAGTAGGTGACTCATCAAGCTAGTAAGCAAGTAGGTGACTCAGCAAGCTAGCAAGTTAGTAGGACGTCTTAAGCACGACCAAGCTAGTAGGCAAGTAGGACGTCTTTAAGCACGAGGTGGCATGATGAGTTGGCACCTACTTAAACACTTGACACATACTATAACCAATAGGAGCTTGACACCTAAGTAGGCTGGTAGGAGGTGGCAACATCCCATTGGAGACGTGACATGGCTTAGAAATCAGCCACACACACCTTTCCTTCACCTTAAGTAACCTAAACCGTCCTCCTTGCTTATAAAACCGTCCCCCACCTCCATTCAGCCATTTAGCACGTTAAGAAGAGAAAAATAAAGAGAGGAAAGCTTACCACCACCACCTGGCCGAGAGCAAAGAGAAGGAGGAGAGCTACTATCTTCATCTTCTTCCAATCCTAGAGGTAAGGCTGTTCTTGGTGTGTTCTTCATTCTTTCCTAGCCTATTCTCAGCCGAAAACCAGAGGAGAAACCAAGGGAACTCACTCCATTTCCATGTCCATTCTAGGAGCTTAAAAGCTGTCTTAGGGTGTTCTAACTTCTAGCAAGCTTTCCAAGGATTTAAGGAAGGTTTTCTTCAGCAATCTGCAAGGTAACTTCATGGTTACCATCCTTAATAAATCTGTATGTTGTACAGGAGTATTACCCCTATATTATCTAATTAAAATTCGTAGGTATTTATTAGCCTAAAGCTAGAAGAGCTAGAAAAGTGTTTTAAGGAAGAAAATGATGTGTTTGCAACCTACCTTTGATTACTGATTGCTTAAGAGCTTGTTTATGGTGTTTGTTGCTGTTTAGTAAGTGGGAATACCCTAGAGGTAATTATGATTGTTCTGGATGATCTTGAGTCTAATCTGGTGTTGTTATAATCTAGGATAAATGGTGTCTTAAAGAGTTTTGTTTAATCACCAGATTTGTGGGTGGAATTCTAGAGCATAATCAAGTGTTTTAGGTGCTTAACTAACCTAGAACCTATCTGATCATTATGGCGAGTGACATAGGTAAAGTATAGAACTTGTTTAAAATGTTAAGTGTGATTACTAGAAGAGCTAATCTGGTGAATTAGATGCCTAGTACAACCGGTTTCAGTTGGAAGTTAATTAGTGTAAACTAGATGTGTCCTAGGGCTAAAAACATGATTGTTGATTGTTCTGGTCATTAGTAACCTATTATGGCAGAATTGGCCATGAACTATTAAAGAGATGTATAGCATGATTTTAGGATGAATATGATAGTTTAAACTAAGCTAGGACTTAAGGTCTTAAAGTCTAATATGTTAGGAACTTATATGTACTGTCTTAGAAGGATGTTTATGGTTGGATTAACTCCTAAGCTAATCTGGTTAATATTGTGTTGTTATGATCGAAAATGTTAGGAACCAATTATGGTTTGATTCAGGTTGTAATCTATAGTTAAATTATGTCTTAAGCTAATCTAGATGAGATAGTTAATAATAGAACTGAAATGGATATGATTTGTTTGTTTGATCAAGACTTGTTCTTAAGGTATGATTATGGTTGTTTGAATTGTTAAACTGAGGTATTTGATGCTGTGTGATCTGGCCGAAGGTGCCATGTAAGATTATGTGATCATAGCCTTTCCTTAAGTGCTGTTTGATTATTTATGTCCCTTATGTTTGAAATTATGAAATGGGCTTTGTTAAGTGATTGACTATTGATTCTTGTTATACTTTAATTGTTATATTCTGATTATGAGGATTCAATGAGTAACTCATTGGAATGGATTATTGAGATATATGGCCATATGTGGAACTTGAGCAGTAACTGCCTTCTTATGAATTATTGGACTCATGGTATGCCTTGGGCTCCATGAGATGCTTCATGGTTTCCTACACTATAGTTTAAAGGTACTATAGGGGGTGTGCACATCTTTTAGGGCCTGGAGTGCGTTTGGGAAAGGTTGGATGCCTCAATGATCGGGATTCGTCCCTTGAACTGATTTGTGTGGAATGGAGAAATTGATGACTAAGGAAAATATGTGAATTGATTAACATGTACTTGTGCAGGTTTGGATGCCTTATTGTTAATGCTTGAACTCTTGGTTGAGCAAAGTTTGTGTATATACCATCAAGTACTTTACTAAGTTATTTTCTGATGGTAGCTTTGATTTTACTCAGCTTTGCTGACTTTTGGCTTTATGCCATGTGGTCCTTTCTTTGTGATTGTATGAATGGCCACAGATGCAGGAAATGAAGAAGCTTCTCCTTAGTTGTGGGGACATTCGAGAGTGTGGGCTTTTGGGGCTAGAAGACCATCATTTATTCTCTCTTGGTTTCTAGACTAATGTATTAGGTTGTTCTATAACCTATGTAATACGAAGTTAGTTTGGTTGTAAGTTAAGCCTAAGCATTCACATGGTTGTGAGTGTGGCGGCAACGTCCTATAAGACTTATGCTTCCGCTTATTTAATCTGAGCAAGTTATTATCATATTATGGTTAGTAATTAGGGGCGTTACAGTAACTACGTTATAAACTATAGAACGAGGTAAAAAAAATACCTTATAACCACACCTAAAAATCACCCTACCAGTTAAAACATCAAAGAATGCATTTCAGGGTAACAGACATCAGGCTACATAAAGACAGCGGTTGTCCCAGCCATAACTGTTGACTGGCTATCTGACCTAACCACCGGTCGACTACACTTGTTATAGCCAATGGACGGTTATCCCAGTCCCAACCGCTGGACAACTGTCCCTTATGTAACAGGTCCGCCATGTTAGAAATGCTTTATCCTTACCTGGGATCTTAAATTTTTTACATTTGAAGATGATTAAATTATTATTGCTCATATCTTTCACTCCTACCTCTTTCGGTGGGTTATTGAAACAGTTCTTTGAATTTTTTTAACCAATTAATTTTTTAGGAATTTTCACCTGAGTTTTGCTTAATTCACAATATACCACCGTGTTTTTAAATTACATAGATAACACTGAGTTTTTACTTATTCACCAAATAACACTTTGTCTCATATTTGTTAAATGTTTCATTAATATCCCTAGAAAAAAGACTAAACTACCCATATAAATAGTTAAACAAAAGTGGTGTCTTATGAAATTTATCAGTATAAAAAATCACTTTCAAGTTGTTAATTAATAACAGGGATAATTTAGTCATTTTTCTAGAATATTAACAGAATATTTAACAAAATATGAGACAAAGTGTTCTCTGATGAAATAAATAAAAACTTAGTGTTATCCTGTAAAATTTTAAAAACACAGTGGTATATGGTGAAATTAAGAAAAATTTCCCATTTTTTGATTAATGCTTCCAGCGTGAAGATGAAAACCATTGACTTCACGACAAGGTCTGATTCGAGACAACGTCTAATAAAACACGAGCATGAATCGGAAATCCCTAACCTTTCATATTATCGTGAACTTCAGGGTTGAGACCGGCGGTAACTTATCTAATGTGCCAATTTTTTTCGTTCTTAGGCCGAAAAGGACCCACATAGCAACAAGAAAAGGCCCGAAAACGAGATACATAAAAGCACCACTTAACCCAAAATCTGTTTGTAACTTGCTCCGCCGGTTCTTGTATTATCCACACAGTGAAACAGCTCGACTGTTTTTTGTGGATCTGGGACAATTCTGGGATGCGGTGGGTGAAACCATTTACAACGGATCCTTTTTCAGTAACAATCTGGGAGAATTCTGTGAATTCAGACTGACTTGTAGATAACTTAATACAAAGGTGCAGAAACTTTGACCATTCTTTATTACATCAGATATATTTTAGACCTTATTTTGGTGATCATCAGAAGGGCGAGTTAGAGAGTTTCAAGACTCTCTAGGTTCAAGAGAAGCGATCTCCCTCACAACCTGAGCTTTGTCTGCCTCAAACTGCTCGTCCTCTGCAAACAAAACGTACCCCGCCTTTATTAAGCAACTTGTTTTTCCTTGCATCACGACAAGATATTACGGAAATAAGAAACAGGACAGGAGTTCTTTTTTTACCTTTGTCCAGAGTGAAATTCGCAAGTAAGCGTAGCAGCTTGCTCCGATTGGCTACCAGTATGGTGACAATCTCCGCAGGCTTATGTTGATTTGCAACAAACAACTGTAGTTTTGCAGAAATAAAAAGTATAAATCATACAGCCATCTGGGTGCTAAGCAGATAACTTGGACAGATCTAGAGCAATTACCTTGAAGACATGGAATGCTTCTATTTGTATGCTTTTGCTTGATTCCTGCGACAAAGAATGAAAAACAATCTAAACCATAAATCTTCAACTTTCCCTTCAAGAAAGGAGCAAGGTTAAGATGTCATATATCCCATGCATCAAACAGGGAGTCAGAAGCACCCAGAGTTAGGTTTGAACAAATGGGTTATCTGATTAAACAAAAACGACGAATGACCCAGTTGGACAATGCATCTCCAACTATTCTTACAGCTGGCGGAGAATTACCCTGAGGAGATTCATGAGGATCTGTAAGTTTTCCTTGGAGCTCACATAGCGAACCATAGTAGCGGTGTTGATCGATCAAGCAATATATCTCCCAGAAGCTGAAAAGAAAAAGAATGAATTCAGTCCAATATTCTTTTTCACAGAATGAAGAAAGTTCTGAACGTGAGAGCTAGTTTTTACCTTCACTGCTTGACGCCTCGTGATGTAATTGCTGGATTCAAGCAACTTGGTGTTGAACTCCTCAAAGAACTAGCCCAAGGGAGAGAAGGGAAAGATCGCATTACTACCAATGAAGAAGAAACATGCACATACTATAAAAGAAACATAGCAAAAGTTGAAGGAGCTTACCCAGTCATAATTCCTTGTAAGGAACTCTGCAACAGTGGACTTGTGCCTTGTTAACAGCTCCTGTAAAGCAGATAGTGAATATCTTAGCTCCCCAGAGAAATTCATAGTGGCAATAGTTTACAAATATATGAAATTCTCCACAACTCATTCATAATTTCAGATAACAATGAGGTGTTTGAGCTATTAGATGTAGAAAACTGTCATAATTGCATGGAGCAGGGATGCCAGAGGTTCGATACCCGCACAGCAAAAATATGCACTAATTTTGCAAAAATTAAGCAGCAGAACTGGAAAGAAGAGAAGAAAGCAGACAGGGTAACCATGAAAACCTAAGGACGATACACCTGAAAATCCTGAAAAAGAATATAAATTATTGATAACACTGAAATCAGACCTTAAAAGTAGCTGCAGCATCTGAAGATATGTCAAAAGTTGGAAGCTGGATATAGTCAAAGAACTTCCGTAAGTGATTTCCCAGTACATATCTGTGATACAGAAAACAACAAAAATAGAATCAACAATGAATTCAGCGCAGGGAGGTGGACGTGGGGGTGGGTGGGTGAGAGCAGAGCCATTTAGATAACGTACTTAGCAACACTCTGATGTCGAATACAATCTCTCAGCATACTACCATAATGTAAGGCGATACTAGGGTCATCGTACCTGTTTGGGATCAGGAAATGAGAGTGTATTACAGTCAAAATCACAAGTTTTAACGATGGTCAAGCAGAAGTATACAAGCATCAGCAACAATGGGCTGTATATAAAGCTCACCCAGACATCAAAGTATCCATAAGATCAAGGTTTTTTTCCAAGTAATCACTTGCAATCAAACGCGAATGAACTTGTTGCCTTTGCAGGTTCGCAACTACCTGGGTAGTGTCCTTTCGAGCCTATAAGAAGACACAACAACCCATCACACAAAGACCAGTACAAGGGTAAAAGAAACAAACTAATTATTGACCTGACAACCAATCAGAAGAATCAATCTATTGACCAGCAAAACTAGAATCATCAACCCAAACTCACCTCTAAGTTCAATTTTGGAAGGAACATTATCAAGAGGCGCATGGTATTCTCTTTAAAGAATTCTTGTGTTAGCTGAGCACAGGCTTCTGCCACAGGTTCAGCGTCACTACTCCCATAAAGGATTTGCTTCAATTCTCTGAGGGATTTACTCAGCAGTGCCATCTGAAACATGCACAAAAGAATGAGCGGAGGCATGTCATGATGGATCAAACTCTAGTATGCATAATGATGTGTTTGCCATAGCTCACTATAGCAAAGAATTTCAGTGTTTCTAAAAATCCAAGATCTAAGCGACTTTGGATATTTATTTAAAGTATAAAAGATAGTTTTAAGTATAATCTACCGGTAATATCCTTTTTCAGATAGAGACATAGATCCCCGCTCTCATCAGATGCGCTTAACCACTAATAAAACAGATTTGAACACTGAAGCCAAGTTCTATAACATTAGATTTCACAATAATTAGTCAAAAGCAGGAAATCTGAACATGGAAAGCAAAACGACGAGCAAAACAGTTTTCAGCACTGGAGCCAAACCAAAGCAAACCTACTTTACATAACTTGTGGCAAAAAGCAATCTACAAATAAAGTCAGCAACAACCACCCTCTCTTTTTCTCATTGTTCCCTACTTAATGACCTATCGTCTATCTGTATTAAAAAAGAAGAAGAATAAAATCAAGCGCGAGACTTAGAGATCAGAAATCTTTCCCACGAAATCCCCTGAACCCAGAACTTCCGGAACAAGTGTCCCATTTGACAGCAACGGCTAAATTTGGGGAATTTCAAGTCACCGTGAAAAAACTAGCTATGGTTACACTCATCTCATTCAGCCAGATGATGGATCAAGCTGAAAATCAATCAAGGGTAGAATCCCAATTCTGGAGCAGTGACAAAGGGTGGTCAGTCAGAGCAACCCCGTCAATTTCAACAGTTGACGAGTTCTTTTTTGCTGAAACCGTGAAATTTTCAGAAGCATAGAAAGCGAAGGAAAGAGCAAACCTTTTCGTCGCGCTTAGGTCCAGCGCGGTCCGGGTTGCTAGCTGGGCTGTCCAAGTAAACAAGGAGCTCCCTCGTTTGCCGGACAATGTCCGCCGGTGTCTTAGGTTTCGATTTGAACAGACCCTTCATCACTAAACCTTCTAAGTCACGGTACTCACCAAGATCTTCCCACCACCAAAACGAATTGATTCGTCCCTTTATCACTTCCGCTGCCTCCTTCTGAATTTACCTTTTGGCAAGTGCTCAATAAGTAGAATTAAGGCAGGAGGTAGTAATGAAATATGGGGTTTTGATTTGAGAGGTCGTTCGTTCGGTAGGTAGATAGGTTAAACAACAAAATAATGGTAGTAGGGTAGTAAGCTGTTGTTTGCTGCGGAATACCAACAACGGGAGAGGTTAAAATTGAATGATTTAGGTGATGGGGCTGGCTGGGTTGTCCCTCCTGCCAGTTGGCGCGCGCGAGCGTGATTTGAGAGACAGAGACGAGAAGAGGAAGACAGGGGAAGTAATGGAGTTGGCCCCTCCAGACGAAGTTGTAATTGAAGTGGGATTCTTCGTTGATGCAGAACTCCTAGACGGGATGGTCCCCAAAGCAGTTTAATTCAGTGAAAGCCAAGGTCTTCAAAAAGCTATCGGACGAGATCTCTCATTTTGATTTTGATTTTTTTGATTTCGGGTTTACCTGGTGCTCATATCATGTGCGTGCTGGCGGTGCTGATGTACCATGAAAGACGGGGACTGGACATTTTTTTTATATGAGAATTTAGGGTCCTATGATTGTCATGATCATGAGATGTGAGCTGGGGAGCTTATCTGTGAAGCAGTAGAATCATGTTTGTGCATCACGTAGTTTGATTGGACAAAGCACGAAAGTATACAAAAATGACGGTGACTATTGACCCACTTTGGTTGCTTTATTTTTTGTAATTTTTCCATTCAATATTTAATCGGTTAGAAAAACATAAATGCATCAGTAAACTGTTTTCGGTAAATTCTTTATTTATTAACTATATTATCAAATTTGGCCAGATTTTAAAAAAATTAAGTGGGGTTGTGGGTTTCCTTACCTAGTGGCTTTCCCCTTTTAAGTCGAAGTCGTAAGTCGTTCTTCGTCTACTTCGTCATGCACCGGTGGTCTTGTCTTTCAGTCCTCCTTTGTCAGCCCAGCGACACCTTAGCTCAACATTTTTTGTTTTCAACACGTTACAAACACCTCCATTCTCCATCTTTAAATCTATTACATGCAAATCATTATCACCTACTGCCCTAATCGTGCATGGCTTTTTACCTCCCCTTCATAATTCTATCTTTAAAAAGGTTGTAGGAGGCCTTCTGCCTTACCACCATCATTCCACTCTTTGACCCTGATATTTTCTCTCTTCTCTACTCGGATTTTTGCTCCAATTCGGATAACCCCTCCCCCTGTTCTCACCTCTTCTGCTACCATGGCTGCCTCTTCCTCACGAATCGATGTTTTGGCAAATAAGTGTGCCAGTCTAGCATTGACAGTTGTTGAAGAAACCTCTTTGGAAGTCGACGACCTAGCCCAATCCTCTCCAACGCTGAATTTCCAGTGCTCGCTGCTTGGTAAGATTCTAATAGCTCGTTTTGTTGATGTCAAAGCTCTGGAGCCACTGCTGGAAAAAAAAAGAATAAAAAAAAGCTTTTATTTGCCTTATGGAACGCTTTGTAAGCGTATTTTATACGGTCTTTTAAAGAAGCGTTTTTAAGGTGTGTAAGGAGGCGGGGATCGACAGGGCATAAAGAACGCTTTCAGCTAGAAAGTATTCTTTATGTATGAAAAAAACACTTATATACTATAAGCGTTCTTTATGACATTTGGCGCGAGAGTATAAGAAAAGCTTATATGTATAAGCGTTTCTTATGTGGTCCTTTTTTTAAATATTTTTTTATTCAGAATTTACCTTGCACATTTACATAAGTGCTATAGAACACACACAGATGCAATTGCAACAACAACAATTGGCATTTTGCAGAACCTGTACAAATAATCAAATGCAACAACTGCATTATTTTCATCATGTGAGACCAAAATGCAATAGTTTTATTGCATTGTCAACAGAGGAACTTTAATTCACCACAGCTTATAACAGATATGCAACAATTTGTTTGCATTATATCAGCACAGCAATGCTTAAGCGTACACCAATCAATACATGCCTACAACATTTGTAACTAATTAACCAAACTACTAATGGTTCAAGTTCACAACTACAACCATTTAAAAAAATAAAAGATAGCTACAGATAGCTACAACTCATGACTTCTTCTGATCAAGTATTGCTTTCAACCAGTAAGAGCACATGTGCTCCTTGACAACCTCGAGATCGGCTTGTGAATAAGTATTTCCTTGTTTTGAGAAGAAATCAACAAGCTACGCGCTAGAAATATAAAAGCAAGTACTCCATTTGAAACAAATTCAAATATGCACAAATAGTTAAATTACCAATTCAAAAGAAAAACTTATAAAACATACCTGAGTTACATTGTTTATGGTGTCAATATTGTCCACGATGTCGTACATGTATCGCATCACAAAATATCCACAACTGCTGCAATCCGGTTGCCAGGGACACTAATAAATAAAATTATATTATTATATATACACTAATATACAAAATATATTTAAGTATGCATGAGTAAATGGAATGATTTTTACCTTTATATACTTCATATCCAATGGAAATTCATTGCATAAATACCGGTCATAGCATCTCTAAAACCGCTGAAATTAATTAACAAGCATTTAAGTGACAAGTAAAAAAAAGTATACAAATTTATTTTTGGAATGAAAATATGCACAATTTACTTACTATTTCAACAACATAGAAATAGAGATGTTTCTCTTATATCCTTCAATAGGGTCAAACACTAAACAGGTTGATGTGTAAGTACACAACCAACAACCAGTGATTGCTACAAGTTCAAACAACAACAAATCAACTTCAGCTTCGAAATATGAGTTAACATAAAAACAATAAAGACAAAAGCATAAGGTGGTTCAAGCTATGAGAGACGGTGTTACGGTCAGAACCACATGCGCTTTGTTCAATGGATCATCCTGACTATGAGGCTCGGCAAGAAAAGATTCTGCACCCTCATCAGTCTTGTACATGCAAAAAACATGTAAATTATGAATTAGATCAAATAAGTAAAACATGAATAAAATAAGTATATATGAATGTATACACTCGAAGAACAAAGGGAAATGCTGCCAAAATTTTCAACAACTGTTTTTTATAAACTTGTTCACTACCTAGAAGGTGAGATGAAACGTGATTGGACAGTCCCGACGGGGACTATCCAAGATATACCTCTTGTAGGTATATCTCAGACGAGTGACTATGTTCGAGTAGATTTAGTAGCTATTCAAAGAAACACTATATGAACAATTAAGAATTAATCAGACAAAAATTATAAACTAACCTAATCTTGTGTGTAGTAGTCTTAGTCCTGATGTGAAAGAGCTAGACTTCAACCGGCCCGTATCAGGTGTGAGACAATGAAAAGTACTACCAATGCCTGGAGATAGTTTGTACACAACAATAATTAAATATTGAATCCAATAATTCAATAGTTTGACCAAATTTCTGGGAAATCTGACAGAATCCCCTAAAAATACAAGGTTACACCACAATAGAAATAATCAACCACAATACACACGAATTTCAGTCATTTGCTTAAGAACGTTGTAAAAATATATTTGATCGAACAAAATGCATCTTCTATAATTTGCCCAACTAATCAACCATGCATCAATTATAGAGAATATGTAAATCTCCTCTATCTAGCATTTTCAAATTAATACTTAATTAAACATCAATTCAATCTTCTCTAAACAGCCTATAGTCATCTAATATTGCACCCTAGGTTATACTATAATAAATAACCTTTTAAAAACATAAAAAGTCTCAAAAACACTTCCCCCAATTAAATTTCTAACGAAATTTTGCCACAACTTTGTGGCTATATTTGTATGCTCAAATGCATTATATCTCGCCTAATCAAACACATTAATCCCAAGTCCATTTGGACACAACCAACAAGTGAAAATCAGCACACACATTCATCGCCAAACAAACCCGTTCCCATCGATCAAATCCTAATTAAAAAAAAATCAGAAACAATTAAATCATGTTAATTGAACACTAATTTTGCATCATTCCTTCAACCCCCCATACTTTCAGACAGAACAAGTATGTTCCTGTTAGTTAGCCAGGTTGCAAAATTACAGAGGAGAAACTGACAGAGCATGTATGTTCCTGATCGAAGTTTGGTTTGCAAAATTACCTACCTCCAGCATAATAAGAAGAGATCGAGGCGATAGAGCGTGGATGTTCCTTTTGCCAGTTGGGGTTGTAAAATTACTGGACAGGCATGTATGTTCCTGTTCGCAGGTTGCCAAATTAATTATAAAGAGAGTGAAAAGAGGTGACATGCATATAAACTTGAAGCAGCAGAAAAGAAACCGACCTGGGAAGAAGTAAACCAAAAGACGCAGAGTTACAACATTACCGAAGAGTGAAGAGAGGCGATAGGCACGCATGTTCCTTCACTAGTTTAGGTTGCAATTTGTGAATGAAGAAGAGCAGAAGAGAGGCGCGGGTGGCGACGGCAGTGGCGGCGATGGCAGTAGCGGACGGTGTTGATCGAGAAGAGATCGAGGTTCTACAGAGAGTGCGAGAGAGATTAATTTTTGAGCGAAGAGATGTGAATTAATTTAAGTAACATAAAGAACGCTTTACTTAAGAAGCGTTCTTTATGCTGAGCGTAAGTAACATAAAGAACGCTTCTTAAGTGAAGCGTTCTTTATGCTGAGCGTTCATAAATATAAAAAACGCTTCCTTGGTGAAGCGTTATTTATCTTTGGTGGCGTGATGCAATAAAAAATGCTTCTTAGTGAAACGTCTTTTTTAAATGTGCGGCCTTAAAGTAAAACAATGCCTTACTTTATAATCGTTCTTTAATATGATAAAAAATGATTTACATTATACCGTTTTTAAAAGGGTGTTGTTTATTCTTTTTTTTTTCAGCAGTGAGCGTACCCTATCAAAAGCGTGGAAGTGTGAATATGAACTGGGTCTGGAGGCCAATCTTTTCCTCTTTTTCCTCTGATCTCCCACAAGAGATGATTTTTGATGCTCCTTCTTGTGGACCATGGACATATGATGGCTGTTTTCTTATGCTATCCAAGGTTGACCACTCAAAAGTGCTAAGGGAGCATAAGTTTCGCTGGGCTCCATTCAAGGTCCGTTTGCATGATGTTCCATTGTGGTTCATGACCCCAACTTTTACTAAGAGAATAGGGGATCGTATTGGTACTTTCATTGAGTATGTGGCCCTTGATCATTGACAATCAGGCTCTTTCATGCATGTCAAGGTTAACATTGATGTCTCCCAACCTCTGCTGTGTTCTATCAAGATTTCATTTAAGGGAAGCCCATTATTCTTCGACTTACCTATGAACGTCTTCCTAATCTATGTTTTCTGTGGAAGGTTCTCACATGTTGTCCGTGACTGCCCTTACATAACTGAAGCTACACTGGTTGAGCTTAACTATGGCTTGTGGCTTAAGGTATGTTTTTTGGGGATTGGTCGCTCAAGACATAAGATTCCTGAGTCTGGTGTGAGTCTCTTTGACATGCGTACTCCCCTACCTGTATCTACTGACGCTTCTTAGGTGGCTGCGCTGGACAATGGATATGGTTGTTGGCGAAGGTGGGGAGGTTGATCCCAATGCTGCTCGAGTAAAAGTGAAATCCCGTTATCTCCTGCTATGCAAGTTAATCAAAACAGTACTAATGAGGTAACTATGGATGCTGGTGCCGACCTTTCTATTGATCAAGTTGGTGTTCTCCCATCTCTCTCTTCTACATACCAATGGTCGTAAGCACAAGATGGATTTTGTCCAGTCATCTTCAACAGAGGCAGAGCTATGTGATTTAGCTGATATGGAGGAAGTTTCTAAGAAAGGCAAGGGTGAGGATCTAGGTGAAACATCACAGGCGACTTTGGGGGATGACTAGGGTCGCCCATCATAATGTCGTTTGTAGTGGCGAACTGTTGTGGACTTGGTTTAGCTACATCAGTTTGTTAAGTTAGGGAGTTGGTTAGGACTTGGTCTCCTACCTTTTTGTTTTTAGCTGAAACAAAGCTGTCTTTTTTTGAGATGAAGTTTATGGCTTCTAAGTTTAGACAGTTTAATTGGGTTGCTGGGGATTGCGTAGGTAGGAAAGCTGGTGTGGCTTTCTTTTGGGAGGCAAAATTTGATGTAACTTTGCTCAGTTTTTCTAGCAGGCATGTAAATTGCCTTATTTTGTCTCCAAGGGGTTTAAGATGGAGAATTATGGGGTGTATGGATGGCTGATCATAGTCTGAAATGGAAAACCTGGAATCTTTTGTGTTATTTGAATGTGCAATGGTCTGGTCCGTGGCTGTTAGGTAGTGATTTCAATGAAGTTTTGTATGCTTCAGAACACAATAGGAGAGGTACTAGGCAACGATCTGCTAAGTTAGCCTTTCATCATTGTATCACTGACTGTCATCTGCAAGATTTAGGTTACAAAGGATCGCAATACACTTACACTAATATAGCTCGATCACAGTTCAATGTTAAGAGCAGATTGGACAGGTTCCTTTGCAATGATCAATGGCTACAACAATTTCCTACTACACACAATATTCATCTTCCTTTGGGAAAATCAGATTATAAGCCTATTAAATTGGTGTTTTTTCCTTAAACTAAAAGAGGCCCTAAACCTTTCAAGTTTGAGAATTGTTGGGTTGAGCATCCCTTTTTTCAACAAACAGTGCAAACAGTGAGGGGAAATCAGAGACAGGATTACATGTTAAAGGTCAAGACTTGTGGGGAACGTCTTAGTAAGTGGGGTAGTAAACCAATATGGATAGAAAAAAAAGTTGATTACTCAAACAAAAGGGACATTGACACTTTAGCATCTGCTTATCCTACACAACATCATTTTGACAGATGGAAGTTACTTTGTCATTCTGTGGATTCTTTGTTGTTGAAGGAGGAGTAGCGTCTACATCAGAGAGCCCGTTAATCTTAGCTTTTAGCAGGTGATAGGAACACAACCTTTTTCTTTGCCCGATATAAAATGAGGTCAGGGAATAATGCAATACATTCCCTGTGCTTTGATTCTATTGGTTCACAGACATCTTGGAATGGAATTGAAACTGTGCCACACACTTTCTTTGGTAACTTGTTTACTTCTTCTAATCCCTAACAAGATTCACATCTTCTGGCTTGCGTTGAAGGGAGGGTTCTAGCTACCTTTTATGCTTCAATAGGTTTGCCTTATACCAGAGAGGAGGTTCTGATGGCCTACAATCAACTTAATCCAGGAAAAGCTCCAGGCCCAGACAGTATTAATGACACTTCCCTACGTGCTTACTGGCCAATTATGGGTGAAGACTTCCCGAGTACTACCCTATCTTTCTTAAACAGATTCTCTACCCCTTGGATATCAATCATACGCACATTGCACTTATTCCTAAGAAACCTTCAGCTATTTCCATCTTTGACTACAGGCCTACCTCCTTATGTAATACTATTTACAGAGTTATCTCAAAAGTTTTGGTAAGCTGTATTACCTCAGTGATGCCATACGTCATTTCAGACAACCAAGCTGCTTTGTACGTGATCAACTTATATCAGATCTAATCATGATAGGTCATGAAATACTCTTTGCTATAAGAACATCGAAGGCCAAGCAGTGAGGTCATTTTGCTTTTAAGGTGGATATGTCCAAAGCTTTTGACAAATTTGAATGGTCTTTTATAATTCAGGTTCTATCAAGTATGGGTTTTCACCCTTCATGGACAGCTTTGGTCCACAAATGTATTACTACAGTCAGTTCTTCTGTGCTAGTCCATGGGCATCCAGGCTCAACTTTCTATCCTTAGTGAGGAATAAGGTAGGGGGACCCATTATCCCCATTTCTTTTCATTTTTTGTATGGAAGTTTTAACTTCATCCCTAAACCTGGCTAATGATGTGGGCCTCTGTCATGGTTTCCAATTGTAGAAATTACCCACTTCTATCAACAATTTGCTTTTTGTAGATGATTGTGTTCTATTTGAAACAACAGCCATACCTCAAAATGCTGCAATTCTTTGTGATACTCTTGATGCCTTCAAACAAGCTTCAGGACAATGCATTAATCTGGATAAATTAGGTGTTATTTTCTCCAACAATCATACACCTTCTTTGAAACATAACTTGGCCAATATTTTAGGTACACGAGAGGTAAAGGACTTTGGTCTATATCTGGGTTTTCTAAGCTCAATTGGCAAGAATCACTCCTCCATTTTCAGTTATATTAGAGCTCGAGTCACCAAGCGAATATAAACTTGGAGCCATAAAGTATCACAAGATGGTAGGACAGTGCTAATAAAGTCTGTGTTACAAGCAATTCCTGCATATATCATGTTTGTTTTTCTCTTGCCATGTAGTTTGATCAAACAACCGCAGGAACTGATGATGAGGTTTTGGTGGGGGAGTTCAACACAAAAAACTAGCACTCATTGGTAGAAATGAGCAGCTTTGTGCAAATCAATAGATGCATGGGGCTTGGGATTTAGGGACTTAAGGTGCTTCAATCGTGCACTTCTTGTTAAACAGTCGTGGCGGATCATCTCTAAACCATTTACATTGCTGTCCAAATTCTACCATGCTAAATATTTATCACAAACTCCTCTGATGCAAGTTCAGCAAACAACCAATGCTAGTCTCATTTGGAAAGATTTTCTTAGCATACGAGATTTAATAGAGCTTTGGGGTCTAAAAGAAATCATCTCTGGTGCAACTACAAAAACTTTAGTCCATTGGTTAGGTGATAAACCAGGAGGATAACCATTTATTTGGCTGCTCCCCACAGTAGTTAGACAACATGCTTCGGTGGCAACTCTTATTACTTCAGCTAATACATGGAATGTGGAGCTCATTAACAGTTGGTTTACCCCAGCAGATGTGGCTCTTATTTTGAAAATTCCAATCACAGTTGGACAAAACAATATAACTCAACTCCCATCTCCTGACAAGTGGTATTGGGACTCTCTTCATCTGGTTAATACACGGTCAAACATCTTACCATGCAGATTTGCAAGCTTGACAAAATGAGTCTATGTGCAGCTCTTCTTCTTCTCTACTTGGTAAGGCATGTAAACACTTATGGTTAACTGATCTTCCTCCTAGGATCAAGTTATTGTGAAATACCCCAAACATAAATATAGTGATTAAGATAATTCTAATCCGTATTTAAGAGCCTAATAATGCTTGAGTAATATTGGTAAGGAAAAATAAATCCAAAAGAAATAAATAAACGCTTAAAAAGCGAAGAACGCTAAATAAGCGTTAAATAACCATAGGAGGTATGAGACCTCGGTTAGTGTATTATATGAATTCTAAAGGTATAATAAGACCTAAATAATATATGGGAACAACTCCCGAAGAAAACGGATTCAAATAATGTATTAAAACACTAATAGAGCTTTAGAGCACGTTTTTCGAGGAAACCCAAAAACGTGGCTTTAAGTGGTCAAACGGACCCGTAAAAATTATAAATCATTAAATAATAATTATTAAGCAGTGACGGAAGCTTAATAACCAATAAGAATATTTAAACGAGAAAATTCTAGAAAACGGGCCCGGTTAGTGAATAGTACCTAAACCGGGTAAAATAACGAGCGTTTTCTGTAAAAGACGAAAAACGCTCCAACCAGTAATACAGTAGGGGGGGCCGATTTTTATTAAGTCAAATAACCCCACACACACACACATGTAACTAGCCAATTAAATAAGGGAGTCAAAAAGCAAAAGAGGATAAAAGTAAAAAGGTACCCACTTTTCCTCTCACCTCACCTTTCTCTATTCTCTCACCTCCCTCCTCTCTCTCCAGCGATTTCTCTCTCTTCTCCCTCCTATGCTGGACGATTTTGAAGCTCCAAGAAGCTCCAATGGCTTCTCCACTTTGACTCCATGCTCCACCTCCATGTGAGCTCCAAATGCAAAAATAAATGTATATTCTTGCTCCCCTCATTCTCCTCTACACTTCCCTCTTTTTAAAATTCCAAAATGACGAAGTTCAATTTCGTGGGTATACCCCATTGGTGAAGAAAATAGCATCAATGTGTAGCTTGGAGTCCCCTCTCTCCATTAAGGTAAAAGCTTCATGGAAATCCCATGTTTTCTCCACCTCCTTTTGGTAACCGATTTTTGCCCATAGTAATGCCTTGTTTTCTCTCTCTCTTTTGAGCATAAATTTCACCTTGCAATGGTGGTGGATTCTCCTTCTTGAACCAAGGGCTAAAACCCCTCCTAAAACACTCCAAAGGTAAACCCTAGAATTTGTATTTTTAAACTTCAATGATTTAGTGTTAAGGGTTAGTAGTTTAATTTCACTTATTTTGTGTATATTGGGTGATGGGAATGGAGTTTGGGAACTCCATTCCCCATGTAGCCGATTTGGGCAAGAAAGAGAGGAAGAAGAGAATGGGAAAAGAAATGAAGGAAAAATAAGCTCAAGGTAAGAGCTCCTTCTTAATGCTCTATTTTAAATTCATTAGAGTAATGGGAATGGGTAAACCAATTTAAAGAACCAAAACATTGTATTAAGATTGTAGTTGTGGAAGTTTGAGTAATTGTGAGCTTGTAATTGGATTGTAGGCCTTAGAGCCAAGTATTGAGTATTTGTATTGGCATTGTTGTTTGATGGAAGTATTGGAGTATTGGTATTGATGTATTGAGATGAATCTATATAGCTTTGTGTGCTGGTAGGACCCTTGTATGGTGTGGCTAGATTAGGAATGAATTTGATGAAAAAGTGTGTATGTGGATAAGTAAGAAAAGTAAGTGAACTATGGCAAAATTTTAGTAGGAATTGTGCATTAATGGATGACTTGGTGAATGGGAGAACCAAGGTATGTATTGGGGATAGTAGAGATGTTTAATGGCCATGGAATGGTAATTGTAGTATGAGGATATAAGGATGCAAAATCTGTAGCAAAGAATGCTAGGAATGCATTGGAGAAACTAGGAGGAATTAAGTGTATTTGGAGAACTTGAGGTGAGTGTTTAATACCTCGGAAACAAATTAAAAAGGATTTAGGCAATGGGAAGAACTAGAATGAAAGATAATGTAATGAGGATGCTAGTAATGGTATTGGTAGTAGGAGTATTGAATGGTAGAAGTTGGAACAAAAATCTATAGCATTGGAGGAATGAAAAACGGTTGTAAGTGTTCAAAGGAAAGTGAGGAAATTGTGTAAGTTGATTGATGGATTGAGTAATGGGATTGGTGGATGAATTGAGGTATTTTAGGGAGCTTAAATGGCACTAAAACATGTTAGGATGTATGTAGGAAGATTGGGGAAGGAATGGGTAAGAAAGAAAACTGAAAAACAAGGTCTGTAGCATATTCTACTACCGACCGACCCAGAGCCTGGATCGGTCGGTGGGTCGGTCGGGGCTTAAGTAACGAGAAATAAAGAATCTGGAACGGACCGACCCAGGAGCCGTGAGTCGGTCGTGGGTCGGTTGGATCAAAATTTCCTGTCGTCGAAGTTTCTGACTTCGACCGACCCAGAAGTGGGTAGGTCGGTGGGTCGGTCGAGCTTGGACAACGGACTGAAACGTACTGGGATGGACCGACCCAGAGGTGTATGGGTCGGTCGGAATAGTTCTGGGTCGGTCGGAAGAAATTTCAGAGAACGTAAACCTACTGGAAGGGACCGACCCAGGGCGTGGGTCGGACGGTGGGTTGGACGACCCATAACTTACAAAAAAAAACAAACAAAGGTAATTATAATAATATATATATATGTATGCCCACATGTACATAATTACATATATATGCAAGAACACCATTGTAAGTAAAGAGATAACTTAAAGTAAGTAAACAAAGTATAAGTGTAAGAATGTAAAGACTTAGTAAGTGTGAACTAGAAAACGTAAGAGTAGTCGAGTTAAGTTAATGATAGTTAGATTAATCACTCGATTGTATGCATATCATAGGATTTGATTTGTGAACACCGGAGGAACGTTGGGACACAAGTACGACGGTGAACGGTATGATTTCTTCATGCTCTGTATCCTAACCTGGTTACCATGATTTGTGTGCTTATGTGATCGCCAATAAGATAAATGCACGAATCGGACTTATATTGCACTTAACTGTGTTTGAACTATTTGTTCTTGTGTATCTTCTTGAACATTTAGTTTGTATAATTCATGAAATGTATGAATGGGAATGAGGAGTATGTGTAAGTAATGTGTACTTGGGTATTGTATGGATGTATGGAAATGAAGTACTGACTTCTACTAATTCCTAACAATCTAACTCCTAACATGAGTAATGAGTAATGGAATGAGTAGAAGTCCGATATAGTTTCGGCCACGCGTGAGGATAGGAAACACAAGAGGTTGGATCCGAATCCTGGCTGTAATCTTTTCCATGGACTAAATCCCTTGAATGGGTAGCATCCTGGATTGGTGGGCCACCCTAAAGCCCTGTGGTGGGATGTAGTAATCCCTGCCCGGAGGTCATACCGACTTAACTGGAGTAAAGTAAGTAAGAAGTAAGTATTGTATGTGTATCGGTCTTAGCTATTGTAAGTCATTGACCTTGAGTAAATGAGTATTGAACACCCGATTAACCCGGGTGTGTGAAGAAGCTAACAAGCCTTATGTTTGAATTGGAGAAGTGTATCTCCGTATTGCGTATTGAGTATGTAGAGTATGTATTGTGTATGTGTATTGTGGAAGATGGTAAGTAAGTGTTGGTTGACTGGTATTGTCTTCCAAGCATGTATTGTACTGTGCGTATGTATGTATACCTTGTGTAGTATTGTAGTATCGTGAATGAAAGCATGTATGTATGTATGTATTGTAAAATGAATTGCATGTATTCGACCAAATGGTCGGCGTACCCTCGCTAGTACGCGGGAGGTATGCGGTTATCATATTCAGCGTAAGCTGACCCCCAGGGGGAACGTTTAGTGCGCAGGTACGGAAGCAGACAGGATCACGGTAAGAGACCGGCGACTACACTTGGATAGCTAGGATGAACTGTAGTAGTAGAGAATCGTAAGGGCTTGGAGCCTTGTATGTAGTTGTGAGGAATGGGTAGTTGTAGACTCTTGATGAGTATATATGAACTTGGAAGGAGTATTGTATTTGTGTTTGGAACTTAGTAAACTCGGTTATGTACATTGTATCGTATGGTATTGTAATGGAGTAATGTGTTGAATGGAGCATAGTAGTATGTGATTGGTAAATGGAGCATGTATTGTATGTGTAGTACTCGGGATTCCGGTCCATCAGACCGATGCTGTATGTAATAGTAGTAGCTTTGTTAGTCACGTGGGTGACTAACGGCATTGTATCACCCACGTGTGTAAGTATGTACCGCTGCATGAATCTGGAAGTACGAGGACATTAGACGGTAATGACAGTATTAACGGTAGGGGTGTTACAAAAAGTGGTATCAGAGCGAAGTGTCGCTCTGATGAGAATACCGAGTTTAGGAATACCGAGTTAGGAAGTAGAAGCTTAGGGCTAAGGGCGAGTGTTAGCATTAGAGATATGCTAGTTAGGACCACCGGTGAGTACCGGATACCTACAATACCAGTCCCGCCCACCTCAAACCACTGTATAACGTGGGAAAGAACGCCAGAGAGAAGGAAAGACCTCTCATACTCGGGAAAACCCGATCTGGCAGTAGTGAGATAATCCTATAAGGGGAAAGAACTTAACACACAGTATATTCCAAGAATTGGAAGTCCCATGGACCCGGTTGAACAACAATAACCGCACTTAGTGGCGGTAGAATGAGAACTCCAACCATAAGGAGACTACAATATGCAACAACATGGGGCGACATGCCTAGCAGTCGCAGAACCTGGCTAACCAACCAGCAGCAGGAAAAGAAGCACCCAGCACAACGAAGCGGGAAAAAGGAACTGTAACAAAACCCGAGACATGAGTCTACGGGACAGTAATAGCTAAGTAATACCACCAATGGTATGCTAGCTGACTAAGGACATAGTCAGGAGTGGCTAACTCCGAAAATATAACACCAAAAGGTTACAAATGGCCGACATAGCTTACACAGCTACAAGGATATCCGCGGGACATGAACCGATAGGACTACAAGGGTAGTGCCTAAACCAGTTAAGGCTCAATCGCCACGGTAAACCAGTGGGAACGAGCAACAAGGAAAAAACACAAACTAAATAAATGGGGATCGCCAAGGATTGGAGAAGTACCCCGATCAATGACAGTCATGTCAAGATCACGGAGGAACTACTTAAAAGACCAAGTATCCAAGACATAGATCAATAAGATCAAGGGAAGGGTCAACAAGACTACCCAAATACGAGTGGAAACCATACCAAGACGGTATAGGATTACCCAAAACCACCAGTACCACGCACTTGCCATGGCAAGTGCAGTAAGGACAGAAACATGTAGAGGAACCCTAACACACCACAAGTACATAGTAATGTACTGTGGCCGTAATGAAACAACTACAGGATCACACATCCTAAAAACTGGAAGAATGGAACCTTGGAAAGGCCTGACGGCCTGACCATTGTACAAGGGATACACCAGTCAGCGGGAAGCTGGACTTGGTCAAGATTTCGAACATGGCTATGCCATGAAGAACCTCTTTTAACACTGAACTGTTTTTTTTTTCAAAACCAAGTTTTCTTTCAAACCACAAACTTTCTTTTAAACCTTGGATTTAAAACCAAACCAACAGAATTACGGTGAGTATCATGGAATGATACAAGAGGAGTTGACAATAGAATACTTCACTTAGGCGTGTGACGAACACTACGAGTGTACCCAATTACGGGATGTGGGACAACCGCACTCCGAAGGAGCTTGCGGGCCTGACATATAGTTGGGTAAGTGGCAACGTATCAACATGGTACCCCACGTATGTATACATGTAGTGTACGAAACACGGGAAGTAGTCAACTCCGTTCTACGGACCATCAGTAAGTTCAAATCAGAACAGCTGGACACCTCAGACAACCAAGTATAAAGGAACTCAGAGAATCCATCTGAAAGTAAGGAGTAAGAACTAGAAAGTGCGAGAAGCACAAACTAGTAAGTATAGACATTGGATATGTCTCAAGGACAACAGACAAATACGTGATAGCTGGAAAGTATACCCAGCCGAAACACAGTAAGGCAATCACCTAACGTGAACACCAATGCTCAACAAACGGGACAAGGTTCCCAAGAGCGATCACAAGATTACCACTAAATATAATCCATTATCGAAGAAGATATTTAGACCTAGTCTCAAGCACTAGGAGCAAGTATAAACGGTCTACCCAACGACGGGAGGCGTTATAACCCAAAAGGGAATAGTTTAAATACAATACCACAAGGCGGTATAGTAGACACGACATATCAAAATATTAGCCGGATGTAACGGCGTAACCAACTACACCCAGGAGCAATCCTTAAAGGGTGTCTGGATTAACAACATTTGAACAAAGCGTCATGATAAGAGCACGAAAGCTACAACGAACACCGGTTAGGACACTGAAGGGATTTCACGTAACAAGAAATACCCTCAACCACCGAAAGGCACTGATTGACATCAGAATGCCTAGAGGGGGCCTCCTATGAACGGAAGCGTGATGTCACGACTTGCCATGGAGCCCAGTAATACCCTAACCATAAAAGGGTATGTAAGGGATGAAACATGTATAAACAGTCTGCAAGGAGCATAGCTCGCAGCAATGAGGCTCAAAAGCCATAAACAGCTATGTTATGTAAACCTTGACGGTTGCATAACCCACACCATTTGATAACAAGACTTGCAGGAGATATTGTCTCATACGACAAGAAATCAACAACTGGACCATCAATGCAAGCCCAACATTCTAAGTGGCTTGGAGTAATGACCAACTCAGCGTCACTGTCACTAGGGCATCAGTCTAGTATACAGTTGACAAGCTTTTAAGTACCTTCATGCCTTCTGTAGCAATGGTAGCACAGAGGCATAAGAATCATGATAATGCCAACATCGGCCTAGTCCACACTTGGGCACTACGAGAAACCCAAGGGAAGGTACCCTTGTTAGCCAAAGACCACCAATGTGGTGAAGATGTGAACCCTTAGAAAGGCTTCCATCTATTATAACAGTAAAGCCTACGCTTATAGATATTGCCAAGGGGCGATGGATAAGGAAATAAGATTTCCAAACCATTACGACTTAAAGGAGTAAGCATACTCCATACGCAACCAAGCACATGGTGAACCATTGTATGAATGGCGGAAGTACATAAACAAAGACTAACATAGTAAACCTCGTCATGAGACCTATGAGTGGAGACAACCCCTCAACAATAACCTTCACTTGTTAGTGAGAGAATACCCTCCAATTGGAGAACGGGACCAGAAAACCCTCGAAGTTCTTGGGATGTCCCGGTAATGTACATGCAAAAGTAAAACTGCATAGCTAGAGCCTATGATCAACGCTCAGCACTATGGAGACAGTAATTGTCAAAAACAATCAATGTGTGTGCACATTGCACACCATGAATGACCAACGCTCAAGAGAGCTTGTAACCCGATAAACCACTTCATCCTTGGTCAACCAAGTTATTTGGCAAACTATATCATGAATGAGGAAGTAATGTGAGGTAAGCTAACCTACACATGAAACCTAAATTGAAATAAAACATCCCCACAAGGGGAAGATAATGGTATTGCGGTATGCTACGACGACCGTCATATACGTGAACTAGGAATCTCCTAGTGTATTCACACCATAAGGAAATGGTGCCAATGACAATGGCAATGAGTAAAGACAAACTACCACAGTAACGAAATCAGAAGAACAATGTTGTATCATGAGTAAGAATACGGTGCGCAACAAGCGACCGCTATGAGAAAGTAGTTAAGCAATGACACGGAGTATAAGTATGAGAAGACATGCAGAAATATTTACTCCTATGCGATCACATAAGTGATTTACTGTCAAGCGTTTACGCCTCTGCACTCTGTATGACTGAGTGTTTTGGTATTGCACTAGCGCAGCTAATGATCTAATGGGATAGCTAGGAATATGGGAAATGTAAACCGTAGTAAACCCTTCTTTTCACCAACAAATATGGTATAAGCCAGTCAAGCTAGTGTAGCAACAAACCGTGCGGCCTGAGGCCAAAGAAGCACGAAGAGTGTGAAACACACTAACAATCACAAATGTGAATTCCATTGGAATAAAAGGTGAAGGAGACCGAAGAAAGTCACTAGAACCAACGCATAGAAAATGTAAGGTCATACAAGTAAAGAACACTTGTACTGAACCAGAAGAACTGGTATAATTCAGAAGCTAGTGACAACTAAGGAAGCACTAAAACTAAGTAGTGACTTAACCCCACCCGACAATAAGTCGGAGGAAACCACTGAATAGTCGTGGGAGTACGAATAATATGTATAATAGATTGCCAGAGAGCTGGTTATGAATCTAAAACTCGTGAGTTCAAACACGGTAAAAAGAATACCACATTTATTTAGTAAACCTTATTCCCACAATAGAGGGAAAAAGGTGATGTATAACACATTGAGGATAACATGAAGGGTGAGTAACCCAAGTTATCAGGGTCGCGCAGCAGAAGCTAGTGGGCCCTAGCCAGGAAATGTAATACACCTAGTAAGTATGAAAGAATGGCTATCGATGCCTTGAGGCAAGATAGGCTAGAACCGAATTGATTATGAGTTAAATAAACTTATATAGGAATCCTCGGTGCAAAGACCAAACCATTGGTATGGTTAAGACCCTTTGACCAGAGCATATTGTATAGTATATCGTAGTGAAGCTAAACGCTTCAGATTGCCCAAATCGAGTAAACCAATGTTAATATTAACATATGGGAGATTACGTGGGCGTAATCCCTTTTAAGGGGGGTAGAGCGAAAACTGCTTAATGTAAGTATCACATATAAAACACGTAAACTATAATGTGCATAAACAAAATAGAATTGATTTAATGATTGGTACTTATGTTAAATAAACATACGTATTCATTCATATTGTAACTGTGGTAATTAGGCACGAGAGATGCGAATACCATAGGATGAATATACCCATCTTGTAACCCCAGTGTAAGGTATTAGTAAAGAAGAGTAGAGTAACTCTTGGGGAAATGATAATCCCTATAGTGTGTGTCTATTTGAAGTTAGACATGGCATTACGATGCATGAGTCGGTATAAAACCGATGTAGAACCTAGAGGAAAGTGAGTTCCCTAGGTGATTGTTTTGATACAATTGAGAATGAGTAGTGGATGGAGCTCCACAAGTATTGTAACCTTAAAGAAGTAGTACGGATTGATTATGAGTAGTAGAGGAATGTAGCCCACGGGTGGTGTATTCGTAAGTATGCTATTGGAGTAAATAGAGGACAGCCGAATTTCATAAGTATTGTATTCCCTAGTTAGAATAATAGAGATAATTGAGAGTAATGGAAGAAAGTAGAGAAGATTGATGAAATGAGCACTTAGGCATTGAATTCCGAGGAAAGTATTGGGAAGTAGATTGAGAATGATTGATGGACTGAATTCCATCCTTTGGAGTTGTATGAAATTGTAATTATGACTAGGAAGAGTAAAAAGGTAGAAAATGAAAATGATTGAATTATCTGCTGTTTGAAACTGATGTGGGAAGTCGAACTTGATCCTGATCAGATCAAGGGAAACCGAACACAAATTGGGGTGGAAAGATAGTTCAACACTGATGCTGATCACATCAGGGTCGAATGATTCTTGAAGCTCCCCTCAAGTGGTCACAAGAATCACACCTAGGATAGAAGCAATGAATATAAATTGGAATTTGGAGTTGTGTGCTTTAGGAAAATTTCTAAGTAGTAGTTGCGAAAGAATTTTCCTAGCTTGGAGTTGAAGGATTTGTTAGAAGCATATACCGGAGAAGGTAGTAGTGTATCATGTTGTATTATTCCAAGGGCAGCGGGACGTAGAGGAGTCCGGTGTCTAAATGACCTGAGTGCCTGCGGGATGGTACTGTGTATTGCATTGCTTTGGGGATAGCTTTGCACCGTGTGTATGTATAAATATTGTAATGCGGAACCAGATGGTGGGATGTGATGCGGATGGAAGTAAGTATGGTATATTTGTGTTGTATGGAATGTAGGAACCTGGAGTAATGAATTTAGAGATTGTAAGGAGGAAGAATGTACGACCTTTGGCATAGACAAGTAAGAATGAGCAAGTATTGTAATCCTATAACCTTGAGCAACTTTGAGGACAAAGTTCTTAAGGGGGTAGATTGAAATACCCCAAACTTAAATATAGTGATTAAGATAATTCTAATCCGTATTTAAGAGCCTAATAATGCTTGAGTAATATTGGTAAGGAAAAATAAATCCAAAAGAAATAAATAAACGCTTAAAAAGCGAAGAACGCTAAATAAGCGTTAAATAACCATAGGAGGTATGAGACCTCGGTTAGCGTATTATATGAATTCTAAAGGTATAATAAGACCTAAATAATATATGGGAACAACTCCCGAAGAAAACGGATTCAAATAATGTATTAAAACGCTAATAGAGCTTTAGAGCACGTTTTTCGAGGAAACCCGAAAACGTGGCTTTAAGTGGTCAAACGGACCCGTAAAAATTATAAATCATTAAATAATAATTATTAAGCAGTGACGGAAGCTTAATAACCAATAAGAATATTTAAACGAGAAAATTCCGGAAAACGGGCCCGGTTAGTGAATAGTACCTAAACCGGGTAAAATAACGAGCGTTTTCTGTAAAAGACGAAAAACGCTCCAACCAGTAATACAGTAGGGGGGCCGATTTTTATTAAGTCAAATAACCCCCCCCCCCACACACACACATGTAACTAGCCAATTAAATAAGGGAGTCAAAAGCAAAAGAGGATAAAAGTAAAAAGGTACCCACTTTTCTCTCACCTCCTTTCTCATTCTCTATTCTCTCACCTCCTCTCTCTTCCAGCGATTTCTCTCTCTTCTCCCTCCTATTCTGGACGATTTTTGAAGCTCCAAGAAGCTCCAATGGCTTCTCCACTTTGACTCCATGCTCCACCTCCATGTGAGCTCCAAATGCAAAAATAAATGTATATTCTTGCTCCCCTCATTCTCCTCTACACTTCCCTCTTTTAAAATTCCAAAATGATGAAGTTCAATTTCGTGGGTATACCCCATTGGTGAAGAAAATAGCATCAATGTGTAGCTTGGAGTCCCCTCTCCATTAAGGTAAAAATCTTCATGGAAATCCCATATTTTCTCCACCTCCTTTTGGTAACCGATTTTTGCCCATTGTAATTCCTTGTTTTCTCTCTCTCTTTTGAGCATAAATTTCACCTTGCAATGGTGGTGGATTCTCCTTCTTGAACCAAGGGCTAAAACCCCTCCTAAAACACTCCAAAGGTAAACCCTAGAATTTGTATTTTTAAAACTTCAATGATTTAGTGTTAAGGGTTAGTAGTTTAATTTCACTTATTTTGTGTATTGGGTGATGGGAATGGAGTTTGGGAACTCCATTCCCCATGTAGCCGATTTGGGCAAGAAAGAGAGGAAGAAGAGAATGGGAAAAGAAATGAAGGAAAAATAAGCTCAAGGTAAGAGCTCCTTCTTAATGCTCTATTTTAAATTCATTAGAGTAATGGGAATGGGTAAACCAATTTAAAGAACCCAAAACATTGTATTAAGATTGTAGTTGTGGAAGTTTGAGTAATTGTGAGCTTGTAATTGGATTGTAGGCCTTAGAGCCAAGTATTGAGTATTTGTATTGGCATTGTTGTTTGATGGAAGTATTGGAGTATTGGATTGATGTATTGAGATGAATCTATATAGCTTTGTGTGCTGGTAGGACCTTTGTATGGGTGTGGCTAGATTAGGAATGAATTTGATGAAAAAGTGTGTATGTGGATAAGTAAGAAAAGTAAGTGAACTATGGCAAAATTTTAGTAGGAATTGTGCATTAATGGATGACTTGGTGAATGGGAGAACCAAGGTATGTATTGGGGATAGTAGAGATGTTTAATGGCCATGGAATGGTAATTGTAGTATGAGGATATAAGGATGCAAAATCTGTAGCAAAGAATGCTAGGAATGCATTGGAGAAACTAGGAGGAATTAATTGTATTTGGAGAACTTGAGGTGAGTGTTTAATACCTCGGAAACAAATTAAAAAGGATTTAGGCAATGGGAAGAACTAGAATGAAAAGATAATGTAATGAGGATGCTAGTAATGGTATTGGTAGTAGGAGTATTGAATGGTAGAAGTTGGAACAAAAATCTGTAGCATTGGAGGAATGAAAAACGGTTGTAAGTGTTCAAAGGAAAGTGAGGAAATTGTGTAAGTTGATTGATGGATTGAGTAATGGGATTGGTGGATGAATTGAGGTATTTTAGGGAGCTTAAATGGCACTAAAACATGTTAGGATGTATGTAGGAAGATTGGGGAAGGAATGGGTAAGAAAGAAAACTGAAAAACAAGGTCTGTAGCATATTCTACTACCGACCGACCCAGAGCCTGGATCGGTCGGTGGGTCGGTCGGGGCTTAAGTAACGAGAAATAAAGAATCTGGAACGGACCGACCCAGGAGCCGTGAGTCGGTCGTGGGTCGGTCGGATCAAAATTTCCTGTCGTCGAAGTTTCTGACTTCGACCGACCCAGAAGTGGGTCGGTCGGAGCTTGCACAACGGGACTGAAACGTACTGGGATGGACCAACCCAGAGGTGTATGGGTCGGTCGGAATAGTTCTAGGTCGGTCGGAAGAAATTTCAGAGAACGTAAACCTACTGGAAGGGACCGACCCAGGGCGTGGGTCGGACGGTGGGTTGGACGACCCATAACTTACAAAAAAAACAAACAAAGGTAATTATAATAAGTATATATATATGTATGCCCACATGTACATAAGTACATATATATGCAAGAACACCATTGTAAGTAAAGAGATAACTTAAAGTAAGTAAACAAAGTATAAGTGTAAGAATGTAAAGACTTAGTAAGTGTGAACTAGAAAACGTAAGAGTAGTCGAGTTAAGTTAATGATAGTTAGATTAATCACTCGATTGTATGCATATCATAGGATTTGATTTGTGAACACCGGAGGAACGTTGGGACACAAGTACGACGGTGAACGGTATGATTTCTTCATGCTCTGTATCCTAACCTGGTTACCCTGATTTGTGTGCTTATATGATCGCCAATAAGATAAATGCACGAATCAGACTTATATTGCACTTAACTGTGTTTGAACTATTTGTTCTTGTGTATCTTCTTGAACATTTAGTTTGTATAATTCATGAAATGTATGAATGGGAATGAGGAGTATGTGTAAGTAATGTGTACTTGGGTATTGTATGGATGTATGGAAATGAAGTACTGACTTCTACTAATTCCTAACAATCTAACTCCTAACATGAGTAATGAGTAATGGAATGAGTAGAAGTCCGATATAGTTTCGGCCACGCGTGAGGATAAGGAAACACAAGAGGTTGGATCCGAATCCTGGCTGTAATCTTTTCCATGGACCAAATCCCTTGAATGGGTAGCATCCTGGATTGGTGGGCCACCCTAAAGCCCGGTGGTGGGATGTAGTAATCCCTGCCCGGAGGTCATACCGACTTAACTAGAGTAAAGTAAGTAAGAAGTAAGTATTGTATGTGTATCGGTCTTGGCTATTGTAAGTCATTGACCTTGAGTAAATGAGTATTGAACACCCGATTAACCCGGGTGTGTGAAGAAGCTAACAAGCCTTATGTGTGAATTGGAGAAGTGTATCTCCGTATTGCGTATTGAGTATGTAACGAGTATGTATTGTGTATGTGTATTGTGGAAGATGGTAAGTAAGTGTTGGTTGACTGGTATTGTCTTCCAAGCATGTATTGTACTGTGCGTATGTATGTATACCTTGTGTAGTATTGTAGTATCGTGAATGAAAGCATGTATGTATGTATGTATTGTAAAATGAATTGCATGTATTCGACCAAATGGTGGCGTACCCTCGCTAGTATGCGGGGTATGCGGTTATCATATTCAGCGTAAGCTGACCCCTTAGGGGGAACGTTTTTAGTGCGCAGGTACCGGAAGCAGACAGGATCACGGTAAGAGACCAGCGACTACACTTGGATAGCTAGGATGAACTGTAGTTAGTAGAGAATCGTAAAGGGCTTGGAGCCTTGTATGTAGTTGTGAGGAATGGGTAGTTGTAGACTCTTGATGAGTATATATGAACTTGGAAGGAGTATTGTATTTGTGTTTGGAACTTAGTAAACTCGGTTATGTACATTGTATCGTATGGTATTGTAATGGAGTAATGTGTTGAATGGAGCATAGTAGTATGTGATTGGTAAATGGAGCATGTATTGTATATGTGTAGTACTCGGGATTCCGGTCCATCTGACCGATGCTGTATGTAATAGTAGTAGCTTTGTTAGTCACGTGGGTGACTAACGACATTGTATCACCCACCGTGTGTAAGTATGTACCGCTGCGTGAATCTGGAAGTACGAGGACATTAGACGGTAATGACAGTATTAACGGTTGGGGTGTTACATATTGGGCTGAAAACTTCTAGTGGGATTCGTCCCAACAAAAACAGTGATCCATGATCGAATTAAAAGTCATGTTGATGTGTCTTGTAAAGGATGTAGCCAACCAGAGACTATGATTCATGCTCTAGTTAGATACCCTCAAGTACAACCTTATTGGAAAATGATGCACTTCCCTTTCCCACAATCTATCTGCACTGACCAAGGATTTAAAGAATGGTACTTCCATGCATGTGTCCAAAACAACAACTTTCACCTCCATTCCATAACATAACTTATTTGGCGGTATGCACGGTGTCAATTCAAATTTGGCCGTACAAACTCTTTTGCCTATGGTTGGTGCCAAGCGGATATTTTCATTCAACGTTCCACTTCTTTTGCTCCTTCCTCAACTACTGCTTTACAAAGACAACGTGAGCTCTACCCGGATTGATTTGAGATCTCTGTAGATGCTAGTGTCGATCAGAGATACCTTATGGGCTATGGATACATTGGACGGAGTAAAAACAAAGTGCTTATGGCTGGACTACATGGAGATAAAGGGGAGTTTACACCAACAGATGCTGAAGCAATGGCAGTTGAAGCGGGTATTCAAGCTGCTGTATCAACAAATTTTTGACATCTTCGGGTATTGATGGATTGTAAGGCAATATCTGATTACTTAAGTACTGGCAGATCTTCATCACTTCTACAATCGACATTGACTATTCTTAATAGATTATCTAGGAACACTACTCAATTTAATGATGTTCGTTGGTTTTTTGTTCCTAGAATTGATAACATGTCAGCGCATTCACTTGCTAACCATGCACGTTGTTCTCAACAACGGTGTTCATGGGGTTCGGATGAGATTCCGGAACATTTATTGAAGCTATGTTCTACTTAATAAAATGGTTACGTTTCTTCAAAAAAACTATATTATCAAATATCAATTTATAAAAATATTTTCCTCAAATATGTATATTACAGTTAAATAATATAAATAAAATGATCTACATTAAAATAAGATGAGCACAACAACAATTTTTCTTGTAAAAATTATTCATTATCATTTTGCTGGAGCTATCTTTCTCCCTCCATTTGGAGTTTCTAGCATTTCCACTTTTCCACCATCTTCGATAGATTTAAGTAGTTCTCCTTGATTTTGCTATCACAATTCCGTTGAGTCCTTTGAACTATGGCTGCTTTTTCCGATGGGTTCTTTCTTGTTGATTTTTGGCTAGTATCTTACTGGTGGTAGTGTCTTTGGTTCCCGCTTTGTCCATCTTTTGTATTTAACAGCCTTATGCAAGTTTTTATAATGTCCATTTTCATTGGTTTACGCCTATCTATCCGAGTTTTTAGGTGTATGAGGGATGGAGCCAAGGGTGGTGCCAACATATTTCAACTTGCATGTTGTAGCTTGGCCCTATGAATCATCGTGTTTATGGTGGTGGTTTTATCTGAGCTTCTGTTGGTGGATCTAAGTATGCAGTGTCAATCTTTAATGTTGTTTTTAGAGCTTCGTCGTCGGTCAGCCGGAACAGAACAATAATGTTTTTTCACTGGGATGCGCACGATATGGATGCATGTGGGTAACAACGGAGGACGACCGCGATGGAGGAGATGTTGTTCATGCTTGCAACGGGCAAGTTTACTATCGATGCTTACTTGATATGGGTTTTAATGGTCGATCTTTCATAATGTTGAGTGTTGATGACTGGGAACAACCGGTATTGACTCTCGGTCTCATCTGGTAGGGATTTTTGCTTAAGTAGGCAGAGGGGGAGTCATACTCTTCCTTCATTTCTTCCTTTGCGCAATTGTGCAGGTGGTGGTCATGTCTAAATAGGGAAATATGTCGGTGTGCATGCTCTACACTTTCTCTATTTGTTTTGTCCCTTGGTGTGGCAGCTTGAAGGTGGAGCACAGAAGTAGCAACCAGCAATGGGGTTTCAGCTAAAGCAGAACATTTTTCTTCACTTTAACTTCAATTTGCAGCGACAATCTTCACCCATTGTTCCTTCGTTTGACCATATGAGACAACACACTTGTTCAGGGAATTGTCAGGGACTGATTTTGCCATGAGATGGCATTGAAGATGCAAATCCAACACTGGAAGAAAGTCGCTGCAGTAGTTCTATTGGGCTAATGTTGGTGATGTGCCAAAATGGTGGATGTAGTAGCACTAAAGTGTTTGGGACAGGCCACATAGACCTATTACTTATGCAAACCAAAAGGGTCCAATAGGAGGTGTCTCTAAGGAGTACTTGTTAGCATTTGATTATAATATATTTATTATGTTTAGTCCATAATTGGGTTAGGATAGTGGTCTATGACTTTAGTACTTTTGGTTTGTTAAGTGGTACTAGTGTAGCTAATCCTACTAGTTTGATTGGAGTTTTATGTTGTCAAGGATGTTAGGCTTCTATGGCCATCTCGTATAGATTGGTCGTTCCATATGTGTAACACTCCGATTTTTAGTTTACTTTTTAAACTAACTCATTAACAAATTTGTAGTGGAATATACACCAAGCTAGTCAGTTGTTATCGTCATACTCACCCATGTGAATACTAAGGCTAAGTCATCTAAGTAAAAGTCACTTAATCATAACCAAAAGTATGCCAAGGGAACAAGCTCCCTTGTGCCTATGTCAACACGTGCACGGTTGTACTCGTTCCAAAACCCTAATTACCCAGGCACTACCTAGTCATGCCCAAAAAAGCCCTAGTTCTCCTGAGACATGCCCCAAGGATATTTACAACAATACATAAGTATATAACAAAACTATAAAACTACTTAAACATACCCAACCCAAAAAGTCATGCCATGCACATATCAACCTGCAACATAAAACCATATGCAAAGAAAGAGGTCGCAGACAAAGTCAGATAAATTGAGTAATTCGCGCTTCATCTTGTCAAGTTCATTTGTATTTTAAGAAATACTTTCACATGCTATAATAACAAGTAAATCAAACATAGCGAGGCTTGCTCCATACGTATAACAATATTAAAACAAACTAGTACATATGACAACCATACAACTTAAACACTCATCAAGAGTATCAACACCATCACGTCATACCAACCTTCGTGCACATGGGTCTTTCGACAAAGAGCACAACGACCCTCGGCCCCTTAGGCAAACTTACCTTTCTTACCAACCTTCGGGCACATCAGTCCAAAGACAAAGGGAACAAAGACCCTCTGCCCCTTAGGCAAATAGTTACCCCTCACCTCACCCCATGTCCTTAAGTGTGCACACCGCCAAACGATATTGATAGCCGAGAGGGTAGATCATAGTGGCTTAACCGCAATACATAGGTAGTGGAGAATATTCAGTGTAGACTTTGCCAATATGGCCTTATCAACTTTTCTTGTCAACCACATAACAAACACATGTCAGAAGACCAAAAAAATAAGAGTATAACATCATGTTCATGACATAAGTAAATACCAACATACTTGCACAAGTTAACCATTACCAAATCATGACATAACCTTGTGAAGATAAATAAGAACAATCTCGGCAATACAAAACCAGCCAACACCATATTCCAAATACAAGATAATAACTTCAATTCCATGTAGAGCAATAAAAGAGAATACAAGCCACAATATATAATCAACCAAGAACACCTTACCAAATCATCACCAAGAAAACATAAATGATGAACACAAGAATTACCAACAACCACCAAGAACATATAAAGGATTAACACAAGCATTACCAACCAGCCACCAAGAACACGTAAATGATGAATACAAGAATTACCATCCCGCCACCAAGAACACATAAATGATGAACACAAGAATTACTCCAAGAACAACCTACCAACCGGTCACCAAGAACACACAAAGGATGAACCTTTCTTCTCCTTTCCTATGCACTCGGCTGACTTCCTCTATTTCTTTATATTGTAGTTTTAGTGTGAGTGAGATGAAGTACTGAATGATTTGTTAAGAGAGGGCATGGCTGGTTTATATAGAGGCCAAGTAGGGTGAGTCATTATCTTCTTTGTTAAGGAAGCACTAAGCTTAGGAAAGCCATGCTCCATATGTCAACCATCTATAAGACTTATGGTGTGTCATCTTAGGCTGAAAACAACATGAAGGTCTGGCCACCACCACAATGCTAGCTTGTTTCACCAAAATGTGCTTTACGCTAATTGTACCATATTTCCTTCCAAGTGTGGAATCTTGTCATTGGACCAAAAGTGGTCAAATGGTGGCTGAATGCTACATATTTCGGCAGCTGTGGAGTTGCTAAGTGACCTCATGATTGCTTGCTTTCCACCTCATGCTTACTTTACACCTCATGCTCACTTTCCACCTCATGCTAGCTTCCATCTCAATGCTCACTTCCACCCATGCTAGCTTTCAATCTCCATGCTTGCTGACATCTAGACCAGCATCACCTCTTTATTTTTTTATATTTTTGATCCTATTGGAGCATTCTAGTCCAATACTTCAAAAAATTGCTTTAGGTTAGTAACTAAGGTTAGGCTTGATTACTAGCCTCTAAATGGGATCTAAGTCAGCCAGAAGGAAGAAGGTATTTTAATGGAAAGAAACTAAGATAAGACAAGGATAATGTTGAAGATCTTTTTAGCACTCAACATGCTCTTGAGTTTAAAAACTAGGTCTTAAGGCTTCAAAAGGCCTTTACTTGCTTATATTGAGTCGTAAAAGCTTCTTACTTAAGATATCAAGGACCATTACTATCTTCTTAGTTGAGAATAGAGTTCATCATACTACCCTTAATCATAGCTTATAAACTAAGGGTATTTTAATATGTTGCTCATGCATCCTTCATACATGAATAGCTTGCTTATAACATCAGGACTAGGTAGTTGGCATGAGTCTTCAAATTAGTAACCCTATGTTTCATTTATAATGAAGTCCTCCTGTTAGGAAAAAAAATCCTCTTCTTACCGTGCAAATAAAATATTTGTCAATGTCTACTATTAATAAAGTAAACGATTGAGAATAAATTTTTATAAACATATCAAAAATTCCAATAAAAAACAATTTTGTTTGACCACTAATAGAAACAAGGCATATTTTATACAAAGCCACTTAAAATTTCAATAATTCACCTTATGTTATTTTATGTAATAGAATTCATTTTTTTATTATTATTAAATTAAGGGAAATTTCACGAGATACTTCCGAGGTTTGAACGAATTTTATGAAATACCTCTGATTGTTCATTTGTATTATGAGATACCCTTGATGTTTCATTTTGTTTACAAAATACCCGCGAGGTTTCATTTTCATTATGAGATACCTCTAAGGTTTCAATTTCATTACAAGATACCCGTTCATTCAAATTCTGATATATTATATGTTAATATCCCCATTTTACCCTCACACCAAATCCCCATAATAACCTCAAGGGTTATGGTTAATTTTTTTAATTAAAAATAAAAAAAATACACAAAAAATAATAAGATCATATAAATTTTGAATTCTATTTTTAAAAATGAATATAATTAAATAAAAATAATTAAATCATATAATATTAAAAATAAATAGAAATGGCTAAACAATAAAAATTAATTTATTTAAAAAACATAAATTGCTACAAAACTATTGTAGTGGATACTTAAAATCACAAAATAGTTATAACAAATACATTAACATCACAAGAAAATTGATTGTACTTTATGTTTCTTTATACTTTATTTCTAATTTTAAATAATGAGTTTTCTATGTACCATATGAAATTATTACTTTTAATATTTTTTTCATATATTGTTATACTTTTCAATGATTTAAGTCATTGCTACGTAACACTTTAACAATTTATGTTTATTTTCAAATAAATTATTGCTTTATTATTTAGTCATTTCCATTTATTTACCTATTTTTGTGGTTTGTATATTTTACTAATATTATTTGTGTTTTTTTCTATATTTTAATTTTTTAGAATTTGACCATAATCCCTAAGGTTATTATGGGGGCATATGGTGTGAGGGTAAAATGGGGATATTAAAAATATAATATATCAGAATTTGAACGGAGGGTATCTCGTAATGAAATTGAAACATTAGGGTTATCTCGTAATGAAAATGGAACCTCAAGGGTATGTCGTAAAGAAAATGAAACCTTAGAGTTATTTCGTAATGAAAATGAAACATCAGGGATATTTCATAAAATTCACTCAAACCTTAGGGATATCTCCTGAAATTTCCCTTAAATTAATCTTATGTAACCCCCCCTAAATTTCTAAACTATTTACTTAGCCAGTGTTCAACAGATAATCTAAATTGATTAGCAGCAGAAGTCATTAATCCTATATTGGGAGTTACCGCCACATTCACGACCTCTGTGAATGCTAAGACTATTTTTTTACTACAACTATATTATATAATCATAACAAAAGTTGTAATCATATTACCATATGTCATTAATTTACAGTTCAAAAAGTAAAATAGTTACTTTGTGGAAGTCAGCACTTAGGGGTCATTTCACTCCCCTCTATACATTTGATCATCGTATCAAGTAACACACAAAAAGGACCACATCGCAAATTACCAAAAAAATCAGCATAGCTGAGTAATTCAAAGCCTTCATAGAAAATACTTTATCAAAACAAGCAAATACATATACTCATGAGAGTCATTTCAAGTCCATCAAGACATCCATCCAAGTCTAGGGATAAACCCTGATCTTTTAATGGGCGATCCAACTCCATCTAGGTGTGATAAATTGACACCTGGTCATTTGGATGATCCTACCTTTCCAAATGCACTCAAGGCCTAAAATATGTGCACACCCCTACAATACCTTTAAACTATAGAGTAAAAAAAAACCATAGAGTGTCCCATGGAGCCTGAGGCATACTATGAGCTGAAATAGATGTAACAGGGCAATCAGTGCCATAGCAATCTATACCATCACATGGACATATTATTTCCACTCCCAAGTTCAGTTGCAATACCAATTATGATTGGTAAGTCATTTAATCTTTCATACAAACTAATAAGCTCAACCTCAAAGATGAACAATGTTCATAGCATTAACCACAAAGTGATGATTAGCCATTAAAACTAAGGAACAATAGTTACAAGGATGTTATATAATCATGAACATCAGTATAATCCAAACCAAAAACATATCAATAGGTACAATACTGTTCATAGATCCAAGGATAGATCATCCAAGCTCAAAGTTAAAGTTTTACTCCAATTAAAGTTATCAATTTATTGGTCACTTCATTAGGCATGAACTGCCCTCTTTTAAGCCCACCTTAAAATACATCTTAGTAGAACACCCAAATGCATCAAATTATACAAATACACCATTCGGTAATCCACAATGACTTAAGAGCACCCTTAAAGCCTTCCCAGACCTCGGTTTGAAGGTTTATTTTCTTAGTTTCTTATAGAGTTCCCATGACCACATACTAACCCAATCAACCAGTTTTATTGTAACACCCTATATGGGAAACTGTCCAACAACTATCTCCCAAGCCATTTGGCTTGAAAACTATCCACTTTAAGCCCTTCATCCTCACTTGGACCTAAAAGTGGAAGGCCTTGTTGTGAAGTCAACCCATATGTATCCATATAAACCACTCATGTTAGTACTTATATCCTGATTTGGGATGTAGGTATCACATACTCCCCACTCAAAGAACATGACGTCCTCATCGAAAGCATAACATTCAAGTCCCATGGACCTCCTTGGTAGGGTGCCAGGTATCCCATCCCAACATTGTCTCGAGTCAGTTCTGATACCATTTGTATGTAACACCCCATATAGGTAACTGTCCAACAACCTAGCTCCCAAGCCATTTAGGCTTGAAAACTAGCCATTATAATCCATTTGTCCTCACTTGGGCCTAAAATTGGAAGACCTTGTTGTTTTAGTCAACCTATATGTATCCATCTAAACCACTCCTCTTAGTACTCATTGTTAAGACAAGATCCTTTAGTTTTGATGATAGAAAACCTTGTATTGTCTATCTAATGCGTTTGTCAAGTTTCATGATTCAGATAGACAGGTGAACAAGTGGCTTAGCACGCAAGGTTGCAAGCGCACTTAAGTCATGAGTGGCTTAGCATGAAAGGTTGCAAGCGCGCTCAATCCACGACATGTGCCAACCAGTCGGGCACCTTTCTGCTAGAGCTCCGGAGGACTTCTAGCACAGACAACCAGTCAGACACCGCATGAAGATATCTCTCATGCTTAAAGATGAATATCAAAGACAGAAGACTGCAAGGGATCGACAGATTCAGATAAAGCACATACATTTACTTAGGCAACTTGTTTACGACAAGCTCACGACAAAAGAAGAAGTTCATTAATGCACCAGATAACAAAGCTATAAATGAACATCATTACATAGCCATAATGAATTGAGAAGAGGGCATTTATGAGCATTTAATGAACCAGACAGAATCAGACAAGTGGGGCACACAAGTGGTGATTGACCTATCAAGAGGGCTTCCGCCAACTTGACCAACCATGAGGCGACACGTGGTTCAAGCCTCTAGATCAAGTTGAAGAATCTCTGCAAGTCTAGTGTGGTTGCTATGTGAATAATCGAAGTTGTAGTCGACTCCTAGAAGTCTAGGGATTAATAGATCGGTAGTTACTTCCTAACAACCGTGTATATATACTTGCATTTATTCCATATGTAAGCAGGCCTGTACGAGAGAAAAAGAGAGAGATAATCTGGGCAAGTGTGAATCAGGCTTAGGAGTGTGTGTAAGTGCTAGAGAGTTGGTGAGCTAGAGAGGTCTAGGTTAGAGTATCAATACATTGGGTATTTGATAGAACGACAGGTCGGGGAACGGTCGGTGAATCGTAGGCCGATAGTCAGGAGAGGGTTGACGACTTTAGGGGTAAAGTCGAAACTGTCCGGGAGTCTGTGTGTGGGGTAAGTGTTGGGTAAAAACCTAACGGTAAATTGTTGTTGGGGGCTTAACCTAACGGCAAGTGTACCGGTTGATTATATCAAGTTTAAATCTCGGAATATTCCCTGAGTATCGAACCAAAGGAGGCTGTGTCTAGTTTAATTTCTACTTACACACAAAACTAAATAATATAAAAATAACAGGAAATTAGGGGTTTTGTATGTGATGGTGAATGCTGTAAAAGAGTTCGATACGCAATAAATAACAGGTAAATAACTGATTTGAATTTGTTTGATAAGGGAAATTCCGGTTTACTGCTTTTCTCTAGATTTGCAATTTCTTTCCCTAAGTGATTTCTACAGTATTCTGAATAAAACCCTAGAATAAGGACAATTCGTATTCGGTCTCCCGCTCAATGAATTCTAATTAGCAAAGACCGAATCCTAACTCTGTTATGAATCCACTGTTTACTAATTGCTTTAAGCATAGTCTAGATTAATGGTCAGCTATTGGTTTAGAGGAATTACCATCTCTATACTAACTGGTTCTTTCCCTGTAGTCAATTGATAGCCGCAATTCTCACTTATAAGCTAACAAACTGATAAACTCAATAATTGATCAGATTAAAAAGTTTAGGAATTCATAAGGAAAAGAACTATATTCTAATGTACTGCAGAAAATCACAAAGGTTCAGAAATAATTAATCTAGAGATACATAGTAAACTGAAATTAAAAGTGACTACTCAGCCATAGACATAATAACAATGCTTAATTTAAACAGCATAAGGATAGAGAGATTTAGTAGAAAAACTGATTTTAGAAGCCGTCGCCGATTCTGCAGTTTCCACTTTTGTCTGTGTCACGTCCGGCTGTCTGGGGTCGGACGTCGATCCGGACGCGCTGTTCAGGGTCAGTCCGGATCTGGACGTAGATCCGGACGTGGCTAAATGAAGCGCCGTGAGCAGGTTTCTGTCTTTAACCGAGGGGGAATGAGTATGGAGAAAGTTTTGTGAATGGAGATGAAGGATTGATCGTGAACGAGGAAGTAATATGGAGGGAGAGGAGGAAAGTGTAGTGTGTAGACGGGAGTGTCTGGTGCGAATGAATTAGGAGCTGGATGAGAGTTTAAATAGGCTTTGAAAGTAAAAACTTTGGTTAGTGGTGAGTTGGGTAAGACTGATTGAGCATGGGCATCGGCTAAACTGATTGAGCATGGGTTAAACTTCTGCTTTCGACTGATAATTGCACTGAAAGCCTAATTATCAGTGTGATGCATTTTATTTTTCGTCTCAGTGTGACGTCCGGATCTGTGCGGATCCGGATGTGAGATAGAACTTTTGGATCTAGTCTCGGGTCACGTCCGGTTTTGTGTCCGGTTCGGACATGAGACAGAGGTTTTGGATCTGCGTCTTGGGTCTTGTCCAGCTTTGCGTCCGGATCCGGACACGTCCTTTAACGGACGTCCGGATTTGCGTCCGGGTAAAGATGGCCGGACGTGGCCAAGTTTTTGCCTCTTTTTCCTGATTTGCCCGTTTGTTGCGTTGTAATCCTTATGACGTAAAATCTTCATTTCCATGGGGTTTTTCCTATATTTAACACATAAAATGCGTCAATTCATATCAAAACATCAATCATAGGAAAAATACATAATAAGTGGGAAACATTGCCTAAACTATTACAGATTATAAGGTAATTAGACCCTAAAAAGCCTATATGTTTCACACTTATCAACTTCCTCACACTAAGCTTTTGCTTGTCCTCAAGCAAATAATGAATAAGAATATCTCTAAAACCGTTAAATAATCTCAAGATCAAACAAGTGCAGAGGGAAATCAAGCAAAGTGACAAATGAAAGAATAATCTTGCTTTTTAGAGGTAGGTTTTCACAAACAGTGAAGGAAGAACATTTTTGTAAAAGCATAGAGAAACTAGATTGCAAAAATCAAGTTAGTTTCGCCTGGGACTTTCACCAATTTTCATTCCTCTAACCTTTGGATGACAAGGGGTGTGAAGTAATGCCTTATTCCGCAATACCTTTCAACACCACACACTCATGATCAAAAGCATAAATTTAACTGCAATTATCTCTTTTGTAAGTGAAAACATTCGTCTTCAAGAATTATGTAAAAACAAACTAATATTTAAGATCTTGCAGAGTTATTCTGTAACCCAGACTTTTCTCTCTATCCTTGAGATGGTGTTGGGCCAACTATCCCAGTTCCCGAGACCTTAGGTAGATAGGTGTTAAGACACCTTAAGACTTAATAACCGGATTGACGGCCTGCTATTGTTAGGAAATTTTTTTTGATCAGCGGAGTACCTTGCCTTATCCTTTTCATTCCAAACATTTACTTCATTTCCAAATTCCCAAGCTAAAATAATCTGGTTTCCACAACTAGCTAATCCACCTGATTTCAGTGAAAAGAGAGTATCTTTTTTTTTTAAAAAATAAAACTATTTATCCAAACCTCATCAAGCAAAATGATTCTTACAGTTGTCACTTGGTTTAATTTCAATTGGTGTGCACAGGCATTAGAGCAGCAAAAAGCAAGTGTGGCATTAAAGAACAACTAGCATGTTTTCAGGGAAAGGTCTTTCCTTCCTCACACTTAAGAGGAGCAATGTCCTCATTGGTCATAAAAGAAATGCAAATAAAAGACCTTTCAAAACATGTGATACTCATAATAGATGCATGTGCAATAATTAAATCTCAACGCAAGAAAAAGCGGAACATCACTATGTTAAAGTAGGGACTGAGACTCCCCTGATATCATAGATTGAGGAAGATGTCCTTCCTCACACTTGAAGCTTTGCAGGGGTCGAGATATTCCTCACTTAGTCACAGACAAAGTTCCTATTGTGCAGAGTAAAAGTTGCTAGTTTTCGATTGACATGTATGACCACAGAATAAAGTGCATTAACTCGAACGATAGGAGAGTATTTAAACTGTATGATCAATGTTAGAGAAAGAATACTCCCCAGAGTTCTAGCTTAGCAGTCGTTCGAGAGTAATGTGGTTCCAGTTCTTGTACAGATAGCCGTTCGTTTCGCAGTAGAGGTGACATGTAAATAAATCAGTTAAGAATGCTGCACTGCTCAGAGAAACAGGAAATTTAGCATTTCAGAATTAAAGCACTGCCAAATATAAACATTACCACTTCACCTGTCAATTTCGTGTTTAGCGTTAGTTTCAACAAACAAAAGTAAAGCAATTCAAAAAGAAAAGTACGGAAAAACAAATAAAATAAAAGGAAGCAATAAAGAGGGGATGGCTGTCACTGAGGCGGCTGTGGTGGTGGAGCTCCCGCGCCCATCTGGGCAAGGAGCATCTGCAGGAGCTGGCTAGTTTGGGCCTGCTGAGCGGATGAGTCGGCCATGAACTGAGCTACCTCTCTCTGCCGAGCAGATGCCTCTACCATGAACTATGCGGTCTCTCTCTGAAAGGCATCACTACGCTCCAAGCGCTGGGTGATCAGAGCCTGGGTGTCTCAGAGAGTAGTCTGCTCTGTCTGGAGGTGCTGCCGAGTCTGGCGGATGTCATCGATGTGTCCCTCCATGCGCACCTGGCGCTGTTGTACATCCCTGACCTGCTGCTGCACATCCCCAAACCGATGCTCCTCCATCCTCTGCTGCTGGAGAATGGAGTCCATCATAGCCTGCATCTCCGGCGGGATGCTCATCACTGGAGGAATAGGAGGCACCATGGTAGTAGTAGGTGCCGCAGTAGAGCTAGAACTCGTAGAGGTGCCGGTGGACCCTAGGCCAGAGCTGCCCTTCACCCAGCTGCGATCATCGAGGCACAAGAAGCCCCATCTCCTGAAGGTCTGTACGGTGATGGGTGTTTCTCCCTCCCTCATCTTGAGATCGGTGAAGACATCCTCGGGGAGTGTGGAGATAAGAAGATGCTGGAGAAAGAAAGATAGAAAGATGGGGGTGATCTTCTTCTTCTTCGTCTTCAAATATGTCACCCCCTTGTGCAGCTGCCTAAACATCACGAAGGGGAGCGAGACCTGCTGAGATAGTGGAGGTGGTGCAGCCAGGAGATAGTCGAGGAGAACACAATCCTCGTCAGAAGCATCATTTCCGGCATGAGGCCGGATCTGATGACTGAGGATCTCTGCGATGGTCCTCTGGGGAAGGGAGGGGAGGGTAGCATATGGGAGTACGGTCTTATTCTCCTCACCCCGTCGGCGAGTAGTACTCCCGACCTCTTGTAGCTATCTAGATTTACTCTGCCTAAGCTCATCCTCCGTAAAATCTAAATGTACCGCCTCATTATCAGGGAGGTGTAAAATAATACTGAAGGTCTTCGGGGTTACCTCGACTGGGAACTGGCACACGTAAGATGTGATGATGTTTGTCGTGTCGCTCGCCTCAGCATTTGCGTAGAATTCCTGTACCAGAGACGGGGAGAAGACGCCCTCGCCCATGCGCAAGATGCTATCGATACCGGAACCAGCAAAGATAGCCTCAAGCCTAGTAGCCGCTGATGCCTCTGAGGTGATGCACCTCTCAATGACAAATGCCCCGCCTTGCTCGAACCAGGCCCGGGAGGCAGCAGAGATGAAACCATCAGGGCGAAGTGGGGTAGAGGCTGGCTCTGACTGATCGTCTGGGCGTGGGTCTCTCGAAGAGGATCCCTTGCGTGTGGCACCGCCTCCTCTAGTTCTAGCCATCTATACGATAAACAAATGCGTTAAGAAGAAACAAAAACAACATGAAGCAGTAAAGAAGAAGCAAAAGACACACAAATACCCGAAACCGATCGAGCAGCAAGTTCTATTTGAACAAGTTCTTGCACATAGTTAATCCACGGGAATCAAGGCATTAAAACATCTAAACATAGCAAACAATAGCATTAAGCAGTAGAACATAAACCTAGAAACAATTTCAGAAAAAAATTGTAAATTTATACATGTCCGGATCTACGTCCGGGTGTCCTGGGTCGGACGCAGATCCGGACGCACTCAGAACCCTAAAAAAATTTTGCCGCGAACAAACATGTTCGAACACACAAATTCAACCAGAAACTCCCAATTTCACACAAAACCCACGTTTTCGCACCTCAATCATTAAATTAACATCATACTACCAAACAACTACCTAATCTACTGCATTTTGACTGTAAATCGAATCAAAATTTCAAAAATTGCAGAACCTGGTTGGTTAGGGTTTCGAATTCGAAATGTGGAAAAAAGAAGCACGGGGTCGGCGGTACTGTTGCGTCGGGGAGGTTCCTGGTGTCGCCGGCGGTGTCACTGATGGTGGGTAGTTGGGTTGTGGTGGTAGCGAAATTGGAGGGAGAAGAAAAGAGGAGTGCGTTCTGGGTTCGAGTTCGACGGGGAAGAAAAAGGAAGAAAGAAGAAAAGAAAGAAAGGGAGAAAAGTAAGAAAGAAAAGCGCGAACGGCGCGCAATTGAGTCACGTCCGGATTTCCATCCGGATCCGGACGTGTCTTGTTATTTGTGACCGGATTGGCGTCCGGCTAAGTTTAGCCGGACACGTTGAAACTTCCTCTTTTTTTTAAATTTATTTATTTATATATTTTATTAAAAACCACTACTCTAAAACACCTCATTGGTTTTAAAAATAAAAAGGAACTATTATTAAATCAAGCAAAATAAAACAAACACAAATGCAAGAAATGAAATAGCAAGAGTGTTAAAGGACTCCCTGATATGCAATGAACAATGCCGTGATATTCCCCCACACTTGAGTTCAGTTTAGCATCAAAGTGAGGTACCTGAAAGATTAAATCTGCAAAACCAGGAGAACTCAAGTGAAAGGCAGGCAGAGTTATTTATTGAAAGAGGGGAGTCGGGGCTTTTGCAGTAAAATAGTAAAATGTAAAATTCACAAGAGATTAAAAGGAAATTATATCAAGCAAAAGGAAAGTATAGAAGAGATTTATACTGGTGGGTTGCCTCCCACCAAGCTGCCCATCTTTTCGGTCTTTGGCTTGACCTTGGTGCATCAGTTTGAAGAATCAGGATCCCGGAGCCAAAGTGTTGAATGAACCATATCAACATCGCTCCCTTGGTACAACTTCAGCTGTGATCCATTAACCTTGATGCTTCCCCTTTCTCATTGACCACACCAATGACTCCATAAGGGGAAACAGTCCACACAACTGTCAATGTTCTAAAGCGTTTCGTAGGAAGTATGTCTCCTCTCCTACCTCCCTCCTCTCCCTATCTCCTTCCCTTAACCGCCCTAGCCATGTCTAACCTCCGTCACCGCCCTCACAAACACAACCACAACCACGACTTAGCCAAATCCAAAAAACCGATTCGTCACTTCTATACATTACACAAAATACCACCACCACCTCAAAAGTGCCATCGCCAGAAGCTTACCCGTTAACTCTATACCATCCAGAACCACCACAAAAAGCCTGCCCTACCGCCGGTTGCCACTAAAAAAGGAGAAAGGGATAGGAGTATGCAAGTATGTACGTAAAAGGAAGATACGAAAGGAAACCTGGAACACATACAGAGGAGGAGAAAGGAGACAGCCGAACAAGGCCAGGCCAGGGGGGAATAAACATCAGCCACAAGGGTGGAATGGAATGGAGGGGAGAAAGCATCAGTCACTAGAGTGGAATGGAATAGAGAATAGCCAAATGGGAGCGGGGTGGGGTGAAAAGTCTTACGACGGTGTTTGTAGACAATGTGCAGCGCCAGACATCTAAGCATCAGCTAGGGAAGATAATCAACAAATTTGTGCCCTGGGAACGAATGTTTGTGAGTCGAAAGATGAGACCCGGAAACAAACATGTGTGTGCCTTCGTGGGTGTGAAGGACGTTGAAACGGCTTGAAACGGCCAGGAAGATCGATGGGTTAAATGGATGGAGTACTAATGGCGTAAGACTAAGAGCTAGAATGGAATTTCAAGGAGTGAGGGACCGAAACAGAAGGCAGGAGCTAGTAGAGCACCACAGTAAGGATAAAGACCAGAAATCACACCACGTGGGAAGCCAAAAGGGCTCGGTAGGGCCGGCGATCTACGGCAAAGATGGGAGCCAGCCACGAAAAGGCTATCAATCAGGGTGAGCCAAGATGAGGAGATGGGGAGATGCCTAACTAGATGCCTGGTTGCGGAACTAAGGGATGAAAGAACGGCCAACAACGCTATGCTCTTCCTTCAAAAAACATGGCCAGAGATAGCCGGAATCTTGGCTCTGTCTAGGAAAAAGGTCCTGATGGTGTTCAATAGTAGGGATGCAATCAGAAGAGCTCTGTCATCTCAGGATGTCAGCACAGAAGTTATATTACGTGAATGGAATGTGGAGGACCAGGTGGAAACAAGGAAAACATGGGTGGTCATCAGGGGAGTCCCTATACACGCATGGAATAAACAAAATATAACAAGCATCGCTGGTATAGTTGGTGATGTAGTCAAAATGGAGGATGGGGAGGCAGAGACGGTGGAAAACGCTGAAATAAAAGTCCAAGTCGAAACGTCCACATTACAGTTCATTAATCTCAAAGTCATGGTGCAAGTCAAGGACAGAGAATTCCCGGTAGCAATAGTCGAGACTGACCCACCTGATCAGGGAAAAGTCAAGTCATAGTGGAGGAAAGTATCATCCAAGTTGCCCAGAACAGGAGAATGAAGGCAAAGAGTCAGGGCAATGAAGAAGAAAGCCATTCGGCATCTGGAAATTTCGAAAAGGGGTGCATGTCTCGAATACAGACAAAACAAATCACTGAAAAGACGGCGGATAGTAATAAAGGGAACGGGTCATATTCCCTAGAGAAGGTGTATGGCATGGATGGGAGTTCAACTCCCAAGACGGGGACAGGGGAAAAAGCGAACAATAACGACAATGGAAATGGAACGGTAAGCAGTCCTGGAATAACCGTCGTGGAGCCTGCAGGGGTGAGTCTGACACACGAGAATGATTGTCTACTCATAGGGGAGAATAATGATCTCTCCCAACCTAAGGAAGGGGCAATGACCCAATTAATGACAAGTGACAGTGGGAACGACAAACCTGATCAATTCCCAAGAATCGCATGGGAAGAGTTGGCTAATCCCAAGGAGACAGAAAGGATAAATAAAAGCATGCAGGAGGGTGGAGTGGCACGAATAACGCCAAATGGCAAGTCTCCTCCCACCGGAAATTTGCACTCTGAAGGTAATCTAAACTTGTTTGTTGAACTACCCCATAACATACCACTGTGCGAGAGCGAAAAAAGAATGAGGCTCGAGATGAGCGGGGGTAGAATTATCGATGTACAAGCTGAGGCAGTAGAGTGTGTGAAGTTGCTGTTTGATCTGGGATGTGATGTCCCAAACCCAGGGAAGGCAGAAGCAAACCTTATAGAAAATATAAGGAGAAACATCAAACAGGACGTGCGTCATGGTAGTACTGGGGTTGCAGAACATCAGGGGGATGGGGTCCAAGCTGAAAGCAGTAGTACAATAAGGAGGGAGATCAGGGTGAGGAAAATATCAATGATAGCAATGGTGGAAACGCAAGTCTCTCGATCGGTTGCCAGTAGAATCGGGAGATTCTGGGGGGGAAGGAGGGCCAGCCTGGCTTGGGAGGAAGTTTCTGCAGAGGGGAGATCAGGGGGATTGGTTGTTATGTGGAGTGAAGAAGAAATAATGGTGGAAAAGGTGGAAAAGTCAAACAGATGGATTTTGCTTGAGGTGACGATTCTCGCAGATGGATTCAAAGGGGCGGTCTTGTTTATCTATGCACCCTGTGATAGGAGGGAGAGAAAGGATATGTTTGATGGGATCATACTAGCTAGAGAGACATGGGATAGGCCACTAATCGTGTTGGGTGATTTTAATTCCACTTTGGAACCAAATGACAGATCGCATGGAGAAGCCACGAGTGACGCGGGTAGTATAAATGAATTCAGACAGTGGATAGATATGATGAAATTCACGAAAGTTCCTTTGACCGACGTAAAATTTACATGGAAGGGAAGAGGATCGTGCAGCCGAATTGACCGTGTGTTTGCTCACGATGAATGGTATGCTCACTATTCAGACCTCAAACTTAGCACCGGGGAGTGGACAGTTTCAGATCACAGGCTGCTAGCAGTTGATATTGGCAGCTTAAATTGGGGACCAAAGCCTTTCAGATCACTAGATGTTTGGATTGAACACCCGAAGTTTAAGGAAATGGTCTGCCACGAATGGAGACAAGTGCAGTATGGATCCACACAACAAAAACTGAAGAAACTCAAAGGGAAGTTAAAAGTGTGGAATAAAGAGGTCTTTGGACAGCTGGAGGAGAATGTTAAAAAGGCACAGTTCAAGCTTAGGGAGGTGGAGGCCAAGTATGAAAGGGGAGAAAGAACGGATGAAGTGGTACAAGAAAAGGAAAGTATTAAATCAGCACTCGAATTGGCTATCAGAAACCAAGGTATCTATTGGATGCAGTTGGCTAGAGATAAGCATATCAAGGAGGTGGATAGAAATTCAAGATACTTCCACCGTCGGGCAACGCTAAATCGCAAAAAGAAATAGATTGGTAGCTTACAGGCACTTTCTTGGAGCCCTTTCATGCGAACAGCTAGAACCCTCATTGATGTTGAGGGTGGTAAAATTATTTTGAGATTGCATGATGAGCAGCTGGTTTTTGATATGTCCAAGGTTACTAAACATCTATCTGATGTGCATGCCTACTTAGTCTGGATACTATTGATTCTTTGATGCAGGAATATATTTTTGGTCCAGCTGAATTGGATGAGTTAGAAAGGTGCTTAATTAATTCTGTCGATGGAGCTCATGAGGATCCAGAGATTGTTGAGGTTGCTTTCCATTTATCAGCACGCTGGCCTTTTTGCAGGGGTGCTCATGTGGAGAAGGAGAGATTAGAACGAGAACCTAAGAAGTTGATTCCTTCCATTGGAGCGCCACCCACCTTAGAGCTGAAACCTCTTCCTAGTCATTTGAAATATGTCTTTTTAGTTGAACCCTCTGGTTTACCTGTTATTATCTCTGCAAATCTAACACACGCAGGAGGAGAAACTTTTACTGGTACTCAGGAAGAACAAGGAAGCAATGGATGGTCTGTCGCTGATATCAAGGGGATATCAGGAAATTTCTACACCCACCGCATTCACTTGGAGGAAAATTGCAAGCCAATGGTTCAAACTCAACGACGCTTGAATCCTAACATGAAAGAAGTGGTGAAGAATGAGGTAATCAAGCTTCTGGATGCAGGTATTATCTATGCTATTTCAGATAGCGAATGGGTAAGTCCAACACAGGTAGTGCCCAAGAAAGGGGGGTTTACTGTAGTCCCCAATGAAAAAGGTGAATTAGTTCCTCAAAGAACTATTACAGGGCATAGGGTGTGTATTGATCACAGGAAATTGAATGCTGCCACTAAGAAAGATCATTTTCCTCTCCCATTCATTGACCAATGTTGGAAAGGCTTTCAGGGCATAAATACTATTGTTTTCTTGGATGGATATTCTGGTTTTTCATATTCCTATTGCTATAGAAGACCAGGAGAAGACCACGTTTACATGCCCCTATGGAACATATGCCTACCGACACATGCCTTTTGGATTGTGCAATGCGCCAGCTACCTTCCAGCGATGCATGACTGCTATATTTTCTGATTATCTTGAGAAATGCATTGAGGTATTTATGGATGATTTCTTTGTGTTTGGATTAACGTTTGATTCGTGTTTGGACAATTTAGATCAAATTCTAGCCAGGTGCAGAGAGACTCATCTAGTGCTGAACTGGGAGAAGTGCCACTTCATGGTGCAAGAGGGCATTGTGTTGGGTCACACGGTATCAAGAAAAGGTATTGAAGTGGATAAAGCCAAAGTTGAGGTCATTGAGAAGTTACCACCACCAGCCTCTGTGAAAGATGTTAGAAGTTTCCTTGGTCACGTGGGGTTCTATAGACGGTTTATCAAAGACTTTTTGAAGATCTCAAAACCTCTGTGTGATTTGCTAATGAAGGATGCAAAGTTTGAGTTTACACAGGTGTGTTGATGCATTCAATACGATAAAGGAAAAGTTGGTGACTGCCCCTGTTGTCGTTGCTCCTGATTGGTCCTTACCCTTCAAGATCATGTGTGATGCGATCGACTTTGCTGTGGGAGCAGTCCTTGGTCAAGGCACGAGAAGGTGTTGCGAGTTGTTTATTATGCCAGCAAGACGCTCAATGACGCTCGGAAAAATTATGCCACCACAGAGAAGGAGTTGTTGGCCATTGTTTTTGCTTGTGACAAGTTCAGACCAAAAATCATCGGGAGCAAAGTCATCATACATACTGATCATTCTACTTTAAGGTACTTGTTCCAGAAAGCTGATGCTAAGCCCCGGTTGATCAGATGGATATTACTCTTACAGGAGTTTGATATCGAGGGAGTGCAGAACGGAGTTGCTGATCATTTATCACGAATGCAAGTTCCTGATAACGGTATACCAATTAATGAATATTTCCCTCATGAGCTGGTGTATGCAATTGGTTTTAAGAGGATCCTTGGTATGCCGATATTGCGAATTACCTTGCTAAGCAGATTTTGCCACAAGAGATGTCTTATCAGCAGCGGAAGAAATTCTTTTCCACTGTTAAGCAATACCGGTGGGATGATCCATTTTTGTTCAAGGTGTGTGGTGATGAGATTATTCGTCGGTGTGTCCCAGAGACTGAAACACGTGACATCCTTATCCACTGTCATTCAAGAGAAGCTGGAGGACACTTCGGGCCAGCCAAGACAACAGCTAAGGTGTTGGAGGCAGGTTTCTTTTGGAAGACGCTGCATAAAGACTACCATACATTTGTGTCCAAATGTGATAGCTGTCAGCGCCAAGGTAACCTTTCACGTAAGCTTGAGATGCCATTGAATTACATCTTGGAGGTTGAGCCATTTGATTTATGGGGGATTGACTTCATGGGGCCATTTCCTTCTTCACATTTGAACCTTTACATTTTGGTAGCTGTAGATTACGTGACTAAATGGGCTGAAGCAGTGGCTACGCCTACTAATGATGCAAAGGTTGTGCTGCGGTTTTTGAAGAAAAACATTTTTACTAGGTTTGGTGTACCACGGGCAATCATAAATGATGGAGGATCTCACTTTTGTAACAAGCAATTTGAAGCTTTGTTGCATAAGTATGGAGTGAGGCATAAGGTATCCTTACCCTATCATCCACAGACCAACGGGCAAGCTGAGGTTACTAACAGGGAGACCAAGTGGATTCTACAGAAATCTGTTAGTTCATCCCGTAAGGATTGGTCTATGAAATTGGATAATGCCTTGTGGGCTTACCGGACAGCTTATAAGATGCCTTTGGGAATGTCTTCATACAAGTTGGTTTTTGGAAAGGCGTGTCATCTTCCGGTAGAACTGGAACATAAATCTTTTTGGGCACTTAAAGTTCTGAATTGTGATCTTCAGAAGGCCGGTGAGGAAAGGAAACTGCAGCTCCGTGAACTGGATGAATTCAGAGAGGAGGCCTATGAAAATGCCAAGATTTACAAGGAACGGACTAAAGATGGCATGATAAATTGCTTATGAAACGGAAATTTCAGATTGGTGACCGAGTGCTAATATTCAATTCCAGACTGAAACTATTTCCGGGAAAGCTGAAATCTCGCTGGTCGGGTCCATTCACAGTTACAACTTTTTTTTTGATAATTAGTACGTTTATTGAATGGTAGCGAAAATACAAAAGTCTGTAAGGCTTACAACCCTCCTCTAGCCCATCCAAGTACATGCCTCATAAAACCCCTATAGCCAAAACCCAATGGGAAAAAGACTATAAGGAAAAAGAGTACATTATACTTGGACTTTTCAACAAAAATAGATCCCTGCAAGACATCACTTACAAACATCCTATATCCTCCCCGAGATTAGATGAGTTAATAAATAACTCGCACGACATTAGGAATTCTTGCCACCAGCTCTTTGTCCATCTCCAAATTCCTAGCTTTGCTCTGGTGACTATTTTGGTACTCGCGGGGGACCCTTCCTCAAAGACCACTTCGTTCTTTTGTTCCATATGTTCCATATCCCGTAGAAGAAGGTGGATCTCCATACTTTCTTTACTTTCTTCCGGAGAGAGACACTCCACCAATCTTCAAAAATCTGGGCTGGGGTTTCTTTAAATATAAACTGTATCTTCCACAACCCAGCAGAGCGCTCCATACTCTTAGTGCATGATCACAAAAGAATATGACATGTTCAACAGTCTCCATTTGCCGCTTACACAGAGGGCACCAGCTACCTCCAATTGGTATCACGTCACGCTCAAACAGCTTCGATCGCGTCAGGATTTTATCCTGCAACATGAACCATGCAAACAGTTCAGCCTTGTCTGTTCTGCTCAGGTTCATGTTGCGCCATATCAGGTTTCAATCATAACACTATACCACTTCAGAGTTCTCCCAGATCATCACTAATCACTAATATATGATACCGAGAATCCATCTTCAGTTTGATCCATCGTAACATCATGCATCCTGTCTCCCTTCTTTTCTCGTCAACTCCAAGAGGGAGGTCTCTTGTCTCTAAAATATATGAAATACTGTCGACGCCACTCCATCTTCCATTCCCATCACTCCCCCGCCCAGTCCCCACCTCTCTCCCACTCGCCATTCTTTTTTCTCGCTATCATACTACAACCTCTCCAACTCTCCACCATTCCAATCCACCCTATCATTCCAAAAATACGTAGTGCAGCATCACCCCACTCCTGCCACTCATCCGCTCATCCTCTTCCTCCAGTTTTGTCTGTTTATACACCAGACAGACCAGATGCCGCCAAACTGCAGCAATCGTAGCCTCCCTTCCTACGTGTCTAGACCTCCATCTTTCCCATATACTGTTTGCACAATCCTTTCCCACAGTGATCCACCTCTGTTAGCGAATTTCCACCTCCATTTCGCCAACAAGCTCCGATTCTTACTTCGTAGATTAGTGAACCCCAGACCCCCTTCTGTCCTTGGTCGCGCAAGTTTCTCCCATGCAACTGGCACTAGGAATCGTCCTGTAGCCTTTCCCCAGAAAAATCTACGTTGCATGGTAATGAGTTCCTTTCGTACCTGGCTGGGAATGACAAATAGGCTTGAATAATATAGTGGTATGGCTTCCATGACTGATTTAACTAGCACCCCTCTTCCAGCCTTTGACAATGTCTTGAGTTTCCAGTTCGCCAGTTTGGCTTCTGCTCTCTGTATAACCGGTTTCCAGCTGGTCACTCTACTCATATTATCACCCAAAGGACAGCCAAGATACGATGTCGGTAATTTCTGGACACCACCCAAAAATATCCTTCACCATCTTCTCCTCTCATCTGTCGCATTCAGACAATATGCTACGATTTTATCCATATTAAGCTGGAGTCCACTTATACTTGCAAAGCACAGCAGCACACGGTATAGCTCCATAATTTCCCTACGGTCTAGTTCACAAAACAGCATCGTATCATCCGCAAACTGTAGGTGGGAGAGCTTCACTTCTTGTCTTCCTATTTTCAGCCCATTAAACCTTCCAGTATTTATCATTCTATGTATGCCCCAGCTTAATGCTTCCACTACAATCACAAACAGCATTGGCGAGAGCGGGTCACCTTGCCTCAAGCCCCGACGTGGTTTGAAAGGTTTGGTAGGAGATCCGTTCACCAATACGGATATCCTTGCACTCGTCACGCATTCCATAATCCATATTCTCCACTTTTCGCCAAAGCCAAACTCCCTCATCATGCTTTCTAGGAATCCCCACGACACACAATCATATGCTTTGTGGAAATCTATCTTAATTAGAGCACCCTTCTTTCTTCCTTTCTTCATCCACCGTATTGCCTCATTTGCAATAAAGGGCCCATCGAGAATATTCCTCCCTTTGACAAAAGCAGTTTGAGTTTCCCCAATTATCTTTGGCAACACCCGACTTAGGCGGCTAGCTAGGATTTTGCAATTACCTTATATATACAACCCACCATGCTAATGGGTCTATACTCATTTAAGCTTGCCGCCTCTGCTCGTTTTGGGATTAGGGCTATCCATGTCATATTAGTCCCATGCTCCAACTTGTTCGTGACAAAGAACTTACGAACATCCCTAGCGAAATCAGCTCCCACAATATTCCATATCTCCTTTATAAATCTCATATTGTACCCGTTATAGTCGGGAGCTTTTGACCTGTCACACGCAAGTACAGTACGGATTTCTCCAAGGGTTGGAATCGCTTCCAGCAAGTTCCTCTCCTCCTGTGATACCACGGGGTGTGCTATCCTTGGCGGCCCAATATCAGGGGTCTGCATTCCATCGGGGCTAAAGATGCCCATGAAGAATGAAACATATGTTCCTTAATTTGATTAGGCTCTACTAAAGAGCGCTCTCCATCCTGTAAGCTACCAATCTATTTCTTTTTGCGATTTAGCGTTGCCCGACGGTGGAAGTATCTTGAATTTCTATCCACCTCCTTGATATGCTTATCTCTAGCCAACTGCATCCAATAGATACCTTGGTTTCTGATAGCCAATTCGAGTGCTGATTAATACTTTCCTTTTCTTGTACCACTTCATCCGTTCTTTCTCCCCTTTCATACTTGGCCTCCACCTCCCTAAGCTTGAACTGTGCCTTTTTAACATTCTCCTCCAGCTGTCCAAAGACCTCTTTATTCCACACTTTTAACTTCCCTTTGAGTTTCTTCAGTTTTTGTTGTGTGGATCCATACTGCACTTGTCTCCATTCGTGGCAGACCATTTCCTTAAACTTCGGGTGTTCAATCCAAACATCTAGTGATCTGAAAGGCTTTGGTCCCCAATTTAAGCTGCCAATATCAACTGCTAGCAGCCTGTGATCTGAAACTGTCCACTCCCCGGTGCTAAGTTTGAGGTCTGAATAGTGAGCATACCATTCATCGTGAGCAAACACACGGTCAATTCGGCTGCACGATCCTCTTCCCTTCCATGTAAATTTTACGTCGGTCAAAGGAACTTTCGTGAATTTCATCATATCTATCCACTGTCTGAATTCATTTCTACTACCCGCGTCACTCGTGGCTTCTCCATGCGATCTGTCATTTGGTTCCAAAGTGGAATTAAAATCACCCAACACGATTAGTGGCCTATCCCATGTCTCTCTAGCTAGTATGATCCCATCAAACATATCCTTTCTCTCCCTCCTATCACAGGGTGCATAGATAAACAAGACCGCCCCTTTGAATCCATCTGCGAGAATCGTCACCTCAAGCAAAATCCATCTGTTTGACTTTTCCACCTTTTCCACCATTATTTCTTCTTCACTCCACATAACAACCAATCCCCCTGATCTCCCCTCTGCAGAAACTTCCTCCCAAGCCAGGCTGGCCCTCCTTCCCCCCCAGAATCTCCCGATTCTACTGGCAACCGATCGAGAGACTTGCGTTTCCACCATTGCTATCATTGATATTTCCTCACCCTGATCTCCCTCCTTATTGTTACTGCTTTCAGCTTGGACCCCATCCCCCTGATGTTCTGCAACCCCAGTACTACCATGACGCACGTCCTGTTTGATGTTTCTCCTTATATTTTCTATAAGGTTTGCTTCTGCCTTCCCTGGGTTTGGGACATCACATCCCAGATCAAACAGCAACTTCACACACTCTACTGCCTCAGCTTGTACATCGATAATTCTACCCCGCTCATCTCGAGCCTCAGTTCTTTTTTCGCTCTCGCACAGTGGTATGTTATGGGGTAGTTCAACAAACAAGTTTAGATTACCTTCAGAGTGCAAATTTCCGGTGGGAGGAGGACTTGCCATTTGGCGTTATTCGTGCCACTCCACCCTCCTGCATGCTTTTATTTATCCTTTCTGTCTCCTTGGGATTAGCCAACTCTTCCCATGCGATTCTTGGGAATTGATCAGGTTTGTCGTTCCCACTGTCACTTGTCATTAATTGGGTCATTGCCCCTTCCTTAGGTTGGGAGAGATCATTATTCTCCCCTATGAGTAGACAATCATTCTGTGTGTCAGACTCACCCCTTCAGGCTCCACGACGGTTATTCCAGGACTGCTTACCGTTCCATTTCCATTGTCGTTATTGTTCGCTTTTTCCCCTGTCCCCGTCTTGGGAGTTGAACTCCCATCCATGCCATACACCTTCTCTAGGGAATATGACCCGTTCCCTTTATTACTATCCGCCGTCTTTTCAGTGATTTGTTTTGTCTGTATTCGAGACATGCACCCCTTTTCGAAATTTCCAGATGCCGAATGGCTTTCTTCTTCATTGCCCTGACTCTTTGCCTTCATTCTCCTGTTCTGGGCAACTTGGATGATACTTTCCTCCACTATGACTTGACTTTTCCCTGATCAGGTGGGTCAGTCTCGACTATTGCTACCGGGAATTCTCTGTCCTTGACTTGCACCATGACTTTGAGATTAATGAACTGTAATGTGGACGTTTCGACTTGGACTTTTATTTCAGCGTTTTCCACCGTCTCTGCCTCCCCATCCTCCATTTTGACTACATCACCAACTATACCAGCGATGCTTGTTATATTTTGTTTATTCCATGCGTGTATAGGGACTCCCCTGATGACCACCCATGTTTTCCTTGTTTCCACCTGGTCCTCCACATTCCATTCACGTAATATAACTTCTGTGCTGACATCCTGAGATGACAGAGCTCTTCTGATTGCATCCCTACTATTGAACACCATCAGGACCTTTTTCCTAGACAGAGCCAAGATTCCGGCTATCTCTGGCCATGTTTTTTGAAGGAAGAGCATAGCGTTGTTGGCCGTTCTTTCATCCCTTAGTTCCGCAACCAGGCATCTAGTTAGGCATCTCCCCATCTCCTCATCTTGGCTCACCCTGATTGATAGCCTTTTCGTGGCTGGCTCCATCTTTGCCGTAGATCGCCGGCCCTACCGAGCCGTTTTTGGCTTCCCACGTGGTGTGATTTCTGGTCTTTATCCTTACTGTGGTGCTCTACTAGCTCCTGCCTTCTGTTTCGGTCCCTCACTCCTTGAAATTCCATTCTAGCTCTTAGTCTTACGCCATTAGTACTCCATCCATTTAACCCATCGATTATCTTCCTGGCCGTTTCAACGTCCTTCACACCCACGAAGGCACACACATGTTTGTTTCCGGGTCTCATCTTTCGACTCACAAACATTCGTTCCCAGGGCACAAATTTGTTGATTATCTTCCCTAGCTGATGCTTAGATGTCTGGCGCTGCACATTGTCTACAAACACCGTCGTAAGACTTTTCACCCCGCTTCTCATTTGGCTATTCTCCATTCCATTCCACTCTAGTGACTGATGCTTTCTCCCCTCCATTCCATTCCACCCTTGTGGCTGATGTTTATTCCCCCTGGCCTGGCCTTGTTCGGCTGTCTCCTTTCTCCTCCTCTGTATGTGTTCCAGGTTTCCTTTCGGTATCTTCCTTTTACGTACATACTTGCATACTCCTATCCCTTTCTCCTTTTTTAGTGGCAACCGGCGGTAGGGCAGGCTTTTTGTGGTGGTTCTGGATGGTATAGAGTTAACGGGTAAGCTTCTGGCGATGGCACTTTTGAGGTGGTGGTGGTATTTTGTGTAATGTATAGAAGTGACGAATCGGCTTTTTGGATTTGGCTAAGTCGTGGTTGTGGTTGTGTTTGTGAGGGCGGTGACGGAGGTTAGACATGGCTAGGGCGGTTAAGGGAAGGAGATAGGAGAGAGGAGGGAGGTAGGAGAGGAGACATACTTCCTACGAAACGCTTTAGAACATTGACAGTTGTGTGGACTGTTTCCCCTTATGGAGTCATTGGTGTGGTCAATGAGAAAGGGGAAGCATTCAAGGTTAATGGATCACAGCTGAAGTTGTACCAAGGGAGCGATGTTGATATGGTTCATTCAACACTTTGGCTCCGGGATCCTGATTCTTCAAACTGATGCACCAAGGTCAAGCCAAAGACCGAAAAGATGGGCAGCTTGGTGGGAGGCAACCCACCAGTATAAATCTCTCTATACTTTCCTTTTGCTTGATATAATTTCCTTTTAATCTCTTGTGAATTTTTACATTTTACTATTTTACTGCAAAAGCCCCGACTCCCCTCTTTCAATAAAAAACTCTGCCTGGTGTTCACTTGAGTTCTCTGGTTTTGCAGATTTAATCTTTCAGGTACCTCACTTTGATGCTAAACTGAACTCAAGTGTGGGGGAATATCACGGCATTGTTCATTGCATATCAGGGAGTCCTTTAACACTCTTGCTATTTCATTTCTGCATTTCTTGTGTTTGTTTTATTTTTGCTTGATTTAATAATAGTTCCTTTTATTTTTAAACCAATGAGGTGTTTTAGAGTAGTGGTTTTTAATAAAATATATAAATAAATAAATTTAAAAAAAGAGGAAGTTTCAACGTGTCCGGCTAAACTTAGCCGGACGCCAATCCGGTCACAAATAACAAGACACGTCCGGATCCGGATGGAAATCCGGACGTGACTCAATTGCGCGCCGTTCGCGCTTTTCTTTCTTACTTTTCTCCCTTTCTTTCTTTTCTTCTTTCTTCCTTTTTCTTCCCCGTCGAACTCGAACCCAGAACGCACTCCTCTTTTCTTCTCCCTCCAATTTCGCTACCACCACAACCCAACTACCCACCATCAGTGACACCGCCGGCGACACCAGGAAACCCCGACGCAACAGTACCGCCGACGCCCGTGCTTCTTTTTCCACATTTCGAATTCGAAACCCTAACCAACCAGGTTCTGCAATTTTTGAAATTTTGATTCGATTTACAGTCAAAATGCAGTAGATTAGGTAGTTGTTTGGTAGTATGATGTTAATTTAATGATTGAGGTGCGAAAACGTGGGTTTTTGTGTGAAATTTGGGAGTTTCTGGTTGAATTTGTGTTCGAACATGTTTGTTCGCGGCAAAATTTTTTTTAGGGTTCTGAGTGCGTCCGGATCTGCGTCCGACCCAGGACACCCGGACGTAGATCCGGACATGTATAAATTTACAATTTTTTTCTGAAATTGTTTCTAGGTTTATGTTCTACTGCTTAATGCTATTGTTTGCTATGTTTAGATGTTTTAATGCCTTGATTCCCGTGGATTAACTATGTGCAAGAACTTGTTCAAATAGAACTTGCTGCTCGATCGGTTTCGGGTATTTGTGTGTCTTTTGCTTCTTCTTTACTGCTTCATGTTGTTTTTGGCTTCTTAACGCATTTGTTTATCGTATAGATGGCTAGAACTAGAGGAGGCGGTGCCACACGCAAGGGATCCTCTTCGAGAGACCCACGCCCAGACGATCAGTCAGAGCCAGCCTCTACCCCACTTCGCCCTGATGGTTTCATCTCTGCTGCCTCCCGGGCCTGGTTCGAGCAAGGCGGGGCATTTGTCATTGAGAGGTGCATCACCTCAGAGGCATCAGCGGCTACTAGGCTTGAGGCTATCTTTGCTGGTTCCGGTATCGATAGCATCTTGCCATGGGCGAGGGCGTCTTCTCCCCGTCTCTGGTACGGAATTCTACGCAAATGCTGAGGCGAGCGACACGACAAACATCATCACATCTTACGTGTGCCAGTTCCCAGTCGAGGTAACCCCGAAGACCTTCAGTATTATTTTACACCTCCCTGATAATGAGGCGGTACATTTAGATTTTACGGAGGATGAGCTTAGGCAGAGTAAATCTAGATAGCTACAAGAGGTCGGGAGTACTACTCGCCGACGGGGTGAGGAGAATAAGACCGTACTCCCATATGCTACCCTCCCCTCCCTTCCCCAGAGGACCATCGCAGAGATCCTCAGTCATCAGATCCGGCCTCATGCCGGAAATGATGCTTCTGACGAGGATTGTGTTCTCCTCGACTATCTCCTGGCTGCACCACCTCCACTATCTCAGCAGGTCTCGCTCCCCTTCGTGATGTTTAGGCAGCTGCACAAGGTGGTGACATATTTGAAGACGAAGAAGAAGAAGATCACCCCCATCTTTCCTATCTTTCTCCAGCATCTTCTTATCTCCACACTCCCCGAGGATGTCTTCACCGATCTCAAGATGAGGGAGGGAGAGACACCCATCACCGTACAGACCTTCAGGAGATGGGGCTTCTTGTGCCTCGATGATCGCAGCTGGGTGAAGGGCAGCTCTGGCCTAGGGTCCACCGGCACCTCTACGAGTTCTAGCTCTACTGCGGCACCTACTACTACCATGGTGCCTCCTATTCCTCCAGTGATGAGCATCCCGCCGGAGATGCAGGCTATGATGGACTCCATTCTCCAGCAGCAGCAGAGGATGGAGCATCGGTTTGGGGATGTGCAGCAGCAGGTCAGGGATGTACAACAGCGCCAGGTGCGCATGGAGGGACACATCGATGACATCCGCCAGACTCGGCAGCACCTCCAGACAGAGCAGACTACTCTCTGAGACACCCAGGCTCTGATCACCCAGCGCTTGGAGCGTAGTGATGCCTTTCAGAGAGAGACCGCATAGTTCATGGTAGAGGCATCTGCTCGGCAGAGAGAGGTAGCTCAGTTCATGGCCGACTCATCCGCTCAGCAGGCCCAAACTAGCCAGCTCCTGCAGATGCTCCTTGCCCAGATGGGCGCGGGAGCTCCACCACCACAGCCCCCTCAGTGACAGCCATCCCCTCTTTATTGCTTCCTTTTATTTTATTTGTTTTTCCGTACTTTTCTTTTTGAATTGCTTTACTTTTGTTTGTTGAAACTAACGCTAAACACGAAATTGACAGGTGAAGTGGTAATGTTTATATTTGGCAGTGCTTTAATTCTGAAATGCTAAATTTCCTGTTTCTCTGAGCAGTGCAGCATTCTTAACTGATTTATTTACATGTCACCTCTACTGCGAAACGAACGGCTATCTGTACAAGAACTGGAACCACATTACTCTCGAACGACTGCTAAGCTAGAACTCTGGGGAGTATTCTTTCTCTAACATTGATCATACAGTTTAAATACTCCCTATCGTTCGAGTTAATGCACTTTATTCTGTGGTCATACATGTCAATCGAAAACTAGCAACTTTTACTCTGCACAATAGGAACTTTGTTGTGACTAAGTGAGGAATATCTCGACCCCTGCAAAGCTTCAAGTGTGAGGAAGGACATCTTCCTCAATCTATGATATCAGGGGAGTCTCAGTCCCTACTTTAACATAGTGATGTTCCGCTTTTTCTTGCGTTGAGATTTAATTATTGCACATGCATCTATTATGAGTATCACATGTTTTGAAAGGTCTTTTATTTGCATTTCTTTTATGACCAATGAGGACATTGCTCCTCTTAAGTGTGAGGAAGGAAAGACCTTTCCCTGAAAACATGTTAGTTGTTCTTTAATGCCACACTTGCTTTTTTGCTGCTCTAATGCCTGTGCACACCAATTGAAATTAAACCAAGTGACAACTGTAAGAATCATTTTGCTTGATGAGGTTTGGATAAATAGTTTTATTTTTTTAAAAAAAAGATACTCTCTTTTCACTGAAATCAGGTGGATTAGCTAGTTGTGGAAACCAGATTATTTTAGCTTGGGAATTTGGAAATGAAGTAAATGTTTGGAATGAAAAGGATAAGGCAAGGTACTCCGCTGATCAAAAAAAAATTCCTAACAATAGCAGGCCTCGTCAATCCGGTTATTAAGTCTTAAGGGTCCTTAACACCTATCTACCTAAGGTCTCGGGAACGGGATAGATAGTTGGCCCAACACCATCTCAAGGATAGAGAGAAAAGTCTGGGTTACAGAATAACTCTGCAAGATCTTAAATATTAGTTTGTTTTATACATAATTCTTGAAGACGAATGTTTTCACTTACAAAAGAGATAATTGCAGTTAAATTTATGCTTTTGATCATGAGTGCGTGGTGTTGAAAGGTATTGCGGAATAAGGCATTACTTCACACCCCTTGTCATCCAAAGGTTAGAGGAATGAAAATTGGTGGAAAGTCCCAGGCGAAACTAACTTGATTTTTGCAATCTAGTTTCTCTATGCTTTTACAAAAATGTTCTTCCTTCACTGTTTGTGAAAACCTACCTCTAAAAAGCAAGATTATTCTTTCATTTGTCACTTTGCTTGATTTCCCTCTGCACTTGTTTGATCTTGAGATTATTTAACGGTTTTAGAGATATTCTTATTCATTATTTGCTTGAGGACAAGCAAAAGCTTAAGTGTGAGGAAGTTGATAAGTGTGAAACATATAGGCTTTTTAGGGTCTAATTACTTATAATCTGTAATAGTTTAGGCAATGTTTCCCACCTATTATGTATTTTTCCTATGATTGATGTTTTGATATGAATTGACGCATTTTATGTGTTAAATATAGGAAAAACCATGGAAATGAAGATTTTACGTCATAAGGATTACAACGCAACAAACGGGGAACAAATCAGGAAAAAGAGGCAAAAACTTGGCCACGTCCGGCCATCTTTACCCGGACGCAAATCCGGACGTCCGTTAAAGGACGTGTCCGGATCCGGACGCAAAGCTGGACAAGACCCAGACGCAGCATCCAAAACCTCTGTCTCATGTCCGGAACCGGACACAAAACCGGACGTGACCCGAGATTCAGATCCAAAAGTTCTATCTCACATCCGGATCCGCACAGATCCGGACGTCACACTGAGACGAAAAATAAAAATGCATCACACTGATAATTAGGCTTTCAGTGCAATTATCACCGAAAGCAGAAGTTTAACCCATGCTCAATCAGTTTAGCCGATGCCCATGCTCAATCAGTCTTACCCAACTCACCACTAACCAAAGTTTTTACTTTCAAAGCCTATTTAAACTCTCATCCAGCTCCTAATTCATTCGCACCAGACACTCCCGTCTACACACTACATTTCCTCCTCTCCCTCCATATTACTTCCTCGTTCACGATCAATCCTTCATCTCCATTCACAAAACTTTCTCCATACTCATTCCCCCTCGGTTAAAGACAGAAACCTGCTCACGGCGCTTCATTTAGCCACGTCCGGATCTACGTCCAGATCCGGACTGACCCTGAACAGCGCGTCCGGATCGACGTCCGACCCCAGATAGCGGACGTGACACAGACAAAAGTGGAAACTGCAGAATCGGCGACGGCTTCTAAAATCAGTTTTTCTACTAAATCTCTCTATCCTTATGCTGTTTAAATTAAGCATTGTTATTATATCTATGGCTGAGTAGTCACTTTTAATTTCAGTTTACTATGTATCTCTAGATTAATATTTCTGAACCTTTGTGATTTTCTGCAGTACATTAGAATATAGTTCTTTTCCTTATGAATTCCTAAACTTTTTAATCTGATCAATTATTGAGTTTATCAGTTTGTTAGCTTATAAGTGAGAACTGCGGCATATCAATTGACAGGGAAAGAACCAGTTAGTATAGAGATGGTAATTCCTCTAAACCACTAGCTGACCATTAATCTAGACTATGCTTAAAGCAATTAGTAAACAGTGGATTCATAACGAGAGTTAGGATTCGGTCTTTGCTAATTAGAATTCATTGAGCGGGAGACCGAATACGAATTGTCCTTATTCTAGGGTTTTATTCAGAATACTGTAGAAATCACTTAGGGAAAGAAATTGCAAATCTAGAGAGAAGCAGTAAACCGGAATTTCCCTTATCAAACAAATTCAAATCAGTTATTTACCTGTTATTTATTGCGTATCGAACTCTTTTACAGCATTCACCATCACATACAAAAACCCCTAATTTCCTGTTATTTTTATATTATTTTAGTTTTTGTGTGTAAGTAGAAATTAAACTAGACACAGCCTCCTTTGGTTCGATACTCAGGGAATATTCCGAGATTTAAACTTGATATAATCAACCGGTACACTTGCCGTTAGGTTAAGCCCCCAACAACAATTTACCGTTAGGTTTTTACCCAACACTTACCCCACACACAGACTCCCGGGACAGTTTCGACTTTACCCCTAAAGTCGTCAACCCTCTCCTGACTATCGGCCTACGATTCACCGACCGTTCCCCGACCTGTCGTTCTATCAAATACCCAATGTATTGATACTCTAACCTAGACCTCTCTAGCTCACCAACTCTCTAGCACTTACACACACTCCTAAGCCTGATTCACACTTGCCCAGATTATCTCTCTCTTTTTCTCTCGTACAGGCCTGCTTACATATGGAATAAATGCAAGTATATATACACGGTTGTTAGGAAGTAACTACCGATCTATTAATCCCTAGACTTCTAGGAGTCGACTACAACTTCGATTATTCACATAGCAACCACACTAGACTTGCAGAGATTCTTCAACTTGATCTAGAGGCTTGAACCACGTGTCGCCTCATGGTTGGTCAAGTTGGCGGAAGCCCTCTTGATAGGTCAATCACCACTTGTGTGCCCACTTGTCTGATTCTGTCTGGTTCATTAAATGCTCATAAATGCCCTCTTCTCAATTCATTATGGCTATGTAATGATGTTCATTTATAGCTTTGTTATCTGGTGCATTAATGAACTTCTTCTTTTGTCGTGAGCTTGTCGTAAACAAGTTGCCTAAGTAAATGTATGTGCTTTATCTGAATCTGTCGATCCCTTGCAGTCTTCTGTCTTTGATATTCATCTTTAAGCATGAGAGATATCTTCATGCGGTGTCTGACTGGTTGTCTGTGCTAGAAGTCCTCCGGAGCTCTAGCAGAAAGGTGCCCGACTGGTTGGGCACATGTCGTGGATTGAGCGCGCTTGCAACCTTTCATGCTAAGCCACTCATGACTTAAGTGCGCTTGCAACCTTGCGTGCTAAGCCACTTGTTCACCTGTCTATCTGAATCATGAAACTTGACAAACGCATTAGATAGACAATACAAGGTTTCTATCATCAAAACTAAAGGATCTTGTCTTAACAATGAGTACTAAGAGGAGTGGTTTAGATGGATACATATAGGTTGACTAAAACAACAAGGTCTTCCAATTTTAGGCCCAAGTGAGGACAAATGGATTATAATGGCTAGTTTTCAAGCCTAAATGGCTTGGGAGCTAGGTTGTTGGACAGTTACCTATATGGGGTGTTACATACAAATGGTATCAGAACTGACTCGAGACAATGTCAAACTGATCGAGAACAATGTGGGATGGGATACCTGGCACCCTACCAAGGAGGTCCATGGGACTTGAAATGTTATGCTTTCGATGAGGACGTCATGTTCTTGAGGGGAGTATGTGATACCTACATCCCAAATCAGGATATAAGTACTAACATGAGTGGTTATATGGATACATATGGGTTGACTTCAAAAACAAGGCCTTCCACTTTTAGGTCCAAGTGAGGATGAAGGGCAAGTGGATAGTTTTCAAGCCCAAATGGCTTGGGAGATAGTTGTTGGACAGTTTCCCATATAGGGTGTTACAATAAAACTGGTTGATTGGGTTAGTATGTGGTCATGGGAACTCTATAAGAAACTAAGAAAATAAACCTTCAAACCGAGGTCTGGGAAGGCTTTAAGGTGCTCTTAAGTCATTTGTGGATTACCGAATGGTGTATTTGTATAATTTGATGCATTTGGGTGTTCTACTAAGATGTATTTTAAGGTGGGCTTAAAAGAGGGCAGTTCATGCCTAATGAAGTGACCAATAAATTGATAACTTTAATTGGAGTAAAACTTTAACTTTGAGCTTGGATGATCTATCCTTGGATCTATGAACAGTATTGTACCTATTGATATGTTTTTGGTTTGGATTATACTGATGTTCATGATTATATAACATCCTTGTAACTATTGTTCCTTAGTTTTAATGGCTAATCATCACTTTGTGGTTAATGCTATGAACATTGTTCATCTTTGAGGTTGAGCTTATTAGTTTGTATGAAAGATTAAATGACTTACCAATCATAATTGGTATTGCAACTGAACTTGGGAGTGGAAATAATATGTCCATGTGATGGTATAGATTGCTATGGCACTGATTGCCCTGTTACATCTATTTCAGCTCATAGTATGCCTCAGGCTCCATGGGACACTCTATGGTTTTTTTTACTCTATAGTTTAAAGGTATTGTAGGGGTGTGCACATATTTTAGGCCTTTGAGTGCATTTGGAAAGGTAGGATCATCCAAATGACCAGGTGTCAATTTATCACACCTAGATGGAGTTGGATCGCCCATTAAAAGATCAGGGTTTATCCCTAGACTTGGATGGATGTCTTGATGGACTTGAAATGACTCTCATGAGTATATGTATTTGCTTGTTTTGATAAAGTATTTTCTATGAAGGCTTTGAATTACTCAGCTATGCTGATTTTTTTTGGTAATTTGCGATGTGGTCCTTTTGTGTGTGTTACTTGATACGATGATCAAATGTATAGAGGGGAGTGAAATGACCCCTAAGTGCTGACTTCCACAAAGTAACTATTTTACTTTTTGAACTGTAATTAATGACATATGGTAATATGATTACAACTTTTGTTATGATTATATAATATAGTTGTAGTAAAAAAATAGTCTTAGCATTCACAGAGGTCGTGAATGTGGCGGTAACTCCCATATAGGATTAATGACTTCTGCTGCTAATCAATTAGATTATCGTTGACAACTGGCTAAGTAAATAGTTTAGAAATTTAGGGGGGGTTACATAAGATTAATTTAAGGGAAATTTCAGGAGATATCCCTAAGGTTTGAGTGAATTTTATGAAAATCCCTGATGTTTCATTTTCATTACGAAATAACTCTAAGGTTTCATTTTCTTTACGACATACCCTTGAGGTTCCATTTTCATTACGAGATAACCCTAATGTTTCAATTTCATTACGAGATACCCTCCGTTCAAATTCTGATATATTATATTTTTAATATCCCCATTTTACCCTCACACCATATGCCCCCATAATAACCTTAGGGATTTATGGTCAAATTCTAAAAAATTAAAATATAGAAAAAACACAAATAATATTATTAAATATACAAAACACAAAAATAGGTAAATAAATGGAAAATAAATAATAAAGCAATAATTTATTTTGAAAATAAACATAAATTGTTAAAGTGTTACGTAGCAATGACTTAAATCATTGAAAAGTATAACATAATATGAAAAATATTAAAAGTAATAATTTCATATGGTACATAGAAAACTCATTATTTAAATTAGAAATAAAGTATAAAGAAACATAAAGTACAATCAATTTTCTTGTGATGTTAATGTATTTGTTATAACTATTTTGTGATTTTAAGTATCCACTACAATAGTTTTGTAGATTTATGTTTTTAAATAAATTAATTTTATTGTTTAGCCATTTCTATTTATTTTTAATATTATATGATTTAATTTTTTATTTAATATATTTCATTTTTTAAAAATAGAATTCAAAATTTATATGATCTTTAATTATTTTTGTGTATTTTTTATATTTTTAATTAAAAAATTAACCATAAACCCTTGAGGTTATTATGGGGCATTTGGTGTGAGGGTAAAATGGGGATATTAACAATATAATATATCAGAATTTGAATGAACGGGTATCTTGTAATGAAATTGAAACCTTAGAGGTATCTCATAATGAAAATGAAACCTCGCGGGTATTTTGTAAACAAAATGAAACATCAAGGGTATCTCATAATACAAATGAAACATCAGAGGTATTTCATAAAATTCGTTCAAACCTCGGAAGTATCTCGTGAAATTTCCCTTAATTTAATAATAATAAAAAAATGAATTCTATTACATAAAATAACATAAGGTGAATTATTGAAATTTTAAGTGGCTTTGTATAAAATATGCCTTGTTTCTATTAGTGGTCAAACAAAATTGTTTTTTATTGGAATTTTTGATATGTTTATAAAAATTTATTCTCAATCGTTTACTTTATTAATAGTAGACATTGACAAATATTTTATTTGCACGGTAAGAAGAGGAATTTTTTCCTAACAGGAGGACTTCATTATAAATGAAACATAGGGTTACTAATTTGAAGACTCATGCCAACTACCTAGTCCTGATGTTATAAGCAAGCTATTCATGTATGAAGGATGCATGAGCAACATATTAAAATACCCTTAGTTTTATAAGCTATGATTAAGGGTAGTATGATGAACTCTATTCTCAACTAAGAAGATAGTAATGGTCCTTGATATCTTAAGTAAGAAGCTTTTACGACTCAATATAAGCAAGTAAAGGCCTTTTGAAGCCTTAAGACCTAGTTTTTAAACTCAAGAGCATGTTGAGTGCTAAAAAGATCTTCAACATTATCCTTGTCTTATCTTAGTTTCTTTCCATTAAAATACCTTCTTCCTGGCTGACTTAGATACCATTTAGAGGCTAGTAATCAAGCCTAACCTTAGTTACTCCTTAAAGCACATTTTTGGAAGTATTGGACTAGAATGCTCCAATAGGATCAAAATATATAAAAAATAAAGAGGTGATGCTGGTGCTAAAGATGTCAGCAAGCATGAGATGGAAAGCTAGTGAGCATGAGGTGTTAAAGTAAGCATGAGGTGGAAAGCAAGCAATCATGAGGTCACTTAGCAACTCCACAGCTGCCGAAATATGTAGCATTCAGCCACCATTTGACCACTTTTGGTCCAATGACAAGATTCCACACTTGGAAGGAATATGGTACAATTAGCGTAAAGCACATTTTGGTGAAACAAGCTAGCATTGTGGTGGTGGCCAGACCTTCATGTTGTTTTCAGCCTAAGATGACACACCATAAGTCTTATAGATGGTTGACATATGGAGCATGGCTTTCCTAAGCTTAGTGCTTCCTTAACAAAGAAGATAATGACTCACCCTCTACTTGGCCTCTATATAAACCAGCCATGCCCTCTCTTAACAAATCATTCAGTACTTCATCTCACTCACACTAAAACTACAATATAAAGAAATAGAGGAAGTCAGCCGAGTGCATAGGAAAGGAGAAGAAAGGTTCATCCTTTGTGTGTTCTTGGTGACCGGTTGGTAGGTTGTTCTTGGAGTAATTCTTGTGTTCATCATTTATGTGTTCTTGGTGGCGGGATGGTAATTCTTGTATTCATCATTTACGTGTTCTTGGTGGCTGGTTGTGGTAATGCTTGTGTTATCCTTTATATGTTCTTGGTGGTTGTTGGTAATTCTTGTGTTCATCATTTATGTTTTCTTGGTGATGATTTGGTAAGGGTTCTTGGTTGATTATATATATGTGCAAGCTTATATTGGTATTCTCTTTTATTGCTCTCATGGAATTGAAGTTATTATCTTGTATTTGGAATATGGTTGTGGGTTTTGTATTGCCGAGATTGTTCTTATTTATCTTCACAAGGTTATGTCATGATTTGGTAATGGTTAACTTGTGCAAGTATGTTGGTATTTACTTATGTCATGAACATGATGTTATACTCTTATTTTTTTGGTCTTCTGACATGTGTTTGTTATGTGGTTGACAAGAAAAGTTGATAAGGCCATATTGGCAAAGTCTACACTGAATATTCTCCACTACCTATGTATTGCGGTTAAGCCACTATGATCTACCCTCTCGGCTATCAATATCGTTTGGCGGTGTGCACACTTAAGGACATGGGGTGAGGTGAGGGGTAACTATTTGCCTAAGGGGCAGAGGGTCTTTGTTCCCTTTGTCTTTGGACTGATGTGCCCGAAGGTTGGTAAGAAAGGTAAGTTTGCCTAAGGGGCCGAGGGTCGTTGTGCTCTTTGTCGAAAGACCCATGTGCACGAAGGTTGGTATGACGTGATGGTGTTGATACTCTTGATGAGTGTTTAAGTTGTATGGTTGTCATATGTACTAGTTTGTTTTAATATTGTTATACGTATGGAGCAAGCCTCGCTATGTTTGATTTACTTGTTATTATAGCATGTGAAAGTATTTCTTAAAATACAAATGAACTTGACAAGATGAAGCGCGAATACTCAATTTATCTGACTTTGTCTGCGACCTCTTTCTTTGCATATGGTTTTATGGTTGCAGGTTGATATGTGCATGGCATGACTTTTTGGGTTGGGTATGTTTAAGTAGTTTTATAGTTTTGTTATATACTTATGTATTGTTGTAAATATCCTTGGGGCATGTCTCAGGAGAACTAGGGCTTTTTTTGGGCATGACTAGGTAGTGCCTGGGTAATTAGGGTTTTGGAACGAGTACAACCTGCACGTGTTGACATAGGCACAAGGAGCTTGTTCCCTTGGCATACTTTTGGTTATGATTAAGTGACTTTTACTTAGATGACTTAGCCTTAGTATTCACATGGGTGAGTATGACGATAACAACTGACTAGCTTGGTGTATATTCCACTACAAATTTGTTAAATGAGTTAGTTTAAAAAGTAAACTAAAAATCGGAGTGTTACACATATGGAACGACCAATCTATACCAGATGGCCATAGAAGCCTAACATCCTTGACAACATAAAACTCCAATCAAACTAGTAGGATTAGCTACACTAGTACCACTTAACAAACCAAAGTACTAAAGTCATAGACCACTATCCTAACCCAATTATGGACTAACATAATAATATATTATAATCAAATGCTAACAAGTACTCCTTAGAGACACCTCCTATTGGACCCTTTTGGTTTGCATAAGTAATAGGTCTATGTGGCCTGTCCCAAACACTTTAGTGCTACTACATCCACCATTTTGGCACATCACCAACATTAGCCCAATAGAACTACTGCAGCGACTTTCTTCCAGTGTTGGATTTGCATCTTCAATGCCATCTCATGGCAAATCAATCCCTGACAATTCCCTGAACAAGTGTGTTGTCTCATATGGTCAAACGAAGGAACAATGGGTGAAGATTGTCGCTGCAATTGAAGTTAAAGTGAAGAAAAATGTTCTGCTTTAGCTGAAACCCCATTGCTGGTTGCTACTTCTGTGCTCCACCTTCAAGCTGCCACACCAAGGGACAAAACAAATAGAGAAAGTGTAGAGCATGCACACCGACATATTTCCCTATTTAGACATGACCACCACCTGCACAATTGCGCAAAGGAAGAAATGAAGGAAGAGTATGACTCCCCTCTGCCTACTTAAGCAAAAATCCTACCAGATGAGACCGAGAGTCAATACCGGTTGTTCCCTGTCATTCAACACTAACATTTGAAAGATCGACCATTAAAACCCATATCAAGTAAGCATCGATAGTAAACTTGCCCGTTGCAAGCATGAACAACATCTCCTCCAATCGCGGTCGTCCTCCGTTGTTACCCACATGCATCCATATCGTGCGCATCCCAGTGAAAAAACATTATTGTTCTGTTCCGGCTGACCGACGACGAAGCTCTAAAAAACAACATTAAAGATTGACACTGCATACTTAGATCCACCAACAGAAGCTCAGATAAAACCACCACCATAAACACGATGATTCATAGGGCCAAGCTACAACATGCAAGTTGAAATATGTTGGCACCACCCTTGGCTCCATCCCTCATACACCTAAAAACTCGGATAGATAGGCGTAAACCAATGAAAATGGACATTATAAAAACTTGCATAAGGCTGTTAAATACAAAAGATGGACAAAGCGGGAACCAAAGACACTACCACCAGTAAGATACTAGCCAAAAATCAACAAGAAAAGAACCATCGGAAAAAGCAGCCATAGTTCAAAGGACTCAACGGAATTGTGATAGCAAAATCAAGGAGAACTACTTAAATCTATCGAAGATGGTGGAAAAGTGGAAATGCTAGAAACTCCAATGGAGGGAGAAAGATAGCTCCAGCAAAATGATAATGAATAATTTTTACAAGAAAAATTGTTGTTGTGCTCATCTTATTTTAATGTAGATCATTTTATTTATATTATTTAACTGTAATATACATATTTGAGGAAAATATTTTTATAAATTGATATTTGATAATATAGTTTTTTTGAAGAAACGTAACCATTTTATTAAGTAGAACATAGCTTCAATAAATGTTCCGAATCTCATCCGAACCCCATGAACACCGTTGTTGAGAACAACGTGCATGGTTAGCAAGTGAATGCGCTGACATGTTATCAATTCTAGGAACAAAAAACCAACGAACATCATTAAATTGAGTAGTGTTCCTAGATAATCTATTAAGAATAGTCAATGTCGATTGTAGAAGTGATGAAGCTCTGCCAGTACTTAAGTAATCAGATATTGCCTTACAATCCATCAATACCCGAAGATGTCAAAAATTTGTTGATACAGCAGCTTGAATACCCGCTTCAACTGCCATTGCTTCAGCATCTGTTGGTGTAACTCCCCTTTATCTCCATGTAGTCCAGCCATAAGCACTTTGTTTTTACTCCGTCCAATGTATCCATAGCCCATAAGGTATCTCTGATCGACACTAGCATCTACAGAGATCTCAAATCAATCCGGGTAGAGCTCACGTGTCTTTGTAAAGCAGTAGTTGAGGAAGGAGCAAAAGAAGTGGAACGTTGAATGAAAATATCCGCTTGGCACCAACCATAGGCAAAAGAGTTTGTACGGCCAAATTTGAATTGACACCGTGCATACCGCCAAATAAGTTATGTTATGGAATGGAGGTGAAAGTTGGTTTTTGGACACATGCATGGAAGTACCATTCTTTAAATCCTTGGTCAGTGCAGATAGATTGTGGGAAAGGGAAGTGCATCATTTTCCAATAAGGTTGTACTTGAGGGTATCTAACTAGAGCATGAATCATAGTCCTCTGGTTGGCTACATCCTTTACAAGACACATCAACATGACTTTTAATTCGATCATGGATCACTGTTTTGTTGGGACGAATCCCACTAGAAGTTTTCAGCCCAATATGTAAACCCCAACCGTTAATTGTCATTACCGTCTAATGTCCTCGTACTTCCAGATTCACGCAGCGGTACATACTTACACACGGTGGGTGATACAATGTCGTTAGTCACCCACGTGACTAACAAAGCTACTACTATTACATACAGCATCGGTCAGATGGACCGAATCCCGAGTACTACACATATACAATACATGCTCCATTTACCAATCACATACTACTATGCTCCATTCAACACATTACTCCATTACAATACCATACGATACAATGTACATAACCGAGTTTACTAAGTTCCAAACACAAATACAATACTCCTTCCAAGTTCATATATACTCATCAAGAGTCTACAACTACCCATTCCTCACAACTACATACAAGGCTCCAAGCCCTTTACGATTCTCTACTAACTACAGTTCATCCTAGCTATCCAAGTGTAGTCGCTGGTCTCTTACCGTGATCCTGTCTGCTTCCGGTACCTGCGCACTAAAAACGTTCCCCTAAGGGGTCAGCTTACGCTGAATATGATAACCGCATACCCCGCATACTAGCGAGGGTACGCCAACCATTTGGTCGAATACATGCAATTCATTTTACAATACATACATACATACATGCTTTCATTCACGATACTACAATACTACACAAGGTATACATACATACGCACAGTACAATACATGCTTGGAAGACAATACCAGTCAACCAACACTTACTTACCATCTTCCACAATACACATACACAATACATACTCGTTACATACTCAATACGCAATACGGAGATACACTTCTCCAATTCACACATAAGGCTTGTTAGCTTCTTCACACACCCGGGTTAATCGGGTGTTCAATACTCATTTACTCAAGGTCAATGACTTACAATAGCCAAGACCGATACACATACAATACTTACTTCTTACTTACTTTACTCTAGTTAAGTCGGTATGACCTCCGGGCAGGGATTACTACATCCCACCACCGGGCTTTAGGGTGGCCCACCAATCCAGGATGCTACCCATTCAAGGGATTTGGTCCATGGAAAAGATTACAGCCAGGATTCGGATCCAACCTCTTGTGTTTCCTTATCCTCACGCGTGGCCGAAACTATATCGGACTTCTACTCATTCCATTACTCATTACTCATGTTAGGAGTTAGATTGTTAGGAATTAGTAGAAGTCAGTACTTCATTTCCATACATCCATACAATACCCCAGTAACATTACACATTACTTACACATACTCCTCATTCCCATTCATACATTTCATGAATTATACAAACTAAATGTTCAAGAAGATACACAAGAACAAATAGTTCAAACACAGTTAAGTGCAATATAAGTCTGATTCGTGCATTTATCTTATTGGCGATCATATAAGCACACAAATCAGGGTAACCAGGTTAGGATACAGAGCATGAAGAAATCATACCGTTCACCGTCGTACTTGTGTCCCAACGTTCCTCCGGTGTTCACAAATCAAATCCTATGATATGCATACAATCGAGTGATTAATCTAACTATCATTAACTTAACTCGACTACTCTTACGTTTTCTAGTTCACACTTACTAAGTCTTTACATTCTTACACTTATACTTTGTTTACTTACTTTAAGTTATCTCTTACTTACAATGGTGTTCTTGCATATATATGTACTTATGTACATGTGGGCATACATATATATATATTATTATAATTACCTTTGTTTGTTTTTTTTGTAAGTTATGGGTCGTCCAACCCACCGTCGACCCACGCCCTGGGTCGGTCCCTTCCAGTAGGTTTACGTTCTCTGAAATTTCTTCCGACCGACCTAGAACTATTCCGACCGACCCATACACCTCTGGGTGGTCCATCCCAGTACGTTTCAGTCCCGTTGTGCAAGCTCCGACCGACCCACTTCTGGGTCGGTCGAAGTCAGAAACTTCGACGACAGGAAATTTTGATCCGACCGACCCACGACCGACTCACGGCTCCTGGGTCGGTCCGTTCCAGATTCTTTATTTCTCGTTACTTAAGCCCCGACCGACCCACCGACCGATCCAGGCTCTGGGGTCGGTCGGTAGAGAATATGCTACAGACCTTGTTTTTCAGTTTTCTTTCTTACCCATTCCTTCCCCAATCTTCCTACATACATCCTAACATGTTTTAGTGCCATTTAAGCTCCCTAAAATACCTCAATTCATCCACCAATCCCATTACTCAATCCATCAATCAACTTACACAATTTCCTCACTTTCCTTTGAACACTTACAACCGTTTTTCATTCCTCCAATGCTACAGATTTTTGTTCCAACTTCTACCATTCAATACTCCTACTACCAATACCATTACTAGCATCCTCATTACATTATCTTTTCATTCTAGTTCTTCCCATTGCCTAAATCCTTTTTAATTTGTTTCCGAGGTATTAAACACTCACCTCAAGTTCTCCAAATACAATTAATTCCTCCTAGTTTCTCCAATGCATTCCTAGCATTCTTTGCTACAGATTTTGCATCCTTATATCCTATACTACAATTACCATTCCATGGCCATTAAACATCTCTACTATCCCCAATACATACCTTGGTTCTCCCATTCACCAAGTCATCCATTAATGCACAATTCCTACTAAAATTTTGCCATAGTTCACTTACTTTTCTTACTTATCCACATACACACTTTTTCATCAAATTCATCCTAATCTAGCCACACCCATACAAAGGTCCTACCAGCACACAAAGCTATATAGATTCATCTCAATACATCAATACCAATACTCCAATACTTCCATCAAACAACAATGCCAATACAAATACTCAATACTTGGCTCTAAGGCCTACAATCCAATTACAAGCTCACAATTACTCAAACTTCCACAACTACAATCTTAATACAATGTTTTGGGTTCTTTAAATTGGTTTACCCATTCCCATTACTCTAATGAATTTAAAATAGAGCATTAAGAAGGAGCTCTTACCTTGAGCTTATTTTTCCTTCATTTCTTTTCCCATTCTCTTCTTCCTCTCTTTCTTGCCCAAATCGGCTACATGGGGAATGGAGTTCCCAAACTCCATTCCCATCACCCAATATACACAAAATAAGTGAAATTAAACTACTAACCCTTAACACTAAATCATTGAAGTTTTAAAAATACAAATTCTAGGGTTTACCTTTGGAGTGTTTTAGGAGGGGTTTTAGCCCTTGGTTCAAGAAGGAGAATCCACCACCATTGCAAGGTGAAATTTATGCTCAAAGAGAGAGAGAAAACAAGGAATTACAATGGGCAAAAATCGGTTACCAAAAGGAGGTGGAGAAAATATGGGATTTCCATGAAGATTTTTACCTTAATGGAGAGAGGGGACTCCAAGCTACACATTGATGCTATTTTCTTCACCAATGGGGTATACCCACGAAATTGAACTTCATCATTTTGGAATTTTAAAAAGAGGGAAGTGTAGAGGAGAATGAGGGGAGCAAGAATATACATTTATTTTTGCATTTGGAGCTCACATGGAGGTGGAGCATGGAGTCAAAGTGGAGAAGCCATTGGAGCTTCTTGGAGCTTCAAAAATCGTCCAGAATAGGAGGGAGAGAGAGAGAGAAATCGCTGGAAGAGAGGAGGGAGGTGAGAGAATAGAGAAAGGTGAGGTGAGAGGAAAAGTGGGTACCTTTTTACTTTTATCCTCTTTTGCTTTTTGACTCCCTTATTTGATTGGCTAGTTACATGTGTGTGTGTGTGGGGGGGGGGGGGTTATTTGACTTAATAAAAATCGGCCCCCCTACTGTATTACTGGTTGGAGCGTTTTTCGTCTTTTACAGAAAACGCTCGTTATTTTACCCGGTTTAGGTACTATTCACTAACCGGGCCCGTTTTCCGGAATTTTCTCGTTTAAATATTCTTATTGGTTATTAAGCTTCCGTCACTGCTTAATAATTATATTTAATGATTTATAATTTTACGGGTCCGTTTGACCACTTAAAGCCACGTTTTCGGGTTTCCTCGAAAAACGTGCTCTAAAGCTCTATTAGCGTTTTAATACATTATTTGAATCCGTTTTCTTCGGGAGTTGTTCCCATATATTATTTAGGTCTTATTATACCTTTAGAATTAATATAATACGCTAACCGAGGTCTCATACCTCCTATGGTTATTTAACGCTTATTTAGCGTTCTTCGCTTTTTAAGCGTTTATTTATTTCTTTTGGATTTATTTTTCCTTACCAATATTACTCAAGCATTATTAGGCTCTTAAATACGGATTAGAATTATCTTAATCACTATATTTAAGTTTGGGGTATTTCAATCTACCCCCTTAAGAACTTTGTCCTCAAAGTTGCTCAAGGTTATAGGATTACAATACTTGCTCATTCTTACTTGTCTATGCCAAAGGTCGTACATTCTTCCTCCTTACAATCTCTAAATTCATTACTCCAGGTTCCTACATTCCATACAACACAAATATACCATACTTACTTCCATCCGCATCACATCCCACCATCTGGTTCCGCATTACAATATTTATACATACACACGGTGCAAAGCTATCCCCAAAGCAATGCAATACACAGTACCATCCCGCAGGCACTCAGGTCATTTAGACACCGGACTCCTCTACGTCCCGCTGCCCTTGGAATAATACAACATGATACACTACTACCTTCTCCGGTATATGCTTCTAACAAATCCTTCAACTCCAAGCTAGGAAAATTCTTTCGCAACTACTACTTAGAAATTTTCCTAAAGCACACAACTCCAAATTCCAATTTATATTCATTGCTTCTATCCTAGGTGTGATTCTTGTGACCACTTGAGGGGAGCTTCAAGAATCATTCGACCCTGATGTGATCAGCATCAGTGTTGAACTATCTTTCCACCCCAATTTGTGTTCGGTTTCCCTTGATCTGATCAGGATCAAGTTCGACTTCCCACATCAGTTTCAAACAGCAGATAATTCAATCATTTTCATTTTCTACCTTTTTACTCTTCCTAGTCATAATTACAATTTCATACAACTCCAAAGGATGGAATTCAGTCCATCAATCATTCTCAATCTACTTCCCAAATACTTTCCTCGGAATTCAATGCCTAAGTGCTCATTTCATCAATCTTCTCTACTTTCTTCCATTACTCTCAATTATCTCTATTATTCTAACTAGGGAATACAATACTTATGAAATTCGGCTGTCCTCTATTTACCTCCCAATAGCATACTTACGAATACACCACCGTGGGCTACATTCCTCTACTACTCATAATCAATCCGTACTACTTCTTTAAGGTTACAATACTTGTGGAGCCATCCACTACTCATTCTCAATTGTATCAAAACAATCACCTAGGGAACTCACTTTCCTCTAGGTTCTACATCGGTTTTATACCGACTCATGCATCGTAATGCCATGTCTAACTTCAAATAGACACACACTATAGGGATTATCATTTCCCCAAGAGAGTTACTCTACTCTTCTTTACTAATACCCTTACACTGGGGTTACAAGATGGGTATATTCATCCTATGGTATTCGCATCTCTCGTGCCTAATTACCACAGTTACAATATGAATGAATACGTATGTTTATTTAACATAAGTACCAATCATTAAATCAATTCTAATTTGTGCTATGCACATTATAGTTTACGTGTTTATATGTGATACTTACATTAAGCAGTTTTCGCTCTACCCCCTTAAAAGGGATTACGCCCACGTAATCTCCCATATGTTAATATTAACATTGGTTTACTCGATTTGGGCAATCTGAAGCGTTTAGCTTCACTACGATATACTATACAATATGCTCTGGTCAAAGGGTCTTAACCATACCAATGGTTTGGTCTTTGCACCGAGGATTCCTATATAAGTTTATTTAACTCATAATCAATTCGGTTCTAGCCTATCTTGCCTCAAGGCATCGATAGCCATTCTTTCATACTTACTAGGTGTATTACATTTCCTGGCTAGGGCCCACTAGCTTCTGCTGCGCGACCCTGATAACTTGGGTTACTCACCCTTCATGTTATCCTCAATGTGTTATACATCACCTTTTTATCCCTCTATTGTGGGAATAAGGTTTACTAAATAAATGTGGTATTCTTTTTACCGTGTTTGAACTCACGAGTTTTAGATTCATAACCAGCTCTCTGGCAATCTATTATACATATTATTCGTACTCCCACGACTATTCAGTGGTTTCCTCCGACTTATTGTCGGGTGGGGTTAAGTCACTACTTAGTTTTAGTGCTTCCTTAGTTGTCACTAGCTTCTGAATTATACCAGTTCTTCTGGTTCAGTACAAGTGTTCTTTACTTGTATGACCTTACATTTTCTATGCGTTGGTTCTAGTGACTTTCTTCGGTCTCCTTTCACCTTTTATTCCAATGGAATTCACATTTGTGATTGTTAGTGTGTTTCACACTCTTCGTGCTTCTTTGGCCTCAGGCCGCACAGTTTGTTGCTACACTAGCTTGACTGGCTTATACCATATTTGTTGGTGAAAAGAAGGGTTTACTACGGTTTACATTTCCCATATTCCTAGCTATCCCATTAGATCATTAGCTGCGCTAGTGCAATACCAAAACACTCAGTCATACAGAGTGCAGAGGCGTAAACGCTTGACAGTAAATCACTTATGTGATCGCATAGGAGTAAATATTTCTGCATGTCTTCTCATACTTATACTCCGTGTCATTGCTTAACTACTTTCTCATAGCGGTCGCTTGTTGCGCACCGTATTCTTACTCATGATACAACATGTTCTTCTGATTTCGTTACTGTGGTAGTTTATCTTTACTCATTGCCATTGTCATTGGCACCATTTCCTTATGGTGTGAATACACTAGGAGATTCCTAGTTCACGTATATGACGGTCGTCGTAGCATACCGCAATACCATTATCTTCCCCTTGTGGGGATGTTTTATTTCAATTTAGGTTTCATGTGTAGGTTAGCTTACCTCACATTACTTCCTCATTTGATATAGTTTGCCAAATAACTTGGTTGACCAAGGATGAAGTGGTTTATCGGGTTACAAGCTCTCTTGAGCGTTGGTCATTCATGGTGTGCAATGTGCACACACATTGATTGTTTTTGACAATTACTGTCTCCATAGTGCTGAGCGTTGATCATAGGCTCTAGCTATGCAGTTTTACTTTTGCATGTACATTACCGGGACATCCCAAGAACTTCGAGGGTTTTCTGGTCCCGTTCTCCAATTGGAGGGTATTCTCTCACTAACAAGTGAAGGTTATTGTTGAGGGGTTGTCTCCACTCATAGGTCTCATGACGAGGTTTACTATGTTAGTCTTTGTTTATGTACTTCCGCCATTCATACAATGGTTCACCATGTGCTTGGTTGCGTATGGAGTATGCTTACTCCTTTAAGTCGTAATGGTTTGGAAATCTTATTTCCTTATTCCATCGCCCCTTGGCAATATCTATAAGCGTAGGCTTACTGTTATAATAGATGGAAGCCTTTCTAAGGGTTCACATCTTCACCACATTGGTGGTCTTTGGCTAACAAGGGGTACCTTCCCTTGGGTTTCTCGTAGTGCCCAAGTGTGGACTAGGCCGATGTTGGCATTATCATGATTCTTATGCCTCTGTGCTACCATTGCTACAGAAGGCATGAAGGTACTTAAAAGCTTGTCAACTGTATACTAGACTGATGCCCTAGTGACAGTGACGCTGAGTTGGTCATTACTCCAAGCCACTTAGAATGTTGGGCTTGCATTGATGGTCCAGTTGTTGATTTTGTCGTATGAGACAATATCTCCTGCAAGTCTTGTTATCAAATGGTGTGGGTTATGCAACCGTCAAGGTTTACATAACATAGCTGTTTATGGCTTTTGAGCCTCATTGCTGCGAGCTATGCTCCTTGCAGACTGTTTATACATGTTCCATCCCTTACATACCCTTTTATGGTTAGGGTATTACTGGGCTCCATGGCAAGTCGTGACATCACGCTTCCGTTCATAGGAGGCCCCCTCTAGGCATTCTGATGTCAATCAGTGCCTTTCGGTGGTTGAGGGTATTTCTTGTTACGTGAAATCCCTTCAGTGTCCTAACCGGGTGTTCGTTGTAGCTTTTCGTGCTCTTATCATGACGCTTTGTTCAAATGTTGTTAATCCAGACACCCTTTAAGGATTGCTCCTGGGTGTAGTTGGTTACGCCGTTACATCCGGCTAATATTTTTGATATGTCGTGTCTACTATACCGCCTTGTGGTATTGTATTTAAACTATTCCCTTTTGGGTTATAACGCCTCCCGTCGTTGGGTAGACCGTTTTACTTGCTCCTAGTGCTTGAGACTAGGTCTAAATATCTTCTTCGATAATGGATTATATTTAGTGGTAATCTTGTGATCGCTCTTGGGAACCTTGTCCCGTTTGTTGAGCATTGGTGTTCACGTTAGGTGATTGCCTTACTGTGTTTCGGCTGGGTATACTTTCCAGCTATCACGTATTTGTCTGTTGTCCTTGAGACATATCCAATGTCTATACTTACTAGTTTGTGCTTCTCGCACTTTCTAGTTCTTACTCCTTACTTTCAGATGGATTCTCTGAGTTCCTTTATACTTGGTTGTCTGAGGTGTCCAGCTGTTCTGATTTGAACTTACTGATGGTCCATAGAACGGAGTTGACTACTTCCCGTGTTTCGTACACTACATGTATACATACGTGGGGTACCATGTTGATACGTTGCACTTACCCAACTATATGTCAGGCCCGCAAGCTCCTTCGGAGTGCGGTTGTCCCACATCCCGTAATTGGGTACACTCGTAGTGTTCGTCACACGCCTAAGTGAAGTATTCTATTGTCAACTCCTCTTGTATCATTCCATGATACTCACCGTAATTTGTTGGTTTGGTTTTAAAATCCAAGGTTTAAAAGAAAGTTTATGGTTTGAAAGAAAACTTGGTTTTGAAAAAAAATAACAGTTCAGTGTTAAAAGAGGTTCTTCATGGCATAGCCATGTTCGAAATCTTGACCAAGTCCAGCTTCCCGCTGACTGGTGTATCCCTTGTACAATGGTCAGGCCGTCAGGCCTTTCCAAGGTTCCATTCTTCCAGTTTTTAGGATGTGTGATCCTGTAGTTGTTTCATTACGGCCACAGTACATTACTATGTACTTGTTGGTTAGGGTTCCTCTACATGTTTCTGTCCTTACTGCACTTGCCATGGCAAGTGCGTGGTACTGGTGGTTTTTGGGTAATCCTATACCGGTCTTGGTATGGTTTCCACTCGTATTTGGGTAGTCTTGTTGACTCTTCCCTTGATCTTATTGATCTATGTCTTGGATACTTGGTCTTTTAAGTAGTTCCTCCGTGATCTTGACATGACTGTCATTGATCGGGGTACTTCTCCAATCCTTGGCGATCCCATTTATTTAGTTTGTGTTTTTCCTTGTTGCTCGTTCCCACTGGTTACCGTGGCGATTGAGCCTTAACTGGTTTAGGCACTACCCTTGTAGTCCTATCGGTTCATGTCCCGCGGATATCCTTGTAGCTGTGTAAGCTATGTCGGCCAGGTATTGTAACCTTTTGGTGTTATTTTCGGAGTTAGCCACTCCTGACTATGTCCTTAGTCAGCTAGCATACCATTGGTGGTATTACTTAGCTATTACTGTCCCGTAGACTCATGTCTCGGGTTTGTTACAGTTCCTTTTTCCCGCTTCGTTGTGCTGGGTGCTTCTTTTCCTGCTGCTGGTTGGTTAGCCAGGTTCTGCGACTGCTAGGCATGTCGTGTTTGCATATGTAGTCTCCTTATGGTTGGAGTTCTCATTCTACCGCCACTAAGTGCGGTTATTGTTGTTCAACCGGGGTCCATTTCTGGACTTCCAATTCTTGGAATATACTGTGTGTTAAGTTCTTTCCCCTTATAGGATTATCTCACTACTGCCAGATCGGGTTTTCCCGAGTATGAGAGGTCTTTCCTTCTCTCTGGCGTTCTTTCCCCGTTATACAGTGGGGTTTGAGGTGGGCGGGACTGGTATTGTAGGTATCCGGTACTCACCGTGGTCCTAACTAGCATATCTCAATGCTAACACTCGGCCTTAGCCCTAAGCTTCTACTAACTCGGTATTCCTAAACTCGGTATTTCCAGTCATCAGAGCGACACTTCGCTCTGATACCACTTTTTGTAACACCCTACCGTTAATACTGTCATTACCGTCTAACTCGTACTTCTCATCCTCGTACCAGATTCATGCAGCGGTACATTACACACGGTGGGTGATACAATGCCGTTAGTCACCCACGTGACTAACAAAGCTACTAATTACATACAAATCGGTCTGATGGACCGGAATCCCGAGTACTACACATATACAATACATGCTCCATTTACCAATCACATACTACTATGCTCCATTCAACACATTACTCCATTACAATACCATACGATACAATGTACATAACCGAGTTTACTAAGTTCCAAACACAATACAATACTCCTTCCAAGTTCATATATACTCATCAAGAGTCTACAACTACCCACTCCTCACAACTACATACAAGGCTCCAAGCCCTTTACGATTCTCTACTAACTACAGTTCATCCTAGCTATCCAAGTGTAGTCGCCGGTCTCTTACCGTGATCCTGTCTGCTTCCGGTACCTGCGCACTAAAAACGTTCCCCCTAGGGGGTCAGCTTACGCTGAATATGATAACCGCATACCCCGCGTACTAGCGAGGGTACGCCGACCATTTGGTCGAATACATGCAATTCATTTTACAATACATACATACATACATGCTTTCATTCACGATACTACAATACTACACAAGGTATACATACATACGCACAGTACAATACATGCTTGGAAGACAATACCAGTCAACCAACACTTACTTACCATCTTCCACAATACACATACACAATACATACTCAATACGCAATACGGAGATACACTTCTCCAATTCACACATAAGGCTTGTTAGCTTCTTCACACACCCGGGTTAATCGGGTGTTCAATACTCATTTACTCAAGGTCAATGACTTACAATAGCTAAGACCGATACACATACAATACTTACTTCTTACTTACTTTACTCCAGTTAAGTCGGTATGACCTCCGGGCAGGGATTACTACATCCCACCACAGGGCTTTAGGGTGGCCCACCAATCCAGGATGCTACCCATTCAAGGGATTTAGTCCATGGAAAAGATTACAGCCAGGATTCGGATCCAACCTCTTGTGTTTCCTTATCCTCACGCGTGGCCGAAACTATATCGGACTTCTACTCATTCCATTACTCATTACTCATGTTAGGAGTTAGATTGTTAGGAATTAGTAGAAGTCAGTACTTCATTTCCATACATCCATACAATACCCAAGTAACATTACTTACACATACTCCTCATTCCTATTCATACATTTCATGAATTATACAAACTAAATGTTCAAGAAGATACACAAGAACAAATAGTTCAAACACAGTTAAGTGCAATATAAGTCCGATTCGTGCATTTATCTTATTGGCGATCACATAAGCACACAAATCATGGTAACCAGGTTAGGATACAGAGCATGAAGAAATCATACCGTTCACCGTCGTACTTGTGTCCCAACGTTCCTCCGGTGTTCACAAATCAAATCCTATGATATGCATACAATCGAGTGATTAATCTAACTATCATTAACTTAACTCGACTACTCTTACGTTTTCTAGTTCACACTTACTAAGTCTTTACATTCTTACACTTATACTTTGTTTACTTACTTTAAGTTATCTCTTTACTTACAATGGTGTTCTTGCATATATATGTAATTATGTACATGTGGGCATAATATATATATATATACTATTATAATTACCTTTGTTTGTTTTTTTTTGTAAGTTATGGGTCGTCCAACCCACCGTCCGACCCACGCCCTGGGTCGGTCCCTTCCAGTAGGTTTACGTTCTCTGAAATTTCTTCCGACCGACCCAGAACTATTCCGACCGACCCATACACCTCTGGGTCGGTCCATCCCAGTACGTTTCAGTCCCGTTGTCCAAGCTCGACCGACCCACGACCTACCCACTTCTGGGTCGGTCGAAGTCAGAAACTTCGACGACAGGAAATTTTGATCCAACCGACCCACGACCGACTCACGGCTCCTGGGTCGGTCCGTTCCAGATTCTTTATTTCTCGTTACTTAAGCCCCGACCGACCACCCACCGACCGATCCAGGCTCTGGGTCGGTCGGTAGTAGATATGCTACAGACCTTGTTTTTCAGTTTTCTTTCTTACCCATTCCTTCCCCAATCTTCCTACATACATCCTAACATGTTTTAGTGCCATTTAAGCTCCCTAAAATACCTCAATTCATCCACCATCCCATTACTCAATCCATCAATCAACTTACACAATTTCCTCACTTTCCTTTGAACACTTACAACCGTTTTTCATTCCTCCAATGCTACAGATTTTTGTTCCAACTTCTACCATTCAATACTCCTACTACCAATACCATTACTAGCATCCTCATTACATTATCTTTTCATTCTAGTTCTTCCCATTGCCTAAATCCTTTTAATTTGTTTCCGAGGTATTAAACACTCACCTCAAGTTCTCCAAATACACTTAATTCCTCCTAGTTTCTCCAATGCATTCCTAGCATTCTTTGCTACAGATTTTGCATCCTTATATCCTCATACTACAATTACCATTCCATGGCCATTAAACATCTCTACTATCCCCAATACATACCCTTGGTTCTCCCATTCACCCGTCATCCATTAATGCACAATTCCTACTAAATTTTGCCATAGTCACTTACTTTTCTTACTTATCCACATACACACTTTCATCAAATTCATTCCTAATCTAGCCACACCCATACAAGGGTCCTACCTAGCCACACACAAAGCTATATAGATTCATCTCAACATCAATACCAATACTCCAATACTTCCATCAAACAACAATGCCAATACAAATACTCAATACTGGCTCTAAGGCCTACAATCCAATTACAAGCTCACAATTACTCAAACTTCCACAACTACAATCTTAATACAATGTTTGGGGTTCTTTAAATTGGTTTACCCATTCCCATTACTCTAATGAATTTAAAATAGAGCATTAAGAAGGAGCTCTTACCTTGAGCTTATTTTTCCTTCATTTCTTTTCCCATTCTCTTCTTCCTCTCTTTCTTGCCCAAATCGGCTACATGGGGAATGGAGTTCCCAAACTCCATTCCCATCACCCAATATACACAAAATAAGTGAAATTAAACTACTAACCCTTAACACTAAATCATTGAAGTTTTAAAAATACAAATTCTAGGGTTTACCTTTGGAGTGTTTTAGGAGGGTTTTAGCCCTTGGTTCAAGAAGGAGAATCCACCACCATTGCAAGGTGAAATTTATGCTCAAAAGAGAGAGAGAAAACAAGGCATTACTATGGGCAAAAATCGGTTACCAAAAGGAGGTGGAGAAAACATGGGATTTCCATGAAGCTTTTTACCTTAATGGAGAGAGGGGACTCCAAGCTACACATTGATGCTATTTTCTTCACCAATGGGGTATACCCACGAAATTGAACTTCGTCATTTTGGAATTTTAAAAAGAGGGAAGTGTAGAGGAGAATGAGGGGAGCAAGAATATACATTTATTTTGCATTTGGAGCTCACATGGAGGTGGAGCATGGAGTCAAAGTGGAGAAGCCATTGGAGCTTCTTGGAGCTTCAAAAATCGTCCAGCATAGGAGGGAGAAGAGAGAGAAATCGCTGGAAGAGAGGAGGGAGGTGAGAGAATAGAGAAAGGTGAGGTGAGAGGAAAAGTGGGTACCTTTTTACTTTTATCCTCTTTTGCTTTTTGACTCCCTTATTTAATTGGCTAGTTACATGTTGTGTGTGTGTGGGGTTATTTGACTTAATAAAAATTGGCCCCCCCTACTGTATTACTGGTTGGAGCGTTTTTCGTCTTTTACAGAAAACGCTCGTTATTTTACCCGGTTTAGGTACTATTCACTAACCGGGCCCGTTTTTCCAGAATTTTCTCGTTTAAATATTCTTATTGGTTATTAAGCTTCCGTCACTGCTTAATAATTATTATTTAATGATTATAATTTTTTTTACGGGTCCGTTTGACCACTTAAAGCCACGTTTTCGGGTTTCCTCGAAAAACGTGCTCTAAAGCTCTATTAGTGTTTTAATACATTATTTGAATCCGTTTTCTTCGGGAGTTGTTCCCATATATTATTTAGGTCTTATTATACCTTTAGAATTCATATAATACACTAACCGAGGTCTCATACCTCCTATGGTTATTTAACGCTTATTTAGCGTTCTTCGCTTTTTAAGCGTTTATTTATTTCTTTTGGATTTATTTTTCCTTACCAATATTACTCAAGCATTATTAGGCTCTTAAATACGGATTAGAATTATCTTAATCACTATATTTATGTTTGGGGTATTTCACAATAACTTGATCCTAGGAGGAAGATCAGTTAACCATAAGTGTTTACATGCCTTACCAAGTAGAGAAGAAGAAGAGCTGCACATAGACTCATTTTGTCAAGCTTGCAAATCTGCATGGTAAGATGTTTTGACCGTGTATTAACCAGATGAAGAGAGTCCCAATACCACTTGTCAGGAGATGGGAGTTGAGTTATATTGTTTTGTCCAACTGTGATTGGAATTTTCAAAATAAGAGCCACATCTGCTGGGGTAAACCAACTGTTAATGAGCTCCACATTCCATGTATTAGCTGAAGTAATAAAGAGTTGCCACCGAAGCATGTTGTCTAACTACTGTGGGGAGCAGCCAAATAAATGGTTATCCTCCTGGTTTATCACCTAACCAATGGACTAAAGTTTTTGTAGTTGCACCAGAGTTGATTTCTTTTAGACCCCAAAGCTCTATTAAATCTCGTATGCTAAGAAAATCTTTCCAAATGACTAGCATTGGTTGTTTGCTGAACTTGCATCAGAGGAGTTTGTGATAAATATTTAGCATGGTAGAATTTGGACAGCAATGTAAATGGTTTAGAGATGATCCCCACGACTGTTTAACAAGAAGTGCACGATTGAAGCACCTTAAGTCCCTAAATCCCAAGCCCCATGCATCTATTGATTTGCACAAAGCTGCTCATTTCTACCAATGAGTGCTAGTTTTTTGTGTTGAACTCCCCCACCAAAACCTCATCATCAGTTCCTGCGGTTGTTTGATCAAACTACATGGCAAGAGAAAAACAAACATGATATGCAGGAATTGCTTGTAACACAGACTTTATTAGCACTGTCCTACCATCTTGTGATACTTTATGGCTCCAAGTTTATATTCGCTTGGTGACTCGAGCTCTAATATAACTGAAAATGGAGGAGTGATTCTTGCCAATTGAGCTTAGAAAACCCAGATATAGACCAAAGTCCTTTACCTCTCGTGTACCTAAAATATTGGCCAAGTTATGTTTCAAAGAAGGTGTATGATTGTTGGAGAAAATAACACCTAATTTATCCAGATTAATGCATTGTCCTGAAGCTTGTTTGAAGGCATCAAGAGTATCACAAAGAATTGCAGCATTTTGAGGTATGGCTGTTCCAAATAGAACACAATCATCTACAAAAAGCAAATTGTTGATAGAAGTGGGTAATTTCTACAATTGGAAACCATGACAGAGGCCCACATCATTAGCCAGGTTTAGGGATGAAGTTAAAACTTCCATACAAAAAATGAAAAGAAATGGGGATAATGGGTCCCCCTACCTTATTCCTCACTAAGGATAAAGTTGAGCCTGGATGCCCATGGACTAGCACAGAAGAACTGACTGTAGTAATACATTTGTGGACCAAAGCTGTCCATGAAGGGTGAAAACCCATACTTGATAGAACCTGAATTATAAAAGACCATTCAAATTTGTCAAAAGCTTGGACATATCCACCTTAAAAGCAAAATGACCTCACTGCTTGGCCTTCGATGTTCTTATAGCAAAGAGTATTTCATGACCTATCATGATTAGATCTGATATAAGTTGATCACGTACAAAAGCAGCTTGGTTGTCTGAAATGACGTATGGCATCACTGAGGTAATACAGCTTACCAAAACTTTTGAGATAACTCTGTAAATAGTATTACATAAGGAGGTAGGCCTGTAGTCAAAGATGGAAATAGCTGAAGGTTTCTTAGGAATAAGTGCAATGTGCGTATGATTGATATCCAAGGGTAGAGAATCTGTTTAAGAAAGATAGGGTAGTACTCGGGAAGTCTTCACACCATAATTGGCCAGTAAGCACGTAGGGAAGTGTCATTAATACTGTCTGGGCCTGGAGCTTTTCCTGGATTAAGTTGATTGTAGGCCATCAGAACCTCCTCTCTGGTATAAGGCAAACCTATTGAAGCATAAAAGGTAGCTAGAACCCTCCCTTCAACGCAAGCCAGAAGATGTGAATCTTGTTAGGGATTAGAAGAAGTAAACAAGTTACCAAAGAAAGTGTGTGGCACAGTTTCAATTCCATTCCAAGATGTCTGTGAACCAATAGAATCAAAGCACAGGGAATGTATTGCATTATTCCCTGACCTCATTTTATATCGGGCAAAGAAAAAGGTTGTGTTCCTATCACCTGCTAAAAGCTAAGATTAACGGGCTCTCTGATGTAGACGCTACTCCTCCTTCAACAACAAAGAATCCACAGAATGACAAAGTAACTTCCATCTGTCAAAATGATGTTTGTAGGATAAGCAGATGCTAAAGTGTCAATGTCCCTTTTTGTTTGAGTAATCAACTTTTTTTCTATCCATATTGGTTTACTACCTACACTACTACTTACTAAGACGTTCCCCACAAGTCTTGACCTTTAACATGTAATCCTGTCTCTGATTTCCCCTCACTGTTTGCACTGTTTGTTGAAAAAAGGGATGCTCAACCCAACAATTCTCAAACTTGAAAGGTTTAGGGCCTCTTTTAGTTTAAGGAAAAAACACCAATTTAATAGGCTTATAATCTGATTTTCCCAAAGGAAGATGAATATTGTGTGTAGTAGGAAATTGTTTGTAGCCATTGATCATTGCAAAGGAACCTGTCCAATCTGCTCTTAACATTGAACTGTGATCGAGCTATATTAGTGTAAGTGTATTGCGATCCTTTGTAACCTAAATCTTGCAGATGACAGTCAGTGATACAATGATGAAAGGCTAACTTAGCAGATCGTTGCCTAGTACCTCTCCTATTGTGTTCTGAAGCATACAAAACTTCATTGAAATCACTACCTAACAGCCACGGACCAGACCATTGCACATTCAAATAACACAAAAGATTCCAGGTTTTCCATTTCAGACTATGATCAGCCCATCCATACACCCCATAATTCTCCATCTTAAACCCCTTGGAGACAAAATAAGGCAATTTACATGCCTGCTAGAAAAACTGAGCAAAGTTACATCAAATTTTGCCTCCCAAAAGAAAGCCACACCAGCTTTCCTACCTACGCAATCCCCAGCAACCCAATTAAACTGTCTAAACTTAGAAGCCATAAACTTCATCTCAAAAAAAGACAGCTTTGTTTCAGCTAAAAAACAATAAGGTAGGAGACCAAGTCCTAACCAACTCCCTAACTTAACAAACTGATGTAGCTAAACCAAGTCCACAACAGTTCGCCACTACAAACGACATTATGATGGGCGACCCTAGTCATCCCCCAAATCGCCTGTGATGTTTCACCTAGATCCTCACCCTTGCCTTTCTTAGAAACTTCCTCCATATCAGCTAAATCACATAGCTCTGCCTCTGTTGAAGATGACTGGACAAAATCCATCTTGTGCTTACGACCATTGGTATGTAGAAGAGAGAGATGGGAGAACACCAACTTGATCAATAGAAAGGTCGGCACCAGCATCCATAGTTACCTCATTAGTACTGTTTTGATTAACTTGCATAGCAGGAGATAACGGGATTTCACTTTTACTCGAGCAGCATTGGGATCAACCTCCCCACCTTCGCCAACAACCATATCCATATTGTCCAGCGCAGCCACCTAAGAAGCGTCAGTAGATACAGGTAGGGGAGTACGCATGTCAAAGAGACTCACACCAGACTCAGGAATCTTATGTCTTGAGCGACCAATCCCCAAAAAACATACCTTAAGCCACAAGCCATAGTTAAGCTCAACCAGTGTAGCTTCAGTTATGTAAGGGCAGTCACAGACAACATGTGAGAACCTTCCACAGAAAACATAGATTAGGAAGACGTTCATAGGTAAGTCGAAGAATAATGGGCTTCCCTAAAATGAAATCTTGATAGAACACAGCAGAGGTTGGGAGACATCAATGTTAACCTTGACATGCATGAAAGAGCCTGATTGTCAATGATCAAGGGCCACATACTCAATGAAAGTACCAATACGATCCCCTATTCTCTTAGTAAAAGTTGGGGTCATGAACCACAATGGAACATCATGCAAACGGACCTTGAATGGAGCCCAGCGAAACTTATGCTCCCTTAGCACTTTTGAGTGGTCAACCTTGGATAGCATAAGAAAACAGCCATCATATGTCCATGGTCCACAAGAAGGAGCATCAAAAAATCATCTCTTTGTGAGGGAGATCAAAGAGGAAAAGATTGGCCTCCAGACCCAGTTCATATTCACACTTCCACGCTTTTGATAGGGTACGCTCACTGCTGAAAAAAAAAAGAATAAACAACACCCTTTTAAAACGGTTATAATGTAAATCATTTTTTATCATATTAAAGAACGATTATAAAGTAAGGCATTGTTTTACTTTAAGGCCGCACATTTTAAAAAGACGTTTCACTTAAGAAGCATTTTTTATTGCATCACGCCAAAGACATAAATAACGCTTCACCAAGGAAGCGTTTTTTATATTTATGAACGCTCAGCATAAAGAACGCTTCACTTAAGAAGCGTTCTTTATGTTACTTACGCTCAGCATAAAGAACGCTTCTTAAGTAAAGCGTTCTTTATGTTACTTAAATTAATTCACATCTCTTCGCTCAAAAATTAATCTCTCTCGCACTCTCTGTAGAACCTCGATCTCTTCTCGATCAACACCGTCCGCTACTGCCATCGCCGCCACTGCCGCCACCCGCCACCCGCGCCTCTCTTCTGCTCTTCTTCATTCACAAATTGCAACCTAAACTAGTGAAGGAACATGCGTGCCTATCGCCTCTCTTCACTCTTCGGTAATGTTGTAACTCTGCGTCTTTTGGTTTACTTCTTCCCAGGTCGGTTTTTTTTTCTGCTGCTTCAAGTTTATATGCATGTCACCTCTTTTTCACTCTTTATAATTAATTTGGCAACCTGCGAACAGGAACATACATGCCTGTCCAGTAATTTTACAACCCCAACTGGCAAAAGGAACATCCACGCTCTATCGCCTCGATCTCTTCTTCATTATGCTGGAGGTAATTTTGCAAACCAAACTTCGATCAGGAACATACATGCTCTGTCAGTTTCTCCTCTGTAATTTTTGCAACCTGGCTAACTAACAGGAACATACTTGTTCTGTCTGAAAGTATGGGGGTTTGAAGGAATGATGCAAAAATTAGTGTTCAATTAACATGATTTAATTGTTTCTGATTTTTTTTAATTAGGATTTGATCGATGGGAAACGGGTGTTTGGCGATGAATGTGTGTGCTGATTTTCACTTGTTGGTTATGTCCAAATGGACTTGGGATTATGTGTTTGATTAGGCGAGAAATATAATGCATTTGAGCATACAAATATAGCCACGAAGTTGTGGCAAAATTTCGTTAGAAATTTAATGGGGATTAAGTGTTTTTGAGACTTTTTATGTTTTTAAAAGGTTATATTATTATAGTATAACCTAGGGTGCAAATATTAGATGACTATAGGCTGTTTAGAGAAGATTGAATTGATGTTTAATTAAGTATTAATTTGAAAATGCTAGATAGAGGAGATTTACATATTCTCTATAATTGATGCATGGTTGATTAGTTGGGCAAATTATAGGAAGATGCATTTTGTTCGATCAAATATATATTTTTTACAACGTTCTTAAGCAAATGACTGAAATTCGTGTGTATTGTGGTTGATTATTTCTATTGTGGTGTAACCCTTATTTTTAGGGGGATTCTGTCAGATTTCCCAGAAAATTTGGTCAAACTATTGAATTATTGGATTCAATATTTAATTATTGTTGTGTACAAACTATCTCCAGGCATTGGTAGTACTTTTCATTGTCTCACACCTGATACGGGCCGGTTGAAGTCTAGCTCTTTCACATCAGGACTAAAGACTACTACTCACAAGATTAGGTTAGTTTATAATTTTTGTCTGATTAATTCTTAATTGTTCATATAGTGTTTCTTTGAATAGCTACTAAATCTACTCGAACATAGTCACTCGTCTGAGATATACCTACAAGAGGTATATCTTGGATAGTCCCCGTCGGGACTGTCCAATCACGTTTCATCTCACCTTCTAGGTAGTGAACAAGTTTATAAAAAACAGGTTGTGAAAATTTTGGCAGCATTTCCCTTTTGTTCTTCGAGTGTATACATTCATATATACTTATTTTATATTCATGTTTTACTTATTTGATCTAATTCATAATTTACATGTTTTTTGCATGTACAAGACTGATGAGGGTGCAGAATCTTTTCTTGCCGAGCCTCATAGTCAGGATGATCCATTGAACAAAGCGCATGTGGTTCTGACCGTAACACCGTCTCTCATAGCTTGAACCACCTTATGCTTTTGTCTTTATTGTTTTTATGTTAACTCATATTTCGAAGCTGAAGTTGATTTGTTGTTGTTTGAACTTGTAGCAATCACTGGTTGTTGTTAGTGGTGTGTACTTACACATCAACCTGTTTAGTGTTTGACCCTATTGAAGGATATAAGAGAAACATCTCTATTTCTATGTTGTTGAAATAGTAAGTAAATTGTGCATATTTTCATTCCAAAAATAAATTTGTATACTTTTTTTATTACTTGTCACTTAAATGCTTGTTTAATTAATTTCAGCGTTTTTAGAGATGCTATGACCGGTATTTATGCAATGAATTTTCCATTGGATATGAAGTATATAAAGGTAAAAATCATTCCATTTACTCATGCATACTTAAATATATTTTGTATATTAGTGTATATATAATAATATAATTTTATTGATAATAGTGTCCCTGGCAACCGGATTGCAGCAGTTGTGGATATTTTGTGATGCGATACATGTACGACATCGTGGACAATATTGACACCATAAACAATGTAACTCAGGTATGTTTTATAAGTTTTTCTTTTGAATTGGTAATTTAACTATTTGTGCATATTTGAATTTGTTTCAAATGGAGTACTTGCTTTTATATTTCTAGCGCGTAGCTTGTTGATTTCTTCTCAAAACAAGGAAATACTTATTCACAAGCCGATCTCGAGGTTGTCAAGGAGCACATGTGCTCTTACTGGTTGAAAGCAATACTTGATCAGAAGAAGTCATGAGTTGTAGCTATCTGTAGCTATCTTTTATTTTTTAAATGGTTGTAGTTGTGAACTTGAACCATTTAGTAGTTTGGTTAATTAGTTACAAATGTTGTAGGCATGTATTGATTGGTGTACGCTTAAGCATTGCTGTGCTGATATAATGCAAACAAATTGTTGCATATTTGTTATAAGCTGTGGTGAATTAAAGTTCCTCTGTTGACAATGCAATAAAACTATTGCATTTTGGTCTCACATGATGAAAATAATGCAGTTGTTGCATTTGATTATTTGTACAGGTTCTGCAAAATGCCAATTGTTGTTGTTGCAATTGCATCTGTGTGTGTTCTATAGCACTTATGTAAAATGTGCAAGGTAAATTCTGAATAAAAAAATATTTAAAAAAAGGACCACATAAGAAACGCTTATACATATAAGCTTTTCTTATACTCTCGCGCGCAAATGTCATAAAGAACGCTTATAGTATATAAGTGTTTTTTTCATACATAAAGAATACTTTCTAGCTGAAAGCGTTCTTTATGCCCTGTCGATCCCCGCCTCCTTACACACCTTAAAAAACGCTTCTTTAAAAGACCGTATAAAATACGCTTACAAAGCGTTCCATAAGGCAAATAAAAGCTTTTTTTATTCTTTTTTTTCCCAGCAGTGGCTCCAGAGCTTTGACATCAACAAAACGAGCTATTAGAATCTTACCAAGCAGCGAGCACTGGAAATTCAGCGTTGGAGAGGATTGGGCTAGGTCGTCGACTTCCAAAGAGGTTTCTTCAACAACTGTCAATGCTAGACTGGCACACTTATTTGCCAAACATCGATTCGTGAGGAAGAGGCAGCCATGGTAGCACGAAGAGGTGAGAACAGGGGGGAGGGGTTATCCGAATTGGAGCAAAAATCCGAGTAGAGAAGAGAGAAAATATCAGGGTCAAAGAGTGGAATGATGGTGGTAAGGCAGAAGGCCTCCTACAACCTTTTTAAAGATAGAATTATGAAGGGGAGGTAAAAAGCCATGCACGATTAGGGCAGTAGGTGATAATGATTTGCATGTAATAGATTTAAAGATGGAGAATGGAGGTGTTTGTAACGTGTTGAAAACAAAAAATGTTGAGCTAAGGTGTCGCTGGGCTGACAAAGGAGGACTGAAAGACAAGACCACCGGTGCATGACGAAGTAGACGACTTACGACTTAAAAGAGGGGAAAGCCACTAGGTAAGGAAACCCCACAACCCCACTTAATTTTTTAAAATCTGGCCAAATTTGATAATATAGTTAATTAAATAAAGAATTTACCGAAAAAGTTTACTGATGCATTTATGTTTTTCTAACCGATTAAATATTGAATGGAAAAATATTACAAAAAATAAAGCAACCAAAGTGGGTCAATAGTCACCGTCATTTTTGTATACTTTCGTGCTTTGTCCAATCAAACTACGTGATGCACAAACATGATTCTACTGCTTCACAGATAAGCTCCCCAGCTCACATCTCATGATCATGACAATCATAGGACCCTAAATTCTCATATAAAAAAAATGTCCAGTCCCCGTCTTTCATGGTACATCAGCACCGCCAGCACGCACATGATATGAGCACCAGGTAAACCCGAAATCAAAATCAAAATCAAAATGAGAGATCTCGTCCGATAGCTTTTTGAAGACCTTTGGCTTTCACTGAATTAAACTGCTTTGGGGACCATCCCGTCTAGGAGTTCTGCATCAACGAAGAATCCCACTTCAATTACAACTTCGTCTGGAGGGGCCAACTCCATTACTTCCCTGTCTCTCCTCTTCTCGTCTCTGTCTCTCAAATCACGCTCGCGCGCGCCAACTGGCAGGAGGGACAACCCAGCCAGCCCCATCACCTAAATCATTCATTTTTAACCTCTCCCGTTGTTGGTATTCCGCAGCAAACAACAGCTTACTACCTACCCTACTACCATTATTTTGTTGTTTAACCTATCTACCTACCGAACGAACGACCTCTCAAATCAAAACCCCATATTTCATTACTACCTCCTGCCTTAATTCTACTTATTGAGCACTTGCCAAAAGGTAAATTCAGAAGGAGGCAGCGGAAGTGATAAAGGGACGAATCAATTCGTTTTGGTGGTGGGAAGATCTTGGTGAGTACCGTGACTTAGAAGGTTTAGTGATGAAGGGTCTGTTCAAATCGAAACCTAAGACACCGGCGGACATTGTCCGGCAAACGAGGGAGCTCCTTGTTTACTTGGACAGCCCAGCTAGCAACCCGGACCGCGCTGGACCTAAGCGCGACGAAAAGGTTTGCTCTTTCTTCGCTTTCTATGCTTCTGAAAATTTCACGGTTTCAGCAAAAAAGAACTCGTCAACTGTTGAAATTGACGGGTTGCTCTGACTGACCACCCTTTGTCACTGCTCCAGAATTGGGATATTCTACCCTTGATTGATTTTCAGCTTGATCCATCATCTGCTGACCTGAGATGAGTGTAACCATAGCTAGTTTTTCACGGTGACTTGAAATTCCCCAATTTAGCCGTTGCTGTCCAATGGGACACTTGTTCGGAAGTTTGGGTTCAGGGGGATTCGTGGGAAAGATTTCTGAATCTCTAAGTCTCGCGCTGATTTTATTCTTCTTCTTTTTTAATACAGAAGACGGTAAGATAGGTCATTAAGTAGGGAACAATGAGAAAAGAGTGGGTGGTGTGTTGCTGACTTTATTTGTAGATTGCTTTTTGCCACAAGTTATGTAAAGTAGGTTTGCTTTGGTTTGGCTCCAGTGCTGAAAACTGTTTTGCTCGTCGTTTTGCTTTCCATGTTCAGATTTCTGCTTTTGACTAATTATTGTGAAATCTATGTTATAGAACTGGCTTCAGTGTTCAAATCTGTTTATTAGTGGTTAAGCGCATCTGATGAGAGCGGGGATATAGTCTATCTGAAAAAGGATATTACCGGTAGATTATACTTAAAACTATCTTTTATACTTTAAATAAATATCCAAAGTCGCTTAGATCTTGGATTTTAGAAACACTGAATTCTTTGCTATAGTGAGCTATGGGCAAACACATCATTATGCTACTAGAGTTTGATCCATCATGACATGCCTCCGCTCATTCTTTTGTGCATGTTCAGATGGCCACTGCTGAGTAAATCCCTCAGAGAATTGAAGCAAATCCTTTATGGGAGTAGTGACGCTGAACCTGTGGCAGAAGCCTGTGCTCAGCTAACACAAGAATTCTTTAAAGAGAATACCATGCGCCTCTTGATAATGTTCCTTCCAAATTGAACTTAGAGGTGAGTTGGGTTGATGATTCTAGTTTTGCTGGTCAATAGATTGATTCTTCTGATTGGTTGTCAGGTCAATAATTAGTTTGTTTTTTTTTTTTACCCTTGTACTGGTCTTTGTGTGATGGGTTGTTGTGTCTTCTTATAGGCTCGAAAGGACACTACCCAGGTAGTTGCGAACCTGCAAAGGCAACAAGTTCATTCGCGTTTGATTGCAAGTGATTACTTGGAAAAAAACCTTGATCTTATGGATACTTTGATGTCTGGGTGAGCTATATACAAGCCCATTGTTGCTGATGCTTGTATACTTCTGCTTGACCATCGTTAAAACTTGTGATTTGACTGTAATACACTCTCATTTCCTGATCCCAAACAGGTACGATGACCCTAGTATCGCCTTACATTATGGTAGTATAGTATGCTGAGAGATTGTATTCGACATCAGAGTGTTGCTAAGTACGTTATCTAAATGGCTCTGCTCTCACCCACCCACCCCACGTCCACCTCCCTGCGCTGAATTCATTGTTGATTCTATTTTTGTTGTTTTCTGTATCACAGATATGTACTGGGAAATCACTTACGGAAGTTCTTGACCTATCAGCTTCCAACTTTTGACATATCTCAGATGCTGCAGCTACTTTTAAGGTCTGATTTCAGTGTTATCAATAATTTATATTCTTTTTCAGGATTTTCAGGTGTATACGTCCTTAGGTTTTCATGGTTACCCTGTCTGCTTTCTTCTCTTCTTTCCAGTTCTGCTGCTTAATTTTGCAAAATTAGTGCATATTTTTGTGTGCGGGTATCGAACCTCTGGCATCCTGCTCCATGCAATTATGACAGTTTTCTACATCTAATAGCTCAAACACCTCATTGTTATCTGAAATTATGAATGAGTTGTGGAGATTTCATATATTTGTAAACTATTGCCACTATGAATTTCTCTGGGGAGCTAAGATATTCACTATCTGCTTTACAGGAGCTGTTACAAGGCACAAGTCCACTGTTGCAGAGTTCCTTACAAGGAATTATGACTGGGTAAGCTCCTTCAACTTTTGCTATGTTTCTTTTATAGTATGTGCATGTTTCTTCTTCATTGGTAGTAATGCGATCTTCCCTTCTCTCCCTTGGGCTAGTTCTTTGAGGAGTTCAACACCAAGTTGCTTGAATCAGCAATTACATCACGAGGCGTCAAGCAGTGAAGGTAAAAACTAGCTCTCACGTTCAGTTAACTTTCTTCATTCTGTGAAAAAGAATATTGGACTGAATTCATTCTTTTCTTTTCAGCTTCTGGGAGATATATTGCTTGATCGATCAAACACCGCTACTATGGTTCGCTATGTGAGCTCCAAGGAAAACTTACAGATCCTCATGAATCTCCTCAGGGTAATTCTCCGCCAGCTGTAAGAATAGTTGGAGATGCATTGTCCAACTGGGTCATTCGTCGTTTTTGTTTAATCAGATAACCCATTTGTTCAACCTAACTCTGGGTGCTTCTGACTCCCTGTTTGATGCATGGGATATATGACATCTTAACCTTGCTCCTTTCTTGAAGGGAAAGTTGAAGATTTATGGTTTAGATTGTTTTTCATTCTTTGTCGCAGGAATCAAGCAAAAGCATACAAATAGAAGCATTCCATGTCTTCAAGGTAATTGCTCTAGATCTGTCCAAGTTATCTGCTTAGCACCCAGATGGCTGTATGATTTATACTTTTTATTTCTGCAAAACTACAGTTGTTTGTTGCAAATCAACATAAGCCTGCGGAGATTGTCACCATACTGGTAGCCAATCGGAGCAAGCTGCTACGCTTACTTGCGAATTTCACTCTGGACAAAGGTAATAAAGAAGAACTCCTGTCCTGTTTCTTATTTCCGTAATATCTTGTCGTGATGCAAGGAAAAACAAGTTGCTTAATAAAGGCGGGGTACGTTTTGTTTGCAGAGGACGAGCAGTTTGAGGCAGACAAAGCTCAGGTGTGGGGGATCGCTTCTCTTGAACCTAGAGAGTCTTGAAACTCTCTAACTCGCCCTTCTGATGATCACCAAAATAAGGTCTAAAATATATCTGATGTAATAAAGAATGGTCAAAGTTTCTGCACCTTGTATTAAGTTATCTACAAGTCAGTCTGAATTCACAGAATTCTCCCAGATTGTTACTGAAAAAGGATCCGTTGTAAATGGTTCTCACCCACCGCATCCCAGAATTGTCCCAGATCCACAAAAAACAGTCGAGCTGTTTCACTGTGTGGATAATACAAGAACCGGCGGAGCAAGTTACAAAACAGATTTTGGGTTGAGTGATGCTTTTATGTATCCCTTTTCGGGCCTTTTCTTGTTGCTCTGTGGGTCCTTTCGGCCTAAGAACGAAAAAAATTGGCACATTAGATAAGTTACCGCCGGTCTCACCCTGAAGTTCACGATAATATGAAGGTTAGGGATTTCCGATTCATGCTCGTGTTTTATCAGACGTTGTCTCGAATCAGACCTTGTCGTGAAGTCAATGGTTTTCATCTTCACGCTGGAAGCATTAATAAAAAAATGGGAAATTTAACTTTTTCTTAAATCCTTTTAAAAATTTCACAGGATAACACTAAGTTTATTTATTTCATCAGAGAACACTTTGTCTATATTTTGTTAAATATTATCTTAATATTCCAAGAAATGACTAAAATTATCCTGTTATTAATTAACAACTTGAAAGTGATTTTTTATACTGATAAATTTCATAAGACACCACTTTTGTTTAACTATTTATATGGGTAGTTAGTCTTTTTTCTAGGGATATTAATGAAACATTAACAAAATATGAGACAAAGTGTTATTTGGTGAAATAAGTAAAAACTCAGTGTTATTCTATGTAATTTTAAAAACCGTGGTATATTGTGAATTAAGCAAAAACTCAGTAGTATTTAGTGAAAATTCCCTAAAAAAATTAATTGGTAAAAAAATTCAAAGAACTGTTTCAATAACCCACCGAAAGAGGTAGGAGTGAAAGATATGAGCAATAATAATTAATCATCTTCAAAATGTAAAAAATTTAAGATCCCAGGTAAGGATAAAGCATTTCTAACATGGCGGACGCTGTTACATAAGGACAGTCGTCCAGCGGTTGGTTGGGACTGGATACCCGTCCATTGGCTATAAAAAGTGTAGCGACCGGTGGTTGGGTCAGGATAGCCAGTCAATAGTTATGCTGGACAACCGCTGTCTTTATGTAGCCTGATGTCTATTACCCTGAAATGCATTCTTTGATGTTTTAACTGCACATAGGGTGATTTTTAGGGTGTGGTTTATAAGGTATTTTTTTACCTCGTTCTATAGTTTATAACGTAGTTACTGACCTGTGGATATGATCTTAAGCCACAAACCTAAATAAGTTTTCGACGTTTAACTCTTCAATGATGGTGTTTAGAGTGTGGGGTATAGGGTAATATTTTTTTTACTCATTCTACACTTTATAATGTCATCATTGACTCGTCACATGTGTAGGTTTTAGAGCCATTAGACCTTTAACCCTCCAGTACATACCCTAAAATAAGCCTTCAATATTTTAACTCACCTAGGGTGGTTTTTAAGGTGTGTGGTATTGAGTAATCATTTTTAACTCGTCTATACTTTTATAATGTAATCATTGAGTCAGCGTTTTTTTAGGGTTTGTGCTTTAGGATTTAGGGTCATTAGATCCTAAAACCTTCACTACTAGCCCTAAAATATGTCAAAAAGACCCTAAACCCTCGATTACAATTCCTAAAATAAGCCTTTATATTTTAACTCTTCTAAGGTGGTTTTTAGGGTGAATGGTATAGAGTAATCTTCTTTTAACTTTTTTTATACTTTATAATGTTGTCATTGACTCGACGATTTTTTATGGTTAGTGGTTTAGGGTAAACCCTTCATTACAAACCCTAAGCCTTCTACGTTTGGACTCTTGTTGGGTGCTTTTTAGGTGTGTGGTATAAGGTAATCTTTTTTTAACTCTTTTTATACTTAATAGTGTCACCACTAGCTCGACAGATTCTTTGAGTTTGTAGTATAGGGTTTGGGTCATTAGTCCCTACACTCTTCGCATACCCTAAAATAAGCATTCGATGTTTTCACTATGTTAGGGGTTTTTAGGTGTGTAGTATAAGGTAATCTTTTTTAAACTCGTCATATACTTTATAATGTTGCACTGACTCAAAAAATTTTTAGGGTTTGTGGTTTAGGGTTTAGAATTATTGGCTGATGTTGTCAAAAAAGAAAAACAATGTTAAATGAAAAAAATTCCAACTTCGGGTCACCTAGCTGACATTGAACAGATAGGCCGACCGTATAGGCTTTGGGCGCTTGTCAACTATGGGTACTCTGGCCATCCAACGGCTAGTGGGATTGTAGACTGATGTCGGCTACCTCATATGCAACTGACGGTAGACTACATTTTGTTTTATTTTGTTTTCCATTTTTGATAAAAGTTTCAGTTTTATAGATAAATGGTTACAAATTATAAGTTAGTAGAAAATTTACAATTATTTTATAAAAATGATTATTTCATTGACTACACAACGACACGGTTGATGTGCAAATAGTGTTAGCTTTGTTAAATCCTCTTATTACACACGAGAACTTTTCTAATCACTCATCAATGGGCAATGATTTTCTTTAGTAAAAAAAAAAAAAGGAAGATAAAAAAAGTAACGAACAGCTAAGTTAATCTTTAACGCATCAATCAAAATACAGCCTAATTTTTCAGGCCTTCCAAATTTCAATAGCGCAAACAAATCAATCTCTATGATACGCCAGTAAACTGTTCGTGGTTCCCCCAATTCAATTCAATTCAATTCTATTCCTTGCCCCAACTTCGACCAACATCAAATTACTAAAAAAGTATTGAGCGAAGCGCAGCAGAAAACACACAACGCACAATAAAGCAAAGTTCCGAAATAGAAATGTTCTGCTACCCATCGACTCCTCAGAAGATGGCCGTAACAGTCAGTTGCTTCCTGGGCGGAGCGGCTATGTTCGCGGTGGGTCTTTACCTTTCCCACAAGAATGCGGCACCTCAACAAGCTCGGATCAAAGCTCGCGATGATTTCATCAGGGATCGTCTTAAGAAGAAATACGGCTATGATTTCAGATGGGTCAATCAAAACCCTAGCTAGCAAACCAAACAGAGCGTTCCCCACTCTCAAGTTAACGTTTTGATTGGGGAAGAGAAAGGAACTTTCAGCAGCTTCACACTCATCTCGGGAAGCTTCTTTGCTTTTTGGGTGTTTCGTACTATGCGCGATTCTTCCTAGCCTGACGATTGCTTTAGCTAGGTTGTGAATCGTCACCTCACCAAGTGGTTGGATGTGTTTTTTTAATGTATTGGTTATTATGAGTTATGAAATGAAATTGGGATTAGTCTCTCAAACGTAGATTGTATTTTGGGTGGAGAAATTCTTGGGTAAGCGTTTTGTTCCTGGGCACCTGGGCAGATTATGAATCATGGAACTTCAGTGTGTGGTTCGTTCCTTCAGTTGAAATCGATTTCTCCCAAAATCTGCCATTTGAAGGCTGTGAGTCCCTCAAAGATGCACAAGAGGGGTGGCAAATTGGAGTCTTGAGAAGTGTTGTTTCTGATATCGTTGATGAATATATCAAGCCAATTGCTTTTGTGACCATCAATCTGTCTTTATTAATAGTCTCATCTCCCCCCGTACAGTTCATGAAGTGTAACTTTGCTGTAATGAGTTTGAACGTTTACTTAGCTCAATACTGTGCTTTTACTTCCATTTTTTTTGTCTTGGCGTCTGCTATTAGAAGGTCCCCGTTCGCATCTTGAGCCTGACGAAGTTAAATGGAAAGGTAAAGGTAATGAGTACAATACCAAGAAAGCTCTCTCTGATCTGTTACTAAGAGAGAATCAGGTACTGGGTACAACGAATCTTCAAGAAATATGGAAAGGGTTGTGTGAATCGAGAATCAAAATTCTCTTGTGGATGATTTTGGTGAGAGATCTGTTGACCCGTGAAATTCTGTTCGAAAGGAACGTTATTCCAGTTGGACAGCTGTTGTGCCTGGTTGTAGACGGGAGATTGAGACACTCGAGCACGCCATTTTCTTCTGCTCCCTGGCGAGAAGGGTGTGGGGAGCACAGCTCCTCTGGTGGAGAGTAGAGTTCTTAAAATGCAACCGCAAGTCTAGGAGAGTAGAGATGGTGCTGATATACGAGAGGAATTTGCAATACACAGGGTAATAATAGCCTATATGGGGAATGCGATTGACTAATCTGGTGGAGATCTAGATCCCTTCAGTGCTTTGTTAACCAATATTTATGCAGTAGGCAGTGGCGGACCGACATGTAACTTGGGGCGTGCCACAGGTTTTTGGTAAATATAAAAATATGTGTATGTACATGTGAAAAAAATAGACAAAAAATTAGATATTTAGGGCATATGCCACAGGTTTGATAAAGGCCAACAAAACAATTGTAATTAAATATATACATTGTTTTAGAATTTAATTTCAATAGTTTGGTTAGATCACAGTGCCCCATTTTTATTTCTGGTCCGCCATGCAGTAGGCCGTTTTTCACTCTTGCATTAGGCTGTTTTTCTCTTGTATTTCCAAATGTTGAAGGTGGGGTACTCTTTTTCCCTTTTTCCCACTGGTTTTGGTTAAGGAGGGTTTTAATGAGCCCATTTAAGTACTTTATCCATGTATTCAATCAATTATTAATGTATGGTGAAAGCCCAAATTATCTAATAAAAAAGAATAATACATTATAAAATAAAGCAGTATCGATGCAGACTGAGTGAGATGTGTTGTTTGAAAGTATATATGGGGTGTTCATGTGGACAATATTATGAATCTGCTCTTTGTTAGAAGGGCCACAAGGATGTCAATTACTGTGTAAAATTGTGGATAAGTTGATCCAGCGTAATGTTCAAACTCAACCAGGTTGCCATGTACAGAAACTGAAGTCCTAAGCACTTCCTTGATCCAAAAGAAAATATAAAGATGTTTGGAGGGAGGCTTTAGCTAATTCAATTTCTTGTAGCAGACTTCCCTTCTTCTCATGTGAATTTCGAGATTTTTGCCTTCTTCCAAAGCTGTACCATCAAGCACCCGAGATGACACATCAATACGGCCAATACTGACCGGCAAGGACAAGTGATGATATGGCTGGCTGCCAACAAACGACAACCATGAAACTGTTCTTCAATGTGAGGAGGGTCCAGATTCTTTCCCTGCTGCTTCCTCTTCTCCACTTTTCTTTCACATGGTTTTGTTCTTTCTTTGCTTCATCCCTAATCTCACCAACTTTCATGTCAATTATCTCATTAAAACTTGAACTCCTTTTGAAAGCGACAAGCTCACATCTGGCGTTCATTTCCCACCAGGAAGTATTATCATCATAACTGATCACCCTATCAATTCCAACCAGTAAGATTTCCCCAGGTAAAAAAAATAAACAAAGAGAGTTAAGCATTCCATATTAATTACACTTACACTAGGCTGCAAAGCAGGTTTTAGAACCCCAGAATACTGCTACGACAAAACATTGAACAAGGGTTCAAACTGAGCACATGCTTTTTGCAAAAAAAATCAGTTGTTGAGAGTGGGATTTGAACCCACGCCCTTTCGGACCAGAACCTTAATCTGGCGCCTTAGACCAACTCGGCCATCTCAACTTGTTGTTATAATAGTTAAACTACACGATAAATCGTATTTTATTACCGTTGCCATTTCCAAACACTTATTTAGTCTCTAAAGTCAAAACCTGCAAATTACTTTCTACCAACAACATATTGAAACTAAAGATTTGCCAGCACAAAAAAATTGCAAGCTACATGAACTATCGAAAAGGGGAAGGACAGTATCAGGGTCCTAAAGAATAACAAAACTGAAGATAAAATGACTACAATCTAGTTAGTATGTGAACGACGACACTGATGAGATGAGACATAATTAGGTGGCGGTTTGCTGCTTTCCCTTGCGCACTGTTTCTAGCTCGGTTTCAGCTTCTTTCAAACGTTCATTCACAAATGACACCCTTCCTTCTAGTTCTGCTGCAGACCCTCTCGTGGGTCTTGAAGGCTGATATGGTGCAAGGAAATATTGAGAGAAATATTTCAATGCTGGTACCCCGCAAACCTGTCAAACACATAATAAATCTCAACATTTTCATTATTTTCCTCTTCTCAAACATGCTAACTATGAACACAAGCATACATATTCGAATGAAACCCAAAAGCAGGGGATACTAATTACCTCCTCTGGCAAGAGTGGTAGCTTTGTGATGTGGAACTCTTCATACAGTGCATGGAACTGATCAACATACTTCTGTTGCATACGCATTCTAGCCTTGAGTAGCTTCGATTCAACAAATTCTTCATCGAAGATCACTTGATTAATGATGATATTGTGAGTGTCAATCTCAAACTTAGTGAGTTCCTGAACCAGCCTTTCTGTCTCGTACAATGAAAGGAACTCCGGTATGCAAACACATACAAACGTTGTCATGTCCTGTCAGTCAGTCACCACAACGCAAAGTTTTAACTAGTACCAGCAGGATTAAGAACAAACCATTCCTGAAATTCATAACCAAAAGTAGATTTATGGCTGCTCTTACTGGATCCATGAATTGCCTATTTACTTTCTCTATCACATCTTTCAGTCCCTCGAGCCTCCCCAAGATTGCATCTTCACCAAAGTCATCCCGGCCCCAAATAGGGAAGTCAACTGCAGCATGATAAGAAGATAATCAATTAACACCAATCAATTAAACCTTCAAGGTTAAATTAAACTGATGATAGCATGATTTGCAGGCTCGAATGAATTTTCTCTATCAAGGACAATAGTATCTAAAGACGAAACACACACAACAGCATATATTGTTTTAACCAAAGGGGGTCTCTCAGTCACTCATATTGATCATGCGTTTCCACAAAGTGCCAAAATGTTAAACAGAAAAGTCTCAAGCTGGAATTCACCTGACTCAATAGGCCCCCGAATCTACTTTTCAAGGTGATCATCTTTGCTAGTGACTTCTCCAGTGTTGAAGGAAACTGCAATAAACGAAGTGTGTGGCCTGTTGGAGCTGTATCAAATACAATCACGGAATAGTCCATCGATTGAACTAACCTGCATTATGATGAGCACACACAGGGATAAGAAGATTGCAATTTTAATTATTGATTAACCAGATACTAATATAATTATCTTGTGCACCAGCTCATTGATGACCCATAATTGAAAAAAGGTGTTTCACTACAAGCTAATGGCAGCTCTTATAGAAGATAATTGGGAGTAGCTAGAATCAATATGTATGCATATCGTTGCTTGCTAAGAAATCCTATAAGTAGGAAGAAAATGAGAATAGATGAACTGGGAGATTATTGCTCATGACAGAGTATGAATGAACTGATCATAATCAAAATATCAAAGCAGGCTCTCCCACATAAAGCTCAATAATATTTATGAATAAGCGCCGTTGTTTGCATTGGTGCATTATATACCATATTGAATACTCTTCTAAGCTATCGATAATATTTATGATTAAGCAACCCTACAGCTCTGAAATAAGATATTCTATTGTTTACTTGTAAATATGTAAAACTCATGGTGTTAGTTGTCGACACATAGTTTGGAACACAATAAGAATCCCGAGTTATCGATAACATCATATAATAATAGTATATACTCAGAATTTCTAAATAAAATCAGACTGGTGAATATATCAATTATACAACAAAAACGGGAATATTAATTTTTTAACAGCATCAAATTATATTCCGATACAACCGTTCAGTTAAAAAATTTTATCATCTAATTTATCATAGCTCTAACGCCTGTTAATATTAGTATATTATCAAGTAATAAAAATTAAATAATATATCCCTTTTAAACATATTTGTGTAATACATTTTTGAGTAGTTTATTTTATTAAGATAATTTTTCAAAACAAAGAGAATTTATATTTACGAAATGTGTGAGCAATTAATAATTTTAAAACTAGTATTAAGTTTTAGTTGATATAATTAATCATATGTAATTTTTATTATAATCATAAGTTTTAAAATTGCATTATTTTGTAAAAAAAATAAAATGTATATATTTAAAACTAATTGATGATTAGAAATATTATTTCAGCTGTATAAATGATTTCCAAATGAATTTGATCAAACATTTAAATTAATTGTGTTGAAATTAATACTTTGTAAAGTATGATGCAAAGAACTAGTTTCAAGATCTGTAAATTTTATTATAAATATATATAATATTTAAGCATTTCGGATGGTACACGGCAATAATGAAGTAAGTAAGTTATTTGATACTTAGAATAAGGGAAGTTCTTGAATAGATGGGAATAACTAGGAATTTAATATTATTCCTACCAAACATGTCGTTCTTAAAGATACAAGTAAAACAAGTAACTCATACAGAAAGTGATTGCGAGCCTCACTTGAGCATTTCTGCAAAGCTCATTGCTTCATCGATTCCTGGGATTGCATTTGCCAACTCTGACGCAATATTATCTGGTGCACCATCTAAACCATGAGCTTCTTCATTCTCCAGAGAGGGATCTACCTCCTTTTATAGAGAGATACAGAGTAAAAGAAATAAGGAACATAAAAAGCTTACTGATTTCGGTTCCTATTTAATGGAGTAAAATATAAGACACCTGCAAGCAAAGGTCAAATATAAAGCTTATCCCCAAACTAAATGCAAACCCAGAATACAATGACCGACAAAAATAGTAGTACAGAAACACTCTGCTTTCAGTACAGAGTCATTTCCTATGTTCCACTTTGTCTCTTAGAATTAATACTAAATCTGTTAAGTTACTCTTGTGAAGTTAATTAGTTTTGTCATCCAATTAATTTATTATTTATGAAAAGTTTCACGGAAGTTGAAGATACATTAGTAGGAGCATTTATGCGGTGAAAAATAATGGCATCTGAAGCATGTAAGTTTCTAATATTACGAGGAGAGTTATGAGGAAGTTAAATCCTTAAAAGAAGAAGTTTAGACTTCTGGCTTTCTAGATACCCGCGTGTTAGTTGTTCCTAGGTGTTAATGGATTGTGCTAATGAGGTTGTAACCGTTGTAACTTGTGAGTCATTATGGCATTTGTTACTTGGTTAACGTTGGATAAGGGAAGTGGGTTTAGATCTAGCACTATAATAGATCTAGTAACCTGTAGCTTTGATCATCCCAACTTGTGGGGATCACATCCAAGAGACTTAAGGGTGGTTCTATGACAACTCAAAGGTAAAAACACCAACGGAAACACGGGAAACACGGGTTGATGAGTTGGTTGGATAATCCTCATGTAAACTTGTAATACTCATCTTCTTAAAGAAAGTTGTTCTATCTCCTCTCGTGGACGTAGGTCATGTTTGGACCGAACCACGTATATCCTTGCGTCACTATTTTATCATTACAATATTCTTGTGTTTTTTTTTCTTCTTTGGTAACCATGTCGATCTCACCACGATCCTGGGAAATGAGCCCGTAATCCTAACAGTCTCCTTATATTCTTTGTTGTTCTCAATAAACAACCTCAACTTTTTGTTATCTTGTGCACTTAGTGATATTGCATAAGTCGGTTTAACTGCAGATATTTGACTTTTTCCAGAATGACCTGAATCTTCTACATCAAAATGAATCCCGCCTATGGAAATGTGATGCACTTAAACAATTCAGGATGACAATCACTTCAAGAACAATCGTATTAAGTTACAAGAGGTGGGATCAGGTTGTATCTGCAGGCTGCAGCTCCTTTATGGTGAACTGTGACCTTTTTCTCTAAGTTGTTACTACTACCACATTAAGAATGGGAGAACCAAACTATTCCAATCTCAAAATGGGATAAAAGAACGCGGATTGCAGGTCTAATCTTCCGGACAAGATAAAATAATTCTGTAAGAAACGTTTTTTATTAAGGATGGTTCTACCCCTATGCATGTTTTAAAGTCCTCTATTTAAAAATTTTGCAGCGAATAACGTCAACAGTTATGAAGACCATCACTAGACGAACAATAACCGAAATCGCAATGCTGATGCACACATACCCAGATAAAACCACCAACATGGAGTAAATCAACAACATAGTAGAGATTAGATTACAAACCATGGCGTACAGATTGGAGAATCCAGTAACGAGAGTAGGGCTGTTAGTGAAACGTTGTTGGAAGGCGTCGCTGAGATTGTGGGCGGGATCCGTCGAGATAATAAGCACGGAGTTACGAACCTTAGCCAGTAGATTAGGATTGAGAGAATTGAGCTGCACGTTGTCTTCCCTACCCCACCTTTACCTCCGACGAATACCCATTTCAGCATATCCTGATCAAGGATATTCTGTACTGATCCCTCCGGTTGGTCTGGATCCGAAGCCATGAAGTTTCGTATCTAAAATTTTAATCTAACAACCGCTTGATTCTGGGAATCTGGTGATGGAATTGGTAGCCGGTGTCCGTGGCCTGGTGAGTGTTTGGACGGAAGCGGCCAGAGCGAAAATGGAAAGAGATAGAGGTCGTTGGCGTTGCCGGGCGTTTTCTTGCCGAGATATCACTTCTGCATTTTCATTTTTTAGAACATTTTCAATAACAGTTTTTTTACAGAAAAATCATTTTAAAGTTGTTTTTACATCATTCTAGAAGTCATTCACTATTTTTCTATTTTCAGTTTATTTATGAACGTTTGATATAAAAGATAAAAGAGTAGATCTATATATAAAATGATGTCATATTATTTTAAGATGTAACTAATATTTGTCAATATGAAATAGATCGATTTTAGTATGTTTTTGATTTGTTTCATACGGTTATGCAGATGGTAAATTTGAATACTTTAATTGATGAGTTTTTAATTCAAAGTTAACCTTGTGTTTCAACATTATAAATACATAAGTAATATCTACTAAAAAGCGTACTTGTGTGATTAGTCTGACACAATGTCATAAATTTACAATTATTTTTATCAAAAGATCTATTGAATAAGTATTTTTGCTATTAGGTAAGAATGACAAATTTTGCCGAACAAGTAAAACAACTCTTCAGCAGCACGGTACACAAAACTCTCCGTTACTTTGTTGGATTAGCATGTACATCTTTCTTGGCGGGTAGTTGGAGTTTGGAACCGTAGCACGCTCATCCCCTCTTCATATCTTTGTGAGTTAATTGGTTGACAAACTTCGCTCCTTTCCACCTCCCGAACAGAGAAGCACTAACTCACCTGAAAGAAGACATCTGACCTTCTTCACTACGCCCCTGGTGTCGATTCTAGCAGCACGGTACACAAAACCTTCTTATCCTTTTGGTACCAATAAATTGGTTAAGTTTACCCTCAGTACTTAACTCTGATCTATTGCTTCCAAAATAGTACAAGCTAGCATGTCCAACAACATCATTTTCAAGCCTTCATTTTTGCACGTATAAGGATGTATCCTAGACGTAGGTAGTCTACTAGAAAGACCAACCTTCAACCACTAATTCACAATACAGCCAAAAGCAGCTGCAACAAACAAGCACTGAAAAAATCAAATAGTCAAGTGTTCCAACTTCTTGGAAGAATGAAAAGATGATTAATCACCCATTGATTCATTGGATTCGATACGATTCAAACATCTTAATTAAGGATCATCATGGTCAATTGTTGATGCCGCTCTCACGGTGCAGTCGTCGAGGAGGCATCATTGGAAAGAGATGCTGACAAGATTCCAACGGGTTCCAAAGTTGAGTCGGCTGCAATACGCAATAGTAATGTGATGAAGGAAAAGAATGGGCAAGGAATTTAGTGAATGGGGTACAATATGTGCCCTGGAGTGGTGCGTCTTGTGCAGGATGGGGGTGTACCCGCCGGTTGGATATTGGCCTTTGTATCCAATGTAGAGTTGTGATCAATATGGTTGGTGGGGTCAATTGCAAGGATGGGGTGGTGGTTTTAGTTCGCCGTATGATTTTGGTTTGGCTGGAGGTGTCCTGGACATGGGCAGGCCAATCCCCTTCCCCCAGCTCTGAGCGTGCCCGATGGCTCTAACGGGGTACTCAGTTATGGGGCAGCGGGGCCTGGTGTTAGGGAGCCAGTTTCCATTTGTAAACCGTTATTTGGAAGGGGACCGGACCCCGATCCGGTTATAGAGGATATTGTCAGAAATGTGAGGGGAGAAGCGGAGGAAGAAGATGTCATGGGGTTTGATAAGATGGGTAGTGGTGCAGAATTAGGGGCTGATCTTGGACCTTGTGGAGATTTTGACAGACCGAGTTCTGAGCATATTGCTCCCCAGGCTCAGAGGATGAAGGAAGAAGTAAATGATATCGGCCTTAGGAACCTCTTCGAAGACCTGGAATTCCATTAGGTTTCAAGCCAGTTGGGGGGTCCTTTAGATCGGATGATGATCCCGAGGATTCGTTTGTGAAAGAGGAAACGAGACAGACGCTCATTCTTCCGAAGAAACTTGGATGCTCTATCTCTGATGAGGATCACACCCTGAGCAATTTTGAAGGGATTATTCGTGAGCAGAGAACAAGTTATCATCAGAGATGTCAGGCTGCAAGAGAGGGTCGAAAGAAGATTCCGATGGGTGCTCAAGGAACACCTTCAAGGAGAGGTCAAGAAAGGTTCTTGGGACAAGAACTTTAGCCTTTAGTAAGTTGTCCTGTGTAAGCAAGGTTGCCATGAGAGGCAAAAAGAAAGCTAAGTAGAGATAGGATTGGGTTCCTCCTATAGTTTCTTTGAAAGGTTGGACTAGAAAGGTATGTGAGGCTTGAGTCGGTTTTGCCTTGTTGGTCCCTTGTTTTGCCCTTGGGGTAATCTAAGCCTTGTGCCTATAATTATAAAAAAATTATCAAAGATCATAAAGATTTCTTGAGATCTTACTACGGAGAGAGTGAAATGCGCGCTAGCGGATGATCATAATGGTGTTGTCTTAATTAGGCATTTAAAACGGCTTGGTAGGATGAGGTTGAGGAGTCTCGTTCAAGATCAGTGTTGAGAAAATCCTAAAATTCTTAGCATCATGAGCTGAGAGTCTGATCAAGAGCACTTGACTTTGTCTAGGATGACATTATAAGTCTTTCGAGGGAGGTTTGAGACATCCTCTTTCTTCAAGTATTAAGCTATATATCTATCTATGTACATTGATCCATGACATTGGATTTGTCAAGTGTAAACCTCAATAGACTTTAAGAACAGGGTTTTGTTGATGAGTATTGAAGTGACTCTGTGTCACAATAGATGCATGAACCATGTCGTGTCGAGTTGCCAACAAGAACTGAAGAGGGAATAATGAATTAAAATGTTGAACTCATACGCTCCCATATAATGTGGCATCAAATATGTGCGGGACATGACCGTTGGGTATGACAAGATTAGGTCGTATCTAGGCTGGGTCTGAGTCATAATTACAAAGAGAAACAATTATAATTCCTGTAAAACCCTTCAGTTAGAGAGACTAGTTATGTTTTTACCCGCTTGTTCCAAGCTAGAAATAGTTGAACAAAGTGTGTAGGAGGCTCTTATTCAGGTGTGTTTGCACTTGATTGCAAGTTTAGGTAAATCACAACTTGTTTTGTCTTCCACAATTGTGGAATTTAGGCCTTCTAGCCTCTAATTATTGTAAAAAGTAGGGGTGTTCATGGAAAACCAAAATCGCCAAACCGGAACTGGTGAAACCGAAACCGGAAACCCGTCCGGTTACGGTTATTGATTTTGACAAATCCGGTTAACTGGAAAATCCGTTTAAGCATTTAATTTTTTAATTTTTTTGAGTATAAGTATAAAACTATATGGATAATTATTAGACTTACCAAAAATAAATATACAATTATATAGTAATGGTTAGAATTATACCAAAACCAATAAATCTTATCAAAATCGGCGGGTAATCAGTTTAATATCACACCAAAACCGGAAAAACTGCACATTGTTTACTAATAATAAGAAAAAACACATAAATCTATATCATTTCAGTTAACCGTTAAACTGGTAAAACCGCACCGAAACCAACAGTTAACCGGTCCCAGTTAACCGCTTCTAAATGAACAGGTTACAGTTATCAAATTGACTAACCGATAATCCGGTTAACCAGTTTCTGATTAACTGAAAAGTCTGTTAACCTCTTATGAACAACCCTAGTAAAAAGAAACTTACTAGCGAGTTCAAGGGAATTTTGATTAGATACAGTATCATTTATCATAAATATTTATCATTAGTGATTATTTTTGTCTCAGTGTGTTTTTTTTTTCACTTTTTGACGCCTACTATTGGTTTCAAAGGGTGTGCTCTTGATTGTTGCATTACACCTAGTGTGATAATGATATCATGATATTTAAAACCATAACTCAACTATCAACAGTTAACTTGCACAGATCGTTTGTAACTTCCTTCTCTCACATGTGTCTTTTTTTTTTGTAACATCCTTTTCTCACATGTGTCACTATAAACATAAAATACCGGCAAAGTCTTCAGGTTTGAAAATGGGTGGTGTTTGGATTCTAAATGTGCAGAGATAGTTGTTGATGTCTGGAGTAACAACTATCCTAGTATTATCACCCCTCTGGAGTTGTGTGCCAGGAAGCTTAGTGAGTGGAAAGGTTGGTCTATATCCAAGATCAAATGGAAAATTAACAATAAGAGGAACGAACTGGGTAAGATTTCCATCAGTGATAGTTCTTTGGGTGCTATTAATAATAGGAAGAGACTCCTCCTGGAAGTTGATTTACTCTCCTTCCGTGAGGAAATCTGGTGGAAGCAAAGATCTAGAGATAAATGGATAAAGAAGGTGACAAGAACACGGGTTATTTTCACGCAAGGGCTACCTCGGCGAAAAGACCCAAAGAGATCTTTGGGTTAAAGGATTCAAGGAATACTATGCAATACTCTTGGCATAGGATTGAATACATTGCTAGAGAGTACTTCCAAACTCTGTTTACTACAGTTTATCCCCAGGCTGACAGTGATTTTATTGAGGCAGTGGATGGTCGTCTCAATCCTAGATTTGTCAATGAACTCGCGAGACCATACTCTAGAGTTGAAATCTCTACGGCAGTGAAACAACTGGGAGCTAACAAAGCTCTGGGGCCAGACGGATTCTGAAATACCCTGAACTTAATTAGGGTGATTAAATTACTCTAATACGATATTGAGGGCCTATTAGTGCCTAATTAATTTTGGTAGAAAGAATAAATCCAAAAGAAATAAGAAAAACACTTAAAAGTGCGAAAACGCTAAATTGAGCGTTAGGTGACCCTAGGAGAAAATACAACCTTGAATAGGGTATTAAATGAATTTAAAAGGCTTAATAATGCCTAAATAATATATGGGAACAATTCCCGAAGAAAACGGACCCAAATAATGTAATAAAACTCTAATAAAGCTTTAGCGCACGTTTTTCGAGAAAACCCGAAAACGTGACTTTGAGTGGTCAAACGAACCCGTGAAAATTATAGTTCATTAAATAAATATAAATAAACATTAATGGGAGTATAATAACCATTAAAATTAAAGAAACGAGAAAATTCCAGAAAACGGGCCCGGTTAGTGAATAGTGCTAAACCGGGTAAATAAACGAGTGTTTTCTGTAAAAGACGAAAAACGCTCCAATGTGAATATATTAGTGGGCCGGTTTTATTAGTGTAAACAGCCCCCTCACACATGACTAGTTAACTAGTTAAATAAGTCAAAAAGCAATAAAGTAAAAAGTGGAAAAAGTAACTTATACCCCCACCCACTCTCTCTCTCTCCTCTCATTTTTTCCTTCCCTCACGTGAAGCTCCTCTCTTCCTCTCTTTCCTGGCTCTTCTTCTTCCTCACGGTAATATGCAGCTCCTCTTGGACTTCCATGGCTACTCCACTCTCTCTCTCTTCATGCCCAAGCTTCATTTAAGCTCCAAATAAAAAACAAATCACATATTTGAACTCCTCTCATCATCCTCTATCATTCTATCTTTTCAAAATCCAAAAAGGAAGAACTTCATCTCCATGGGTTTTCCCCATTTGAAGAGAAAATAGCACCAATGTGTATCTTGGAGTCTCCTCTTTCAAACAAGGTAAAAATCTCCATGAAAGACCTCACTTTTCTCCATCTCTTAAGTATGGCCGATTTTGCCCTCTCTCTCTTACCTTGTTTTTCTTCTTGTTTTTGAGCTTCATTTCACCCTACAATGGTGGAGTAACTCCCTTCTTGATTCAAGGGGAGAGAGAACACCTCCAAAATCTCCAAAGGAAAACCCTAACTTGTGCTCTAAGCCCTTTTTATTGAATTAGAATTCTCTAAGGGTTTAGAAGAATAATTAAAATGCATTTTTGTGTTTCTTGGGTGTTGGGATGGAGTTTGGAAACTCCATTCCCTCTTGGCCGATTTTGGATCAAGAAAGAGAGAAGAGGAGAATGGAAAAGGAATTGGAAGATCAAGGTAAAATCTACCTTAAACCTTGTTTCAATTGCCTTAGGATATGGGATGGGTTAAATAAATTAATGAACCTAAATTATGAATTGAAATCCATGTTGGATAATGTGTTGGGGAAAGCTTGAGAGAGTTTGTAACTTGTGTTGATTTAAGGGCCTAAGTGCCATTGTATTGGAGGCTTGAGTTATATTGTTGTCTGAAGAGATTTTGATGAGTTGTGGATTTATATTATGTGCTAGTAGGACCCTTGTATGGGTGTGGCTAAATTAGGAATAAAATTGGTGAGAGTTGATGATTTGGGATATGTTAAAGTTATGGGGAGGTTATGGCGAAATTTGGTAGAAATAATGTGTTCTAGGTGTTGTAATGAGTAAGAGCAACCTAGGGAATGAACTAGGTATTGGAAGGGATCTATTTGGATTAGTTAACCCCTCTTGAGTGGATATAAGGGTAGGAAAAGGAAGAGGCAAAATCTGTAGCAGAGGAGTATTGGAATGCTTTGGAAAAGCAAGAAAAAGAGTTAGTGTTAGAATAGTGGAAGTGAGAGTTGGACTTAGTTTTAGTAGTGCCTTTATCTAGGAATGAATTTGGGATGGTCATTAGGTGATTGGTGGTAAGGTTGGTAAGGAGTAAAAACAAGCAAGAAGGAGTTAGAAATGCATAAGTGTGCAAAATGCAAGAAGGTGAAAAGTGAGTTTGTTGAATTTGAGCAAGAATTGGGTGGTGGATTAAACCAAAGATTTGGAGTGGTTTAAGGTGTGTTTTGAGGTGTTTAATTATGTAGGAAACTTGTGGAAAGTTTATGGAAAGATTAGGGGTGGATTAAGGGTTGATTAGGGGTTGAAAATTAACCTTAATAACAGTTTTTAGCAGGGTCCGGGACTTAGGATATGTACCAAGTCCCGGACCGCATAAAAAAACAAGTCGAAACTGAAAACAGGGGGTGGTCCGGGACTATAGTCCAGGACCAAGTCCCGGACCAGATAAGAAAATCAGCCGAGAGTATGTTAATGCATTGGTCCGGGACTAGGGACCCGGACCATGCCTGAAATGCACCTGTATGTGTTTTTAAGGGGCTAAAACATGGGGGATTGAATGGTATTGGTTTTAGGAGTTATTTAGGAGTTGTTTGGTGACCTTTAAAGGTCCTAAGAAGTATAAACAAAGGGTGGAGGTGATTGAGAAAGTTGTGAGTTTAAGTACATTAAGTTAAACCGAAATAACGGGATAACAAGGTAAGTACGGGAGAGTAGCAATTATGCACCTACCGTAACACTTTAATATTAATTGAACCATTTGACATGTAACTAGTGGTTCAAGTGTAAGACACGAGGAACGTGGGAACACCCGGTAAAGTTACCCCGGTGAAGGTATGATTTCCTCATGCTCTGTATCCTAACTTGGTTACCGATTTGTGTGCTTGTTTGATTGTGTGATCACCTAACAAGATAAATGCACGAATCGGATTTTGTGCACTTAATAGTGCTTGTATTGTATTGTTGTTTGTTGGATTGAATTTAAAATAAGTTTGTATAATTCATGAAATGGATGAATGATGAATGAGTTGCTTGCATGTGATTGTGTACTGTAGTTCGACTCATAGTTGAGTCTTGTTTGATTAGAGACTCGAAGGGAGAGTTAAGTTGTGAAATAATTAAAATGATGCAACACACGATAACCATCGATTAGTGGTCAATGATAAATCAACTTATAATTGACTCAAAACAAGAACAAGCGACACATGGGACTAGTGAACGTCCTTAACTTCAATAGTCGACCTCCTATGCAAGGATGTGACTCAATGTTAGGAAACGAACATAGTTCCTAAGTAATGGAGGTGTAGGGGCGACCCTTAAATCGGCAGATACAACGAGATAGGAAAATATCCTAAGTTGTATGATAGCATCGAGAAAGATGCGGCTGACTGGTATTATATATGTATTATATATGAGTACCTATTGTTACTAACGCGAGAGCTGGGTTAGGGGGATTGTGAGTCACACGTGCAAGGAAGAGGAAGCAACAGAGCGTATGTTTCCGAATCCATGGTCGACTCCCTTGTTACCAGGCCGTGTGCCACATAGTGGTGCCCGACTAGAGTAAGACTCGCAGTGCTTACCCGTCTAAAAGAGGTAAGCTGGGTATTGTGGGATAAGCAAAGGGGAACATGAGAGAATGTTTCTAATCCCGTATTGAGATTATAAAAGCCCGGTGGTGGGACCTAAGTATGTCTCTGCCCGGAGGCCTTCGAGGCTTAACCTAAAATTATTCAAGAGTAGAATAATTAAGAAACTAGATCGGGACCGAGGGTGTCTAATGATCTAGGAGTTAAGTAAAACTACCCGGTAGGGGTGGAAAGTTGGTAAATGACGAGAATGAAACTCACTTGAGATATGGTCTCTCAAGGTTTAAGAATAAGGTAAATGAATTTACCGAGCTGGATGTGATAACTGTGTGGATTGTATTCCTGGATGGAATGTGGAGTGTTGTGTGAATGTACATGTATGATGTATCGTTGTATTGCATGCTGTTTGAACTAAAAGAACCGCATGCTCTCGACCAAATAGTCGGTGTACCCTCGCTAGTACGCGGGGTATACGGAAGTCATATGCAGCAATTTTGCTGAGCCCCTTGGGGCGATGTTTTTATTTTTCCAGGTACAATGAAGTCGGTCACCGTTCGAGAGTAGGACGAGGTTGTGATTAAGCAAGGGTAGTTGATTATTTGTACTGTTGTGTTATGGAAATGTAAGACCGAATGGTCATTAATAATATTGTAGATACTCGGTATAGTATTAAATTGAGATTGTATTGTTTACCATGGGATTGAATGTTTGTATTTGGTTTGTGATTTGATAAGGGAATGGAATGTATCATTTGTATAGTGTACTCGGTAGAGACCCATCAGACCGATAGTGTGATGTATCGTTGTTTGGAATTGGCCTTGTTAGTCACGTGGGTGGCTAACGGCATTGTTTCACCCCTGGTCGTATTAAAATTTCCGCTGCTTACGTGTTGATAATGGAGACGGGTTAGGAGTAATGGTATGATTACCGGTAGGGGTGTTACAAAAAGTGGTATCAGAGCGAAGTATCGCTCTGATGGTCTGAATACCGAGTTTAGGAAAATATCGAGTTAGGAATTAGAGACTTAGGGCTAAGGGTTGAGTGTTAGCGTGAGAGGTACGCTAGATAGGAACATCCAGTGTGATCTCGATACCTACATAACCAGTCCGCCCTCCGCAACCCCCGTTATAAGTTGGGGAAGGAACACCAGAGTGATAGAAAGACCTCTGTTACTCGGAAAACCCGATCTGGCAGTTGTAAGATAGACTTGTGAAAAGAAGAAACCGGACATTCGATAGATCCCTAGAATTGGAAATCCCAAAGACGGTTCCCGTTGGAGCAACAATAACCGTACTTAACGGCAGAAGATTAAAGATCCTAACCAGAGGATACTTAAATTTGTGGCACCATGGGGCAACGTGCTTCGCAGTCGCGAGAACCATGTGCAGCCACAAGAAGGGAAGCATAACTACGCAATGAAGCAAAAAGCCAGAGTAACAAAACTGAGACAAGAGAGTCTGTGGACTGCAAACGTTGACAATACCGTCAACAACACGCAACCGACGATGGAAATAGTCAAGGTTGGATAACTCCAAACCTAAAACGCCAAAGGGCGGTAATACCCAAATAACATAGTGCGGACAACTATGGAAGTAATTATTAAGCTTACACTAGCAGGACTACCATGTAGTTCCTAATGATCTGATAAACCTCAGTAACCACCGCCAAGTATGGGAACGAGCTATGGAGCAAGGTACATGGAGTACCACAAGGATCGGGAAAGCACCCGTATCAACGACAACCATGTCAAGAACACTGAGGAGCCACTCGGGAGTTGATCATTAAGATCAAAAATGGACGGAAAATCCAATAAAACCATCACATACTGATGAAAACAACTCCGTGATCGGTACATGACAACCTGAAAACCGACGTACCCGCGCACTTGCCAAGGCAGTGTAGCAACAACAAGACAACTGGAAGACCTCGGGATCACTAACAAGTACTTACTAAGTACCACTATTACAATGGAAGCAAATGAAGGATCACTAATCCTAAGGAATTGAAGAATCGACCTTGGAAAGGCCTAACGGCCTGACCATTATATTAATGAACATACCAGTCAGCAGGAAGCTGTACTTGGTCAAAGACCCCAAGCATGGCGATGCCATGAAGATTTTCTTTCAAACTCGAGATTTTATTTCAAAACCCAGAAATTTTCTTTCAAAACCACAACTTTTCTTTTTAAACCTCAGATTTTAAAACCAAACCACAGAACCACGGTGGGTATCATAGAATGATACCAGAGGAGTTGACAATAGAATATTTCACCTAGGCGTGTGCCGAGCACTACGAGTGTACCCAATTACGGGATGTGGGACGACCGCACTCCGAAGGAGCTTACGGGCCTGACAGACCATTCGTGAGTTAGTTGGGTAGATGGCAACGTACCAATACGGTACCCCACGTATGTATACATGTAGTGTACGAAACACGGGAAGTAGTCAGCACCGTTCTACGGACCATAAGTGAATACAAATCCGAACAGTTACATACCTAGAATAATCGAAGGAACCCAGATGAGCTTACAAACTAAAGGAGTCAAGAACTCACCTCAGGAGGATAAATGAGAGTAAAAGTGCGAGAAACACTAGTAATTGACTAAAGACATTGGATATGTCTCAAGAACTAGAAACAAAAGCATGAAACAGCCGGAATGGATACCCGGTCTAAAAATAATTAGGCAAACGCCTAGCATGAACACACAAATGTTCAAAGAACAAAGTGGAATACCCAGAGTGATCATCTAAGGTACCAGAGGATACCGATCACCACCGAAGGAAATATCAAACCTGTTATAAACATAAGGAAAAGCATCAACGGCCTACCCGAAGGACGGGAGACATACAACCCTAAATGGGACATCGAATAATCCAGAACCGCATTGCGGAGGCGACATAACATACTCAAATGTTAGCCGGATTTAACAGCATAATCGACACACCCAGGAGCAATCCACAAAGGGTATCAAAGTCAACATAGTTGAACGGAGTATCGTAATAAGAGCACCAAGGCTATAATGAACACTCGGTTGGAACACTGAAGGGATCCCACTTAGCAGGGGATGCCCTAAAACAGATGAATGGCACTCATCGATACCAAAATACTTAAAGGGTCTCCAACGGACGGAAGCGTGATGCGGTGAATTCATCACGGAGCCCAATGCTACCTCCAACCGTTTAGCGGTATAAGGAGAAGTAATTATGTGTAAACCGCTTATAATGAGCAGAACTCTAGGCGACATGGCTAGTATGCCATCGGACTATTACAATACATAAATCCAACGGTTGCAAAACTGGACGTGAACCATATGGGAGTTGTAAAGAATGACGCCAATAAGATCGTTTAATAACTAACAAGCAAGGATACCCCTCGTTATTGTGATACCGCAAAAACGGAGAACATACGGATCCTAAAGAGGAGGATACCATCAATGAATGTCTGAAAATATATCTCTTTCAGAATTACTAATGTAGTGAAGCTTGAGCATCAAATCATTCCAAGCGAAAATTGTAACAGATGAAGCCAAAGAAAGCTTTGATTGTAGGGCAGTAACTAAGGAGTAATCGGTTAAGAAGTAATACGGGAAGTATGAACGGAAGTGGAAAACCAATAACGCTCAAGGAGCTCAGAGATATAAAAGAATGTCATATGCTATAATCAGCCAAGTAAATGGCAAACCATTGAATAAATGGTAGAAAAACATGTGCAGAAGCTAATGAAATAGCAGATGCCATGGAAACCAATGACGTAAATAAATACGAACATGGTGCGCAGCAAGCGACCAATACATGTGGATAAATCATACAATGAGATGGAGTTGATGAATAAAGATGATAGACAGACCGAGAAACAAGGAAACAATATTCACTCCTATTGCAATCTCACAAGAGATTTACTGCCCAGGGGTTTACGCCTCTGCACTCTATAGGACTGAGTGTTTTGGTATTGCACTTGTGCGGTAATGATCGAGTGGGATAGCTAGGAAGTTGGGAAGATGAAAATTGTGGGAAAAGGTAGAAAAGAAACGTGCGAAGTCATAAGGACCGAAGCATAGGAAATGTAAGGTCATAATTGAGAAGCTACTGACAATAGAGGAAACACTATAACTAAGTAGCGGCTCACCCTCAACTGACAATATGTCGGGAGAACCAAGTGAATAAGCACTCAAGTACACAATAGTATGTACATGGATTCCAGAGAGCTGGATAGAAAACCTATAACTCATTGAGTTCGCGTACGGTAAAAGAATACCACGCCTGATTAATAGACCGTGTTCCTAAGATAAAAAGGGATAAAAAGGATATTGTATAACACATTAAGAGTAACGAAAAGGGTAAATAAACCCAAGTTATCAAGGTCGCACAGCGGAAGCTAGTGGGCCCAAAATTCTAAAGGATTAATACACCTAGTGAATGAATGCATGATTATCAATGCCTTGAAGCCTCTAAGGCTAGAACCGAACCCGGTTAAGAGTTAAATAACTCCGATGAAAATTCTTGGTGCAGGGACTAACCAACAGTGTGGTTAAGACCCTTTGACCAGAATACATTGTATAATAGACCGCATGGAAGTTGAACCACTCCACGACGGCTGAATGCCTTCGACCTATGACCAATGTTGACACATGGTAGATTACGTGGACGTAATCTCTTTTTAAGGGGGTAGAGCGAAAATCGCTAAGTGTATGTTTCACGTGATAAGGGCGTAAACTACTATGCGCATAGCGCAAAAGAATTTGTTTTGATGATGGTTACTTATGTTTTGATGATGGGTACTTATGTTACATAAACATTTGTACTCACTCACTGTGGAAATTATGATTATTTGTGAGATTTGAAGTGGAAAGGAGTAGAGAAACTTCAGGGGAATTAGAGCCCCGGTGGCATATGTCTATTTGAGATTTGACATAGTATTTGATTTGGGATTAGATATGGTGTGGATGAGTATATTTGGGAAATTTATTGAGGAGTACTAATCGGTATGGAACCGATGTTGAACCTAGTGGGAAGTGAGTCCCCTAGGTAACTTGATTTGATTGTATGTGTGTATAATTTGAGGATAGGAATTGATTGATTTTATTTGGGAATGAATGGAGGATAGAAAACCGAATGGAGTTACAACAGGTATTGAATTTCTTAAGTAGGTATCGGGAGATAATTGAGGATGATCGATGGACCGAGTTGCATCGTTTGGAGATGTTTGCTTTGTTTTCATGACTAGAATGATTAAAAGATAGAACATGGTAAAAGATTGAATTACATGCTTGTTTGAAATGGAAGTGTGAAGTCGAACTTGATTTACTAGTGATCAAGGGAGATGGAACACAAATTGGGGCGGAGAGATGGTTCATCACCGATGCTGATCACATTGGGGTTGAATGATTCTTGCGGCTCCCTGTAAGTGGTCATAAGTAATCCTGCTAGGATAAATGCAGTAAGCATGGATTGGGTTTAGTGTGGGGTTGTACTGTTACGTTGCTTGTGTTGTACTGGCATGTACACACGGTTAAATTGCACTAGGATAATTATTTGGTGTTGCACCGGTATGTGCATGGTTGAAAATTGTTTTGCGTTGCACTGGTATGTGCACGGGGTAAATTGTTTTGTGACGTACTGATATGTAAGCATGTTTGCATGGTACCGGGGAAGTATGTTGTGTGGTGTTGGTAGGTACCCACGGTTGTTAAATTGCTTGTTGAATGATTTGGTGTGTACCGGTATGTAGACACTGGCTGGACTGACTTTGAGCCTGTAGGGTTATAGAGATAATGACCTCGGCACACGATATGTCTAAATGACCAACAATCTTAGACTCACTAACTTTGTGGGCAAAGTTCTTTAAGGGGGTAGATTGAAATACCCCGAACTTAATTAGGGTGATTAAATTACTCTAATACGATATTGAGGGCCTATTAGTGCTTAGTAATTTTGGTAGAAAGAATAAATCCAAAAGAAATAAGAAAAACGCTAAATTAAGCGTTAGGTGACCCTAGGAGAAATACAACCTTGAATAGGGTATTAAATGAATTTAAAAGGCTTAATAATGCCTAAATAATATATGGGAACAATTCCCGAAGAAAACGGACCCAAATAATGTAATAAAACGCTAATAAGCTTTAGCGCACGTTTATCGAGAAAACCCGAAAACGTGACTTTGAGTGGTCAAACGAACCCGTGAAAATTATACTTCATTAAATAAATAAATAAACATTAATGGGAGTATAATAACCATTAATATTAAAGAAACAAGAAAATTCCAGAAAACGGGCCCGGTTAGTGAATAGTGCTAAACCGGGTAAATAAACGAGCGTTTTCTGTAAAAGACAAAAAACGCTCCAGTGTGAATATATTAGTGGGCCGGTTTTATTAGTGTAAACAGCCCCCTCACACATGACTAGTTAACTAGTTAAATAAGTCAAAAGGCAATAAAGTAAAAAGTGGAAAAAGTAACTTATACCCCCACCCACTCTCTCTCTCTCCTCTCATTCTTTCCTTCCCTCTGTAGACACCAAAAATTCTCACCCCATAAAGCAAATTCCGAAATAATAAACACAATAAGAGGGGTCGTCGCCTTTCTTTGTCAAACACGTATTGACGTGCATGCCAAAATGAAACCATCGTTTTATAGTCTTTTTCAAAGCATTTCATAAAAACAAGATTTTACTAAAACGAATTTTCAAACGACAATACGGTTTTAAACTCATCACGTTTTGAATCTTATTTTTAATTGTATCCCATAATTTCATCTCACTATATTATTGTTCTCATTTGTATTGTATACTTTCCTTCTGAAACGGTAACATTTTTTAGATGAATTATCCGGTCAGAATTAAGGTTTTTGTATTATTTCCTCCATCTATGTGTTGAGTTCTGAGTTAGCTTAGTCGGTTAGCATGTCCACTGGAAAATCAACAGGTAGGGGGTTCGAATCTGGCAAACAATTGGACGCGTTCTATTTTCTTCCCCGCCCGCAGAAGAACTCTTGTTTTAATTTCGTATGCTAATATACTGAGTTCTGTCATAGCTTAACTGGTGGAAGCATGCAAGGGGTACGCTAGAGGTCATGAGTTCGAGACTGGGAAGCTGCTAAAACTCATTTTGCCTCTTCTATCCCCCTGGTCCGATTTTTGCCCCAGATAAAGCCCAATTCTCTTGTCAGCCCAGATAAAAATCAGTTCATAGCCCATGACTCAACAAAAACCCTAACATGACATCTGTTTACTCCCTCCTTCATTATAAAACAATCAAAAAACCCTACAGTATGCCCAGGTTCTTACCAGCCGACGCTAATCCCAAAAAACGTTCCAATTGTTCTGGTTCAGCCTTCTCTTTGTCTGCTCGAGCCTTCAAACCCGAAAAACTTCCATCGTGCTTCCACCCTTCGACCCAGATCTGTCCCTTGCAAGTTTCACACCTGAACTTTGTTTCTCTTGGTTCCGAAAAACGACGCGAGACTCATCCCCACTGTTGTCTTCCCCGACGACCCATTGCTGAACCTTGAACCACCCGCTTTCGACATTCTGGGATTAGAGTAAGTCGCGTCCCGTCAGGCGAACGATTTTCATTTTGCTTCCCTCTCCTTTCTTGTTCTCTTCCTTCGTTATTTGTTTTCTTTCTCTTATCACCGGACTCTTTTTTCTCTTTTCAACCTTGAAGAACCCTTCAGAGTTCAGCTTCAATCACGTTACTCTTCTGTTTCTCGTATTCGATTTCGCATTGCATATGTTTAATCCGGCTTCAACTCACTTTTGATTCCGAGTTGTAAAATGACGTTTTTATTGGAATAGAAGAGCTAGTTTATCTTCACCCGTCTGTAGTTTTCTCGAAAATTCAGAATCAGAGCCTCGAATCTTCATTCGGGTGTGTCTGGTTCCAGGAAATGCTCGAACATAATGTTCAGTTGTTAACGAGGAATGGAGAAGGATTTATAGATAATCCCTCTACTTGGCATGCCCTAGCCTGATATGGGCATTGTAGCCCACGAACATGGCGAAGAATCCAAGTGCATGCCTAGCTCGAGGTTTCCCACCTCAAGAGTTCATCAGATTTTATCCTGTATTATTGTCATTCTGTACTGACAGATTATCAGTTCTGACCAATTTCTTGTTTGAGGAATCCACGGTAGTAATGCTTGGATTGGAAGAAAGTTTTGCTACAGTTTAGTCTTGAAGTTCCGTGCGAAATTTCTGGTTATTTTCTTGGGTCTTTATTTCTGATCCGAGTCGGCTGCTAAATCCCCTTTCACTACCTATGTAACTTGATACTATATACTCTGCCTTTGCGTTGGATGTTTCTCTGTACAGGTTGCGAGGATGTAACCTCTGTTTCATACCCCGCCTCTTTTTCTTTTTGCCTTTGCCTAATTATGATTTTTGATCTAACCTGGTTGAGATTTTTGTGTTGGTGTTATTCTACTTTTGTTGGTGACTTGCAGGAGATTCCCTTTGTATCCATCTCTGGTACTTATCCATTAAACCTAAAAGGTTTCGTGCCTTCTGTTCATTGGTACGGTAGTTTGAGCAACATATATGGTATCTCTGTACATGTTTTGCTTCTGATTGATGTTTTGCAAAAACGAGGTCTGCCTGGCATTGTGAGATTACTGACCGTGGCTCCTTGATGGTCATTTCATCCTGCTTGAATATATATCTGTCTATTTCAAATCGGTCCTTGTACACCTTGGCTGGTCTCTTCTCTGTTTAGGCATAGTGTCGATAATGCAAAACTTGCTCTGGTCTGTTCTCTGGCTGCTTGATCATGTCAATAACAGAAGTTGATAAGGGAGAGGTAATTTAGCAACCTAAGAATAGATGTTTATACCCCACTGCTTTCTGTGATTGGAGACTTCTTATTAAAATAGGAGAAGGGTGGGTGATTTTGTTTAGGCCATTTCTGCATAATCTATATTGTTATAATACCTCAGAGTGGTCTAATGAAGAGTTCAGTCTTTAAACAGTAGATGAGGATTTAGAAATAACCGAGAAAATAGCTAAAGAAGAAAACTGGGTTTATATTCGGCCTGATAACCGAGACTAGTAGCAGAAACTCTTAGATCCCTTTGTAGAGCTCCCTTTCGTTTCTAAGACGCTTTTGAACGGAAATATAGTATCTAATGATGGCCCAGTATAATCTTGTTTACTTCTAAAGTTAGTAGCATTAGGTTCCAAAATTTGCATGTTGCAACGCATTTGCCTGGTTGTCAATGATGTCGAAACGGGACCGATTCTGTTGAGGTTCGGGTGTGCTTTTTTGGTTAATGTTAATCTGTTATGCATCACGTGGTCCATCCTCTGTTTATTCTTTTCACTGCTATGTATGCATATACTTTTCTTGTAATCGTGTTGTTTTTTTTTAAATTCTTATTTAAACCCTAGATGGCCCCTTAGGTTTCCCCTTTTCCTTTTAATCAAAGTCTTGGAAGGTACCCCACAGCTAGCTTATTTCTGATTTGCTTTGTGGGGAACAATACCATCCAAAACTTTGAAATTTCTTTTAAGCCTTGAGGATACCCCACAGCTAGCTTATTTCTGATTTGCTTTGTGGGGAACAATACCCTCCAAACTTTTATAGCCTATCCCAAACCATCCCTAATTTCATTAAAAAACTTTACCAAAAAAAAAACACAAAGAATAAATTCAAATCAATTCAACTTGAAGTTTCATTTCACCTTAGGCCCAAAAATCAAGTCAAGCCCAACATTCAAATTCAAATGTCCACTCGGCCCAATCAAAAATCCATTTCAGCCAACAAGGCCCAAATGTAGCCCAATTTCCAAGGCTCAAATTCAAACCCACTTCAAGGCCCAAACCCACTTCAAGCCCAACCCCACTTCAAGGCCCAACCCCACTTCAAAGCCCAAATCGGCCCAAAGCCCAAATCACCCAAAAGGCCAAGTCAAACCTAAGTCTATCCCAAAAGGCCAATTCAGCCCAAAATAAACTTCACAAGCAAAGCCCAAGTTCATGAAAAGCCCAAACCCACAAAAGGGACCAAGTTCATAAAAAACCCACAAACACAAATTGGGCCCAAGTCTATTTTGAACCAAGCCCATTTCGAGGCCCAAGCCCATTTTGAGGCCCAAGCCCATTTTGGCCCAAAAACCCAAACGAAGTCCAAGTTTGACCAAACCCAAACTTTGACCAACCGAATGTTGACCATGACCCAAGCTTTGACCAACCCGACTTTGACTTTGACTCGGTCCAACCTTGATTGACCTGGTCCAACTTTGACCTTGACCCAGCTTTGACTTGGTCTAACTTTGACCAATCCGAACCTTGACTTTGACCCATCCCGACTTTGACCCTCGACTTTGACCTTTGACTTTGACCTATCACAACTTTGACCTGGTCTAACTTTGACCCGACCTGTTTTCCAACCCCAACCCGAATTCAATTCAACCCAATTCAAACCCAACTCATTTCAATTCGTTTCAATTCGGTCCAATTCAATCCAATTCCATTCAATTCATCTAATCCAAACAATTTGGAAATCCTATTCAAGCTCCAAAAATCTCTTTTTTTTTCAAAATTCAAACATTCATCTCATTCAAATCTCATCAAGTTTTCTTAGATTTCAAAGAAACTATTTTGTGGAATTCTAAAGGAAAAACTCTTCTCACATCACAGAAAACTCTTCTCAAATGCAGAAAGTTCTTCTCACATATACAGAAAGTTTTCTCCTGAAACATTTCTCAAAATCAGTGTTTCTTCATCGAGAATTCCGAACAACTTCAAAGATTTTTCTAACCCAGTTTTCAAACACAAAACTAAACCGTTTTCGGGGAACATGGGATGTCTAACACCTTCAAAGAACGTTTTCTTCCTTGTTAGACATAACTTGTCTCTCCTCTAAAATAAAAATCCGAGGCGGAGCACTGGGGTCGTAACCTCCCTTGTCGCAGTCTGGATCTCTTTAGGCGGGGCATTAGGGTGACAAACCTCCTCTAATTGCAGCCTAGATTTTTACAAGGCGGGGTGCTAGGGAAATAACGGCCTTCCTAGTTGCAGCCGGGATTTTAGAATCGTCTAACTCCCTTCCACTCGATTTCAATGTTTTCGTTTCTTAATGTTTTAAAACCCCGGGAGTTAGAGACGTTATTAGGGTTTGACCGAGAACATCTCATTCATGGTGTTTCTCTCTGAATCCTATTTTTCGACATAAATTCATTGCCCCATCTTTCGAGCCTCGGCACTTACCATTAATTAAGTGTCGTGTTCGAGGGGGTACATAGGGTAATCCCTCGGGATTATCTGCCCTTTTACAACAAAAAATGATTTTTCGGTTTCAAAAGCTTTGAGAAAGACGATCTCGACAATCATTCCTCCAAACAATTCTGTCCACCATCATCTCACTCTAAACTCGAAATATCCCAAAACCTCAACCCCTTTTGAATCTCAAATCCGAAAAACCCGGGATCTCTACTCAAACTTCATTTGCCTCACACATACTCAAATCATCTTCAAAACCCCAAAACACTTCATACTCAAATCATCATTCAAACTCCAAATCGCCTCAAATTCGAATCATCTCCCTAATCCCAACTCCTCTCTAACTTCTAACGTCTCACAGGCCCGAGCGCCTCACAGACTCGAACATCTCAATTCAAGCGTCACACAGACCCGAGCGTCTCACATGCCTTGACATCCCATCCCAACCGTCTCATAGACCCGAGCGTCTCACAGACTAATCTCTCGTACCCAAAACTTCAAACCCTTCAAAACCCCAAAACTCTGAACTACGTAAGGTCTGATCTCAGCAGGAAGTTGAGTACGTAGGCAACCCACACAGGGTGCGACCCCACATCGAACAAAATGCCTTTTTTCACTCAACCAGCTTTCAACCCTTTCATTTGGCGCTAGCTTGACAGAAAAGCCCGCCTCATCTACTCTCTTTTCTCTCTTCCCCTCTTAATCCTATCCTTGGCTTTCAAATGAATCTCTTTAAATAAGGTTTTGAAAGAAGGCAATCCCGACAATTGGAGACCGAGGTTTCCTCGGGCACCAATCCGAAGTCGTGGTCGTTGCCACTTCTAAGGGGTGTAACCCAGTGCGAACCCACATCAGAATCTCTAGTATGATCAGATAAGTCCTATCCATAGGCAACAAATCATCAGAGTCAACCAACGGTTCTTATAACCCTCCTTCCCTTCCTTCCTAGTATCTTAGGTCAAACTAGGTGGCGACTCTAGTCAACTCTGCCTTATAGAGGCATAAGTCCGCGTGGAGCCCATTGAGAGTGGGTGTAGTGCTCACTAGCATTCCCCTTATGCTTTCTGGGAAAGACGGACGATGTAGTAGGTATTTGAGGGATGCCAGAATAACGGGTTTTTACCCTCCACAGAATGGCATTTTCTAGGATCTAGGCTTTTTAGTCTGACCATATTTAGATAGACCCCCCTCATACCGAAAAATCACCCTCCACAGAATGGCGACTCTGCTGGGGAAAACTTGAGTAAGTTTTTCTCAAACTCAAGGAAGACTGAACTCCATTCAAATTGTCGGGATTTCCCCACTTCTTTCAAAACCTTCAAGAGATTCTTTTCAAAGCCTCTAGGATTATTCTACTCCACACTTAGAGTGCGTATCTGATGAGGACAGATAGGATTTGTTAGATCCTTAGCAAACTTTGCAACAATTGGGTTAATAATTAGCTCACGATTAGAAAGAGACACTTAGGACTGAATGAAGCTAACTTCCCTTTAGGTTAATAAACAACCAATTTAGTGTCACTAATCTCAAGATAAAACCCTTAGTAAATAGGTCGGTGCTAACTTCGTTTGTTTCATTTACTGCTTTCATATTTATGTTACAATTGTGGGGTGCATGGGGTGGGTAGCTTAGGACATGCATTCCTCTGTGTCACCCGATTTACCCACGATGTCACGGGATCCCCAACCGGTCCACGGTTGATTCCCCATGAGCTAGGGTCACTTTATGAGTGAAAACAACCCACGAGGTGGTAAGGTTTCTGACCGACGCCTTGAGCTCATGATCCAAAATTATCCTCCATTATCCGAGTCGATGCCAGCATATAGTGAACTTTGAGCCTTCAGTGTCCAGCTACCTGGTCCGGTGTCTAAGACGGGTTTATGGAAGTCACCCCCTTGTATGCCGCCTGTCTGACCGCCCTTTTGCCTTACCCTGAAGATTGCATGGGCTCAGTTCTCCATTGTTCCTCTGCACTACATGTGTCTCTAAAGCCCAATGTCGCGCTATACGTCCATAGAGGATCTCGTATTTACCGGATACCCATACATGGCACAACGTAGTCAGTGAATAATTTGGACTTTAGACACACCTGACCGTGCAGGTGACGAGAGACCGGTTCCCATGCAATACTTCCCGAGTTTCCCGAAAAGTGGGGTGTTGTCGGATCATCACTGGCCGTGGCGTATGTTTCCTTATCATCTCGGGTGTCCTGACCTTTCGAACTTAAGCACTCCGGAATTTCTTGATAACGTGTCCTCAAAGGCATAGCAGAGAAAAATCCCGAGAGATGATAGTGAAGGGACGACGGTTCCCCCGGTGAGACGGAATCATAATTGACCTGGAAAGTGATTATCCCAACATTAACACTTACAACTCCACATCAAATATAGCCACGATTTACTTCATGTGATACAAGTGTGCAAACCGCTTTTTTGAACCAATATCTTTTAAGTTCTACAAAACGTTCGGAATTCTCTTTTGAATATCTCCTAAACTGTTTTACGAGCTCGTTCAATTTAGAATCCCACCTAATTTCTACTCATAAACACTTGGGGTTTTAGGACCCGTCACTTCATCATTGAAAACCTTTGTTTCATTAAAATGTTATTCCCAAAACAATTTTCAAAAATAGATTTCGAAAACCTACTTTCTACAAACGAATTTCAAACAACATTCTTCACCAACATGATTTTCAAAATAGTTTTCGAAAACAGTTTTCAAAATTGAATTTCACAAACGTATTTCAAAATAAATGATTTAGTCCCCATGTTGTGACCCGCTATTTTTGAAGTTCAACCCACCTTCAAGAGTAGCGGTCATTACTGTGGAGTGTACTAGTCATTTCGTGTTTTCACAAAAGTGGTGGATTTTCTCAACGATTTTGTGCTCGATCATTCACTTTTCCTTTCTCAAAAAAACGCCCCTCATTTTCCTCACCGGAGCAAGTGGAGTGCATGAAGATCAAACAACAGCAGTTTAAACCGAAAATCAGAGGTGCACCAACCCGAGTCAAGCGGTATGAAGACCAGCAACGACTGTTCGAGTTCAAACTATTGAAAATCAGAAGAACACCAACCGTTCTATTTGATCACGGTACTGCTTCAAGAGCCTGAAAACGATCGAGCATCCGGTCAAGCGCCCAAAAAACGAAGCGAGCAGTCGGTCACGCGCCTAAAAACGAGCGAGCAGCCGATCAGAGCCCGAAGATGAGCGAGCAGCCCATTAAGAACCGTACGAGCGTGAGCAGTCAGTCAGGAGCTCGAAGACGAAGCAGAAGAATTCGGGAGAAGTTTTTAAGCTAGAACTTCCCCATTTAATGACTTTTAGAATTGATGTATAGGTTTTCCCCTAGCATTCTTTTCTCTCTTGTCCATTTCTGAATAGATTACATGTATAGGTTTACACATTCCCTCTGAATTTATTTAGATCAATGTGTATAGGGTTCCCCACTCCCTATTTTATTTGCGAATGACCGAGCGTCAGAATTCGTATCGAGAAAATCTACCACTTTGAAAACACGCGTTTTTAAAATCGTTTTCTAAAACTTGGTTTCGTTTGGCATGCACGTATAATAAAAGAGCGAATAAAGGACGACCCCTCGCAGTTATATGTCATTCATCAAATTTGCTTTATGGGGTGAAAATTCGCGGTATCTACAGGAGGTATCCCATAAATAAACAATACCAACAAATGCAACCGAGCACAAAGCAAAACACATGCATCACATTCATGACAAAAAAGAGTCACTTGCATTTCTAGTCATTTCAATTCCATCAATCATTCACGAGTCGTGTCCACCTCAAAAATTGCATAAGCATGTGTTTCATTGTCACCACACCATGCACACTTTCATCCCAATATCTCGACCGTCAGAGCCCGATCTCAGAGGGATAGAAAAGAAAACCGAGTTCAAACCTCTCCCACCCAGAATCACCCTGCACGCCAGTGACTAAAAGGGAAAGAGCGTGTCATACCGTGGGACCACCATGCGGGAGTTGTCACTCCCTAAAAATCCAAAATCCAAAAACCAATCACCAACCCGGCCTCATTTGAGAGTCACTACCCTTACAGCAACCCCACATCTAGACCAGCTTCAGAGTTTATAACGGCGGGATGAATTTCATGGACCATCAACTAGAACCGACTCAAGCGAGACTAGGTGTAGCCTTACCACACATGCATTGCATCAAAAAAAAACAAAAAAAACAAACAAAAAACAAACATTCAGTCAAAAACATTCAATCGACCATTTTCATTCACCATTTTCAGCATTTCATGCATCATATATGTAGTAGTTCCATATTACCACAATACATCGCATGGTAGATAATCGCATTTGCATACCCCCATATCGAAATGACATCTTTGGGAAAATCGTGGGAGATTGATTGAACATAGTGCGTGAACCACTTAACTCTTGACCCATCAATTAACACAAGGGTCTAATTAAAACCAGCACCACAGACCAAGTGAGTAGTGTGCGAAGAGCGGTATTTTCCCTTGAATTCTGAATGAGAGTACTGGACAATCCATTGAGTGATGAGGGCAGATAGAGAGATCCAATGGAGGTAAAACCACGAGCGACATGTGCATTCCTTCAGCACATGGAGAGGCACAATACATAGAGAGATCAGTGTTGATAAACAAGATATGAACTATGATTCATGCAAAGATCTGACAATAGTAAGAAAACAATCATTGACTAATGAGAATGACGAGGCACTTAGGAATAAAAATCTCCGCAAAACCAAAAAGCTTCGACTACCCTTTACATCATCCCTTAGTGAGCCCCGCTGAGCCTTTCATGAAAAACTCTTTCGTCAAAAAAAAAACTCCACAATATGCCACCCCATATATACACACTTACCCGTGCAATAGAGGATCTCGAAGGAGCCGGAGCCATGACCCCTCCCCATCATCTTTCACGAAAACAAAAAATGAAATGTTTGAAGAAATCAGTGAGTCAATGCAACTCCAAGGCCAAACACCAAAGAGAATACCGAAAATGTTCAAGAAGATTGATGAGCCAATGCAACTCCAAAGCTGAAAGCCAAAATACAAAGCAGAGAACGCTTGAGAAAGTTGATGAGCCAAATGCAAATTTCAAAAGCAAAATGAGAAGAAAGTTCAAATCGAACATCAGAAGGGACAAGAAGGAGAAATCCGAACCAAAAAGATCATTGATGTCCCAAAGAAACCGATAAGGGGTTATCAAAACCTGTCTAATCATTCCACCCATGGCAAAGGTGAAACATGTCCTTTATTGCACAAAAGCTCCACAACTCCCCAAACAAATCCTCCGGTCCCATGTGACATACATCGCACCCCTCAGCCCCGTTATAACCCAATAAAAGACCTCTGACTCGTTAGTTGATGAGCGTTAATTGAAAGTACCAGATCTGAAACATGAATCATAAGCTTCGTACTTGTTATCAACATGTCCCATCATCCCAAAGGGACCATGAGCGGAAGAGTGTGACCTTACCCCACAAGGTCTTTAGAGCGCGAGTGACTCTTTGATTAAACCGCCAAAATATGAATAACCTATCCCATTGCAAGTAAGGAATTTGTGAGGATCGGAAAGTCCCAGACCTCGAAAGGAAATTCTTAGGAAAATACTGCTCTAAGCATCGAGAGTATCATCACACCGCTTTGCACACACAGCCAAACTCACGAGAGATTGACCCGTATCCCTCAATGAGAGGAAAATGATTCACGCCTTCCATTTCAACAATCATTCAAGATCGAATCGAAGATGTCTTATATTCGTAAACCTCATATTAATAGAGATAGGGCCATACTTCTCTACAAAAACTGCATATGCATTTTGCATTGTATCTAGCATTTAATATTTGCATGCATCATAAGCACTCCATCATCAACATCTGATTGGTAAGAACTCTACCTAGTCTCACTGAGAGTCGACTTCAGTTGCTGCAGTTGAAGTAAAAACTTCCTATCAAAGGAGATCAAGCTGAAGCCATTCCAGGCTATCTTTGAGCTACGTCGAATCATTATGAAGCCATCCGGGGCCATCCTCGAACTACATCGAAGCATTCAGCGCCATCCCAGGCTACCTTTGAGCTACATCGAACCAAAATAAGGCCATCCTAAGTCGAACAAAGACAATCTCGGAGCCATCCACTGTCATACTTGAGTCTCATCGACACCCCTCCCAAAGCCAAATTGGAGCCATACGGGAGCCGTCCTCAGACATTGTGACCATATTTAGAGCTACACAGGAGCCATCTCAACAGTTCAAGAAATATAGGAGCCACCTAACATCCCTGTTAGAGCCATTTCATCACCAGGGTCTTGCTTACATAGTTTCGAACTACGTCAGGTCTGATCTCAATACGAAATTGAGTACGTAGGCAGCCCGCCCAGGGTGCGACCACCTCAAAAGAAGATTCCCCTTTTGTTCACCACTATCATCAAATGGAGCAATCTCGTAGCCTCCCCGAAGCCATCTCGAACTATCCCGGAGCCCTCTCGAGGATACTGAAGCTGAAACCGACCGTATTAAAACCATTCATCCACAAAAAAAAAAAAAAAACTGTCAGCCACAGTAAATCACATCGACCCACCATTCGATTCAAAATCCATACCAAAACCATTCATCCACAACAAAAAATTGTCAACCACATCAAAGGACACAAATCACATCGACCCACCATTCGAATCAAAATCCAAAACAAATTGAAACCCACCAACCATCCCGAAAATCTCTACTTGAATCAAAACCCACCAACCATCCCAGAGCCGTCGCTCACAAGGGAATCACAAATCAAACCGGAGCCATCTCAGAGCCACACTGGAGCCACCCGACCGCACCGGGGCCGTCAACGTAATCTAGAGCCATCAGTTCATACCGGAGCCATTACCACATGCCAAAGTCATCTCAAAATTTGAAACAACTCTGGAGCCGTCTGCTCACACAGAAATCTACATCCACAAACAGGGAGTTTGATTCAATTAATACATTTATTCTTGAACATCTTACATCGCAGATCATTTGCATGTACCCACAAAGTTCGTTCACAATCAAATACTCACAACCTGCTAGGCAGCTATTACGCTACTAGTACGGTCCCACCACTTTTCCTCCACTAGGCAGCTATTACGCTACTAGTGCGAGATCGTTTCATATCCGCCTGCTAGGCAGCTATTACGCTACTAGTACGGTCCCACATTTTCCTCCACTAGGCAAGCTATTACGCTACTAGTGCGAGAATCGTTTCACATCCACCTACTAGGCAGCTATTACGCTACTAGTACGGTCCCACATTTTCCTCCACTAGGCAAGCTATTACGCTACTAGTGCGAGAATCGTTTCACATCCACCTACTAGGCAGCTATTACGCTACTAGTACGGTCCCACATTTTCCTCCACTAGGCAAGCTATTACGCTACTAGTGCGAGATCGTTTCATATCCGCCTGCTAGGCAGCTATTACGCTACTAGTACGGTCCCACATTTTCCTCCACTAGGCAAGCTATTACGCTACTAGTGCGAGAATCGTTTCACATCCACCTACTAGGCAGCTATTACGCTACTAGTACGGTCCCACATTTTCCTCCACTAGGCAAGCTATTACGCTACTAGTGCGAGAATCGTTTCACATCCACCTACTAGGCAGCTATTACGCTACTAGTACGGTCCCACATTTTCCTCCACTAGGCAAGCTATTACGCTACTAGTGCGAGATCGTTTCACATCCACCTACTAGGCAGCTATTACGCTACTAGTACGGTCCCACATTTTCCTCCACTAGGCAAGCTATTACGCTACTAGTGCGAGAATCGTTTCACATCCACCTACTAGGCAGCTATTACGCTACTAGTACGGTCCCACATTTTCCTCCACTAGGCAAGCTATTACGCTACTAGTGCGAGATCGTTTCATATCCACCTGCTAGGCAGCTATTACGCTACTAGTACGGTCCCACCACATTTTCCTCCACTAGGCAAGCTATTACGCTACTAGTGCGAGATCGTTTCATATCCACCTGCTAGGCAGCTATTACGCTACTAGTACGGTCCCACCACATTTTCCTCCACTAGGCAAGCTATTACGCTACTAGTGCGAGATTTGTTTAACATCCGCCTGCTAGGCAGCTATTACGCTACTAGTACGGTCCCACATTTTCCTCCACTAGGCAGCTATTACGCTACTAGTGCGAGATCGTTAATTTCATAACCCACTAGGCAGCTATTACGCTACTAGTGCGGTCCCGCCGTTTTTCCTTCCCTAGGCAGCTATTACGCTACTAGCGCAAGATCGTTTCACATCCACCCGCTAGGCAGCTATTACGCTACTAGTACGGTACCCCATTAAAGCATTCTAGGCTCGTCATAAGCCCTAGGACTGGATATCAAGAGGTCCAGTTGAGGCACTCCTAAGTCCTCGTGCACCCTAAAACCAATCAAATTGTTAGTATTATAGGCTCGTCATAAGTCCTATAGCTAGATATCAAGAGGTCTAGTTGAGGCACTTCTAAGTCCTCGTACTCTCAATCGCATTCTAGGCCGTCATAAGCCCTAGGACTGGATGTCAAGAGGTCCAGTTGAGGCACTCCTAAGCCCTCGTGCACCTTAAATCAAATCGGGTTGTTAGTATTATAGGCTCGTCATAAGTCCTATAGCTAGATATCAAGAGGTCTAGTTGAGGCACTTCTAAGTCCTCGTACTCTCAATCGCATTCTAGGCCCGTCATAAGCCCTAGGACTGGATGTCAAGAGGTCCAGTTGAGGCACTCCTAAGCCCTCGTGCACCTTAAATCAAATCGGGTTGTTAGTATTATAGGCTCGTCATAAGTCCTTTAGCTAGATATCAAGAGGTCTAGTTGAGGCACTTCTAAGTCCTCGTACTCTCAATCGCATTCTAGGCCCGTCATAAGCCCTAGGACTGGATGTCAAGAGGTCCAGTTGAGGCACTCCTAAGCCCTCGTGCACCTTAAATCAAATCGGGTTGTTAGTATTATAGGCTCGTCATAAGTCCTATAGCTAGATATCAAGAGGTCTAGTTGAGGCACTCCTAAGTCCTCGTACTCTCAATCGCATTCTAGGCCCGTCATCAGCCCTAGGGCTGGATATCAAGAGGTCCAGTTGAGGCACTCCTAAGTCCTCGTGCACTCTAAACCAAAACATTGTTAGTATCATAGGCTCGTCATAAGTCCTATGACTAGATGTCAAGAGGTCTAGATGAGGCTCGTCATAAATCCTCGTACTTACAATCGTATTCATACACTCACGATCGCATCCCATCAAATCACAAATCGTAGTGAGAATTTTTGGCGCCCCGTCAACCTTGACCCAATTATGCAAAGGTTTGCAGAATTGAATCAAGGGGAGCCATCTGTAGACACCAAAAATTCTCACCCCATAAAGTAAATTCCGAAATAATAAACACAATAAGAGGGGTCGTCGCCTTTCTTTGTCAAACACGTATTGACGTGCATGCCAAAATGAAACCATCGTTTTATAGTCTTTTTCAAAGCATTTCATAAAAACAAGATTTTACTAAAACGAATTTTCAAACGACAATACGGTTTTAAACTCATCACGTTTTGAATCTTATTTTTAATTGTATCCCATAATTTCATCTCACTATATTATTGTTCTCATTTGTATTGTATACTTTCCTTCTGAAACGGTAACATTTTTTAGATGAATTATCCGGTCAGAATTAAGGCTTTTGTATTATTTCCTCCATCTATGTGTTGAGTTCTGAGTTAGCTTAGTCGGTTAGCATATCCACTGGAAAATCAACAGGTAGGGGGTTCGAATCTGGCAAACAATTGGACGCGTTCTATTTTCTTCCCCGCCCGCAGAAGAACTCTTGTTTTAATTTCGTATGCTAATATACTGAGTTCTGTCATAGCTTAACTGGTGGAAGCATGCAAGGGGTACGCTAGAGGTCATGAGTTCGAGACTGGGAAGCTGCTAAAACTCATTTTGCCTCTTCTATCCCCCTGGTCCGATTTTTGCCCCAGATAAAGCCCAATTCTCTTGTCAGCCCAGATAAAAATCAGTTCATAAGCCCATGACTCAACAAAAACCCTAACATGACATCTGTTTACTCCCTCCTTCATTATAAAACAATCAAAAAACCCTACAGTATGCCCAGGTTCTGACCAGCCGACGCTAATCCCAAAAAACGTTCCAATTGTTCTGGTCCAGCCTTCTCTTTGTCTGCTCGAGCCTTCAAACCCGAAAAACTTCCATCGTGCTTCCACCCTTCGACCCAGATCTGTCCCTTGCAAGTTTCACACCTGAACTTTGTTTCTCTCGGTTCCGAAAAACGACGCGAGACTCATCCCCACTGTTGTCTTCCCCGACGACCCATTGCTGAACCTTGAACCACCCGCTTTCGACATTCTGGGATTAGAGTAAGTCGCGTCCCGTCAGGCGAACGATTTTCATTTTGCTTCCCTCTCCTTTCTTGTTCTCTTCCTTCGTTATTTGTTTTCTTTCTCTTTATCACCGGACTCTTTTTTCTCTTTTCAACCTTGAAGAACCCTTCTGAGTTCAGCTTCAATCACGTTACTCTTCTGTTTCTCGTATTCGATTTCGCATTGCATATGTTTAATCCGGCTTCAACTCACTTTTGATTCCGAGTTGTAAAATGACGTTTTTATTGGAATAGAAGAGCTAGTTTATCTTCACCCGTCTGTAGTTTTCTCGAAAATTCAGAATCAGAGCCTCGAATCTTCATTTCGGGTGTGTCTGGTTCCAGGAAATGCTCGAACATAATGTTCAGTTGTTAACGAGGAATGGAGAAGGATTTATAGATAATCCCTCTACTTGGCATGCCCTAGCCTGATATGGGCATTGTAGCCCACGAACACGGCGAAGAATCCAAGTGCATGCCTAGCTCGAGGTTTCCCACCTCAAGAGTTCATCAGATTTTATCCTGTATTATTGTCATTCTGTACTGACAGATTATCAGTCTTGACCAATTTCTTGTTTGAGGAATCCACGGTAGTAATGCTTGGATTGGAAGAAAGTTTTGCTACAGTTCAGTCTTGAAGTTCCGTGCGAAATTTCTGGTTATTTTCTTGGGTCTTTATTTCTGATCCGAGTCGGCTGCTAAATCCCCTTTCACTACCTATGTAACTTGATACTATATACTCTGCCTTTGCGTTGGATGTTTCTCTGTACAGGTTGCGAGGATGTAACCTCTGTTTCATACCCCGCCTCTTTTTCTTTTTGCCTTTGCCTAATTATGATTTTTGATCTAACCTGGTTGAGATTTTTGTGTTGGTGTTATTTCTACTTTTGTTGGTGACTTGCAGGAGATTCCCTTTGTATCCATCTCTGGTACTTATCCATTAAACCTAAAAGGTTTCGTGCCTTCTGTTCATTGATACGGTAGTTTGAGCAACATATATGGTATCTCTGTACATGTTTTGCTTCTGATTGATGTTTTGCAAAAACGAGGTCTGCCTGGCATTGTGAGATTACTGACCGTGGCTCCTTGATGGTCATTTCATCCTGCTTGAATATATATCTGTCTATTTCAAATCGGTCCTTGTACACCTTGGCTGGTCTCTTCTCTGTTTAGGCATAGTGTCGATAATGCAAAACTTGCTCTGGTCTGTTCTCTGGCTGCTTGATCATGTCAATAACAGAAGTTGATAAGGGAGAGGTAATTTAGCAACCTAAGAATAGATGTTTATACCCCACTGCTTTCTGTGATTGGAGACTTCTTATTAAAATAGGAGAAGGGTGGGTGATTTTGTTTAGGCCATTTCTGCATAATCTATATTGTTATAATACCTCAGAGTGGTCTAATGAAGAGTTCAGTCTTTAAACAGTAGATGAGGATTTAGAAATAACCGAGAAAATAGCTAAAGAAGAAAACTGGGTTTATATTCGGCCTGATAACCGGACTAGTAGCAGAAACTCTTAGATCCCTTTGTAGAGCTCCCTTTCGTTTCTAAGACGCTTTTGAACGGAATATAGTATCTAATGATGGCCCAGTATAATCTTGTTTACTTCTAAAGTTAGTAGCATTAGGTTCCAAAATTTGCATGTTGCAACGCATTTGCCTGGTTGTCAATGATGTCGAAACGGGACCGATTCTGTTGAGGTTCGGGTGTGCTTTTTTGGTTAATGTTAATCTGTTATGCATCACGTGGTCCATCCTCTGTTTATTCTTTCACTGCTATGTATGCATATATTTCTTGTAATCGTGTTGTTTTTTTTAAATTCTTATTTAAACCCTAGATGGCCCCTTAGGTTTCCCCTTTTCCTTTAATCAAAGTCTTGGAAGGTACCCCACAGCTAGCTTATTTCTGATTTGCTTTGTGGGGAACAATACCATCCAAAACTTTGAAATTTCTTTTAAGCCTTGAGGATACCCCACAGCTAGCTTATTTCTGATTTGCTTTGTGGGGAACAATACCCTCCAAACTTTTATAGCCTATCCCAAACCATCCCTAATTTCATTAAAAAACTTTACCAAAAAAAAAAACACAAAGAATAAATTCAAATCAATTCAACTTGAAGTTTCATTTCACCTTAGGCCCAAAAATCAAGTCAAGCCCAACATTCAAATTCAAATGTCCACTCGGCCCAATCAAAAATCCATTTCAGCCAACAAGGCCCAAATGTAGCCCAATTTCCAAGGCTCAAATTCAAACCCACTTCAAGGCCCAAACCCACTTCAAGCCCAACCCCACTTCAAGGCCCAACCCCACTTCAAAGCCCAAATCGGCCCAAAGCCCAAATCACCCAAAAGGCCAAGTCAAACCTAAGTCTATCCCAAAAGGCCAATTCAGCCCAAAATAAACTTCACAAGCAAAGCCCAAGTTCATGAAAAGCCCAAACCCACAAAAGGGACCAAGTTCATAAAAAACCCACAAACACAAATTGGGCCCAAGTCTATTTTGAACCAAGCCCATTTCGAGGCCCAAGCCCATTTTGAGGCCCAAGCCCATTTTGGCCCAAAAACCCAAACGAAGTCCAAGTTTGACCAAACCCAAACTTTGACCAACCGAATGTTGACCATGACCCAAGCTTTGACCAACCCGACTTTGACTTTGACTCGGTCCAACCTTGACTGACCTGGTCCAACTTTGACCTTGACCCAGCTTTGACTTGGTCTAACTTTGACCAATCCGAACCTTGACTTTGACCCATCCCGACTTTGACCCTCGACTTTGACCTTGACTTTGACCTATCACAACTTTGACCTGGTCTAACTTTGACCCGACCTGTTTTCCAACCCCAACCCGAATTCAATTCAACCCAATTCAAACCCAACTCATTTCAATTCGTTTCAATTCGGTCCAATTCAATCCAATTCCATTCAATTCATCTAATCCAAACAATTTGGAAATCCCATTCAAGCTCCAAAAATCTCTTTTTTTTTCAAAATTCAAACATTCATCTCATTCAAATCTCATCAAGTTTTCTTAGATTTCAAAGAAACTATTTTGTGGAATTCTAAAGGAAAACTCTTCTCACATCAAGAAAACTCTTCTCAAATGCAGAAAGTTCTTCTCACATATACAGAAAGTTTTCTCCTGAAACATTTCTCAAAATCAGTGTTTCTTCATCGAGAATTCCGAACAACTTCAAAGATTTTTCTAACCCAGTTTTCAAACACAAAACTAAACCGTTTTCGGGGAACATGGGATGTCTAACACCTTCAAAGAACGTTTTCTTCCTTGTTAGACATAACTTGTCTCTCCTCTAAAATAAAAATCCGAGGCGGAGCACTGGGGTCGTAACCTCCCTTGTCGCAGTCTGGATCTCTTTAGGCGGGGCATTAGGGTGACAAACCTCCTCTAATTGCAGCCTAGATTTTTACAAGGCGGGGTGCTAGGGAAATAACGGCCTTCCTAGTTGCAGCCGGGATTTTAGAATCGTCTAACTCCCTTCCACTCGATTTCAATGTTTTCGTTTCTTAATGTTTTAAAACCCCGGGAGTTAGAGACGTTATTAGGGTTTGACCGAGAACATCTCATTCATGGTGTTTCTCTCTGAATCCTATTTTTCGACATAAATTCATTGCCCCATCTTTCGAGCCTCGGCACTTACCATTAATTAAGTGTCGTGTTCGAGGGGGTACATAGGGTAATCCCTCGGGATTATCCGCCCTTTTACAACAAAAAATGATTTTTCGGTTTCAAAAGCTTTGAGACGATCTCGACAATCATTCCTCCAAACAATTCTGTCCACCATCATCTCACTCTAAACTCGAAATATCCCAAAACCTCAACCCCTTTTGAATCTCAAATCCGAAAACCCGGGATCTCTACTCAAACTTCATTTGCCTCACACATACTCAAATCATCTTCAAAACCCCAAAACACTTCATACTCAAATCATCATTCAAACTCCAAATCGCCTCAAATTCGAATCATCTCCCTAATCCCAACTCCTCTCTAACTTCTAACGTCTCACAGGCCCGAGCGCCTCACAGACTCGAACATCTCAATTCAAGCGTCACACAGACCCGAGCGTCTCACATGCCTTGACATCCCATCCTAACCGTCTCATAGACCCGAGCGTCTCACAGACTAATCTCTCGTACCCAAAACTTCAAACCCTTCAAAACCCCAAAACTCTGAACTACGTAAGGTCTGATCTCAGCAGGAAGTTGAGTACGTAGGCAACCCACACAGGGTGCGACCCCACATCGAACAAAATGCCTTTTTTCACTCAACCAGCTTTCAACCCTTTCATTTGGCGCTAGCTTGACAGAAAAGCCCGCCTCATCTACTCTCTTTTCTCTCTTCCCCTCTTAATCCTATCCTTGGCTTTCAAATGAATCTCTTTAAATAAGGTTTTGAAAGAAGGCAATCCCGACAATTGGAGACCGAGGTTTCCTCGGGCACCAATCCGAAGTCGTGGTCGTTGCCACTTCTAAGGGGTGTAACCCAGTGCGAACCCACATCAGAATCTCTAGTATGATCAGATAAGTCCTATCCATAGGCAACAAATCATCAGAGTCAACCAACGGTTCTTATAACCCTCCTTCCCTTCCTTCCTAGTATCTTAGGTCAAACTAGGTGGTGACTCTAGTCAACTCTGCCTTATAGAGGCATAAGTCCGCGTGGAGCCCATTGAGAGTGGGTGTAGTGCTCACTAGCATTCCCCTTATGCTTTCTGGGAAAGACGGACGATGTAGTAGGTATTTGAGGGATGCCAGAATAACGGGTTTTTACCCTCCACAGAATGGCATTTTCTAGGATCTAGGCTTTTTAGTCTGACCATATTTAGATAGACCCCCCTCATACCGAAAAATCACCCTCCACACCCTCACGTGAAGCTCCTCTCTTCCTCTCTTTCCTGGCTCTTATTCTTCCTCACGGTAATATGCAGCTCCTCTTGGACTTCCATGGCTACTCCACTCTCTCTCTCTCTTCATGCACAAGCTTCATTTAAGCTCCAAATCAAAAACAAATCACATATTTGAACTCCTCTCATCATCCTCTATCATTCTCTCTTTTCAAAATCCAAAAAGGAAGAACTTCATCTCCATGGGTTTTCCCCGTTTGAAGAGAAAATAGCACCAATGTGTAGCTTGGAGTCTCCTCTTTCAAACAAGGTAAAAAATCTCCATGAAAGACCTCACTTTTCTCCATCTCTTAAGTATGGCCATTTTGCCCTCTCTCTCTTACCTTGTTTTTCTTCTTGTTTTTGAGCTTCATTTCAACCCTCCAATGGTGGAGTAACTCCCTTCTTGATTCAAGGGTGAGAACACCTCTAAAAAATCTCCAAAGGTAAAACCCTAACTTGTGCTCTAAGCCCTTTTTATTGAATTAGAATTCTCTAAGGGTTTAGAAGAATAATTAAAATGCATTTTTGTGTTTCTTGGGTGTTGGGATGGAGTTTGGCAACTCCATTCCCTCTTGGCCGATTTTGGATCAAGAAAGAGAGAAGAGGAGAATGGAAAAGGAACTTGGAAGATCAAGGTAAAAATCTACCTTAAACCTTGTTTCAATTGCCTTAGGATATGGGATGGGTTAAATAAATTAATGAACCTAAATTATGAATTGAAATCCATGTTGGATAATGTGTTGGGGAAAGCTTGATAGAGTTTGTAAACTTGTGTTGATTTAAGGGCCTAAGTGTCATTGTATTGGAGGCTTGAGTTATATTGTTGTCTGAAGAGATTTTGATGAGTTATGGATTTATATTATGTGCTGGTAGGACCCTTGTATGGGTGTGGCTAGATTAGGAATAAAATTGGTGAGAGTTGATGATTTGGGATATGTTAAAGTTATGGGGAGGTTATGGCGAAAGTTTGGTAGAAATAATGTGTTCTAGGTGTTGTAATGAGTAAGAGCAACTGATAAGTGTGAAACATATAGGCTTTTTAGGGCTTAATTACCTGATAATCTGTTACAATTTAAGCAATGTTTCCCACTTATTCTGTGTTTTTCCTAAGATTGATGTTTTGATATGAACTGATGCATTTTATATGCTAAATATAGGAAAAACCCAGAGAAATGAAGATTTTACATCATAAGGATTGCAACACAACAAACGGGGAACAAATCCGGAAAAAGAGGCAAAGATTGGTCACGTCCGGGTCAGAAGGGCCGGACGCAAATCCGGACGTCACACGTCCGGATCCGGACGTCACACGTCTGGATCCGGACGCAAGCCGGACGTGACCCAAACTCCAGATCCGAGAGTTCTGTGTCTTGTTCGGATCCGAACAACGATCCGGACACAACCCGAGTTTCAGATCCAAAACCGCTGTCTCACGTCCGGATCCGGACACAGATCCGGACGTCACACAGAGATGAAAAATAAAAATGCAATCGCGCTGATAATCGGGCTTTCGGCGCAATTATCAGCCGAAAGCAAGTCTAACCCATGCCTCAACGATTATTAATACACAACCATGCTCAATTAATCACTCACTCACCAAACTTCCACTAACCTTTGTTTCATTTTCTAAGCCTATATAAACCCAGCTTCAGCCTTCATTTCAATTCGTCCCAGACTCTCAGAGTCTAAGCAATACACTCTCCTCCTCTCTACATATCCTCTCATTCACGACTCGCTCCATCTCCATTCATTAAACTTTCCTCCGTAACTCTTCACCCTCACCCACAGACAAGAAAACTGCTCACGAGCTTCATTTACCCCGTCCGGATTTGACGTCCGGATCCGGACAGCACCAGGAGAACGCGTCGGATCTGCGTCCGACCCAAGACAGCCGGACGTGACTCAAACGAGTGTGGAAATTGCAGAATCGGCGACGGCTTCTAAAATCAGTTTTTCTGCTAAATCCCTCTATCCTTATGCTGTTTATATTGAGCATTGTTATTTTGTTCATGGCTGAGTAATCGCTTTTAATTTCGGTTTACTATGTATCTCTAGAATAATTATTTCTGAACCTTTGTGATTTTCTGCAGTACACTAGAATAAAGTTCTTTTCCCTTATGAATTCCTAAACTTGTTAATCTGATCAATTAAATGAGTTTATCAGTTTGTTAGCTTATAAGTGAGAACTGCGGCTATCAATTGACTACAGGGAAAGAACCAGTTAGTATAGATATGGTAATTCCTCTAAACACTAGCTGACCATTAATCTAGACTACACTTAAAGCAATTAGTAAACAGTGGATTCATAACAAGAGTTAGGATTCGGTCTTTGCTAATTAGAATTCGTGGAACGGGAGACCGAATACGAGTTATCCTTATTCTAGGGTTTTATTCTGAATTCTGTAGAAATCACTTAGGGGAAGAATATGCAAACCTAGAGAGAAGTAGTAAACCAGAATTTCCTTTATCAAACAAAATCAAAACAATTATTTACTTGTTATTTATTGCTTATTGAACTCCTTTACAACATTCACCATCACATACAAAAACCCCCAATTTCCTGTTATTTTTATATTATTCTTGTTTTGTGTGTAAGTAGAAATTAAACTAGCCACTGCCTCCTTGGATTCGATACTCAGGGAATACTCCGAGATTTAAACTTACTATAATCGACCGGTACACTTGCCGTTAGGTTAAACCCCTCAACAACAATTTACCGTTAGGTTTTACCCCAACCAACCTAGGGAATGAACTAGGTATTGGAAGGGATCTATTTGGATTAGTTAACCCCTCTTGAGTGGATATAAGGGTAGGAAAAGGAAGAGGCAAAATCTGTAGCATAGGAGTATTGGAATGCTTTGGAAAAGCAAGAAAAAGAGTTAGTGTTAGAATAGTGGAAGTGAGAGTTGGACTTAGGTTTTAGTAGTGCCTTTATCTAGGAATGAATTTGGGATGGTCATTAGGTGATTTGGTAAGGTTGGTAAGGAGTAAAAACAAGCAAGAAGGAGTTAGAAATGCATAAGTGTGCAAAATGCAAGAAGGTGAAAAGTGAGTTTGTTGAATTTGAGCAAGAATTGGGTGGTGGATTAAACCAAAGATTTGGAGTGGTTTAAGGTGTGTTTTGAGGTGTTTAATTATGTAGGAAACTTGTGGAAAGTTTATGGAAAGATTAGGGGTGGATTAAGGGTTGATTAGGGGTTGAAAATTGACCTTAATAGCAGTTTTTAGCAGGGTCCGGGACTTAGGATATGTACCAAGTCCCGGACCGCATCAAAAAACAAGTCGAAACTGAAAATAGGGGGTGGTCCGGGACTATAGTCCAGGACCAAGTCCCGGACCAGGTAAGAAAATCAGCCGAGAGTATGTTAATGCATTGGTCCGGGACTAGGGACCCGGACCATGTCCCAGACCATGCCTGAAATGCACCCGTATGTGTTTTTAAGGGGCTAAAACATGGGGGATTGAATGGTATTGGTTTTAGGAGTTATTTAGGAGTTGTTTGGTGACCTTTAAAGGTCCTAAGAAGTATAAACAAAGGTTGGAGGTGATTGAGAAAGTTGTGAGTTTAAGTACATTAAGTTAAACCGAAATAACGGGATAACGGGGTAAGTACGGGAGTAGCAATTATGCACCTATCGTAACGCTTTAATATTAATTGAACCATTTGACATGTAACTAGTGGTTCAAGAGTAAGACACGAGGAACGAGTGTGAACCGAGGAACGTGGGAACACCCGGTAAAGTTAACCCCGGTGAAAGATATGATTTCCTCATGCTCTGTATCCTAACTTGGTTACCTCGATTTGTGTGCTTGTTTGATTGTGTGATCACCTAACAAGATAAATGCACGAATCGAATTGTGTGCACTTAATAGTGCTTGTATTGTATTGTTGTTTGTTGGATTGAATTTAAACTAAGTTTGTATAATTCATGAAATGGATGAATGATGAATGAGTTGCTTGCATGTGATTGTGTACTGTAGTTCGACTCATAGTTGAGTTTTGTTTGTGTAGAGACTCGAAGGGAGAGTTAAGTTGTGAAATAATTAAAACGATGCAACACACGATAACCATCGATTAGTGGTCAACGATAAATCAACTTATAAATTGACTCAAAACAAGAACAAGCGACACACGGGACTAGTGAACGTCCTTAACTTCAATAGTCGACCTCCTATGCAAGGATGTGACTCAATGTTAGGAAACGAACATAGTTCCTAAGTAATGGAGGTGTAGAGGCGACCCTTAAATCGGCAGATACAACGAGATAGGAAAATCTCTTAAGTTGTATGATAGCATCGAGAAAGATGCGGCTGTCTGATATTTATATATGTATTTATATATGAGTACCTATTGTTACTAACCCGAGAGCGGGGTTAAGGGGATTGTGAGTCACGCGTGCAAGGAAGAGGAAGCTACAGAGCGTATGTTTCCGAATCCATGGTCGAACTCCCTTGTTACCGGGCCGTGTGCCACATAGTGGTGCCCGACTGGAGTAAGACTCGCAGAGCTTACCCGTCTAAAGAGGTAAGTTGGGTATTGTGGGATAGGAAAGGGGAACATGAGAGAATGTTTCTAATCCCGTATTGAGATTATAAAATCTCGGTGGTGGGACCTAAGTATGTCTCTGCCCGGAGGCCTTCGAGGCTTAACCTAAAATTATTCAAGAGTAGAATAATTAAGAAACTAGATCGGGACCGAGGGTGTCTAATGATCTAGGAGTTAAGTAAACTACCCGGTAGGGGTGGAAAGTTGGTAAATGACGAGAATGAAACTCACTTGAGATATGGTCTCTCAAGGTTTAACAATAAGGTAAATGAATTTATCGAGCTGGATGTGATATCTGTGTGGATTGTATTCCTGGTTGGAATGTGGAGTGTTGTGTGAATGTACATGTATGATGTATCATTGTATTGCATGTTGTTTGAACTAAAATGAACCGCATGCTCTCGACCAAATAGTCGATGTACCCTCGCTAGTACGCGGGGTATACGGAAGTCACATCAATTTTGCTGAGCCCCTTGGAGCGATGTTTTTATTTTTCCAGGTACAATGAAGCCGGTCACCGTTCGAGAGTAGGACGAGGTTGTGATTAAGCAAGGGTAGTTGATTATTTGTATTGTTGTGTTATGGAAATGTAAGACCGAAAGGTCATTAATAATGTTGGGAATTGTAGATACTCGGTATAGTATTAAATTGAGATTGTATTGTTTACCATAGGATAGAAGGTTGTATTTGTGATTTGATAAAGGAATGGAATGTATCATTTGTATAGTGTACTCGGTAAAGACCCATCAGACTGATAGTGTGATGTACTGTTTGTTTGGAATTGGCCTTGTTAGTCACGTGGGTGGCTAACGGCATTGTTTCACCCCCGGTCGTATTAGAATTTCCGCTGCTTACGTGTTGATAATGGAGACGGGTTAGGAGTAATGGTGTGATTACCGGTAGGGTGTTACAGATTCAATGGTAAATTCTTTATCACTTGTTGGCACATTATAGGAGATCAGATTATCGATGTAGTGCTGCCCATTCTCAGAGGATCCTCTCTCCAGGATTCTCTGAATGATTATTTCATTACCCTCATCCCTAAGATGGTGGGGGCCACCGACATCGACAAATTCAGACCTATTGCCCTATTTAACTTCGTCTACAAGATTGCTTCTAAGACCTTGGATAACAGGATTCAGCATATTCTCCCCCACCTTATTTCCCACAACCAGTCTGGGTTTGTGAAGGACGGGCTTATCACAGATAATATCATTTTAGCTGGGGAGTTGCAACACTTTCTAGAGAAGAATCAAGCCGTCAAGAATGGTTTATTTGCTCTCAAACTGGATCTCAGCAAGGCCTATGACAGATTGGAGTGGTCTTTTCTGCAAGATGTGTTGTCCTCGATGGGTTTCCCTCCGAATTGGTTAAATCCAGTCATGAATTGTGTGCGATCAGTCAGATGTTCGATCCTCATCAATGGCAAGCCAGGTGACCCTATTAGGCAGTCCAGAGGCATTAGGCAGGGGGGCCCTCTCTCCCCTTTCTTATTCATTCTAGCGCAGGAAGCTTTTTCTAGCTTCCTGAACAAATCCGACCTTACTGGAGTTTACCAAGGTATTAAGCTTTCTCCGAACTGCCCTTCTATTTCGCATCTGGCTTTTGCGGATGATCTCCTCCTCTTTGGAAGAGCTAACCCCACAAACATCTTCCATCTCAACCAAATCCTTTCTAAATTCCTTCAAGCTTCTGGGCACCAAATTAACCATCACAAATCAGAATTAGTGTTCAGCAAAAAATTATCCCCCTCCATCAAAGAAAACATATCCTCCTTGCTGAATGTCCAAGAGGTACCTTGCTTCTCTAAATACCTGGGCCTCCCCCTTAAGATAGGTAGGAGGAAACTTGATCTCTTTACCTATCTGGTGGAGTCTGTTCGCAAAAGAATTTCTAGTTGGACAAAACCCATGGCCCAAGCAGCTAGATCCATCATGGTTTCAAGTGTTCTCCAGTCTATCCCTAACTATTCCATGTCCCTTTTGCGCTCCCTAAGGGCATCATTATGAAGCTTAACTCTGCTTTTGCTTCCTTCTGGTGGAGTGGAAAATCTGATAGAAGGGCGCTCCATTGGATCAAATGGTCCAAAATGTGTGATTCAGTGGAACAAGGCGGGCTAGGATTCAGAGAAGTTGAGAATTTCAGCAAATCTCTTTTGGCTAAACAACTTTGGAGATTACTCACGGTCCCGGGGTCTCTGATGGCCCAAGTTATGAAACATCTTTATTATCCTCAAGATTCCATTAGAGACTGCCTTCCCGACAGTAAAGGTAGCCCTATATGGAAATCCATCTCCTCGGTGCTGTATTTGCTCAGAAATGGCTCGCGTGTTCAGGGTACCTCTGGGGTAGAGTCCTCCATGTCTCCAACCCAAGATACGGTTAGTAATTGTAACTGGAGTCGGATCTTCTCCAAAGATAAAAAGTTTTCAATCAAATCGGCTTACAACTCTCTGGTGGAGGAAGCTAGGGTTGATAGTTCATCTAGCCATCCTCATTACATTGGGAGAGTTAGGAAGAAGATTAAATCCTCTCTCTGTTGCCCGAGAGTGAAACTTAATCTTTGGAAGTTTTTGGGTAACATAATCCCGTGTCAGAACAACCTGGCTAGGAGAATTGGAGGTGACTCCAAATGTTTTTTCTGTGGGGATAAGGATAATCTGGAGCACTGCTTCTTTCATTGCTGTGCAGTGAGGGAGATATGGAAGGAGTTAATCGATGTTAATTTCGTTCTGAAAAATGTGGAGGGCATGATCGACTGGTTTCTTCGAAGACCAATATCTAGAGTGCGAAGAAGCTCTCCCTCATTGCGAACAAACTTTGGGTCATCTATGATTCGAGGAACAAAGTCAAGCACAACCCAGAGTTAGCATGGTGGAACGAAGTCGAGGTAAACACCTCTTTCACTGAAGCTTATATTCAGATTATGATTAACTCTTCCCCTCTTATTCCATAAAGAGTGTGGAAGCCGCCGCCTAGCGGTTTCTTTAATATTTGTACAGGTATGCGACCTAGTCGGTACGGTGATCGGGTAATAGCGGGAATTATTCGTAATGATCGTGGTATACCTATTGTAGTCTTCAATCGGAGAATTTCTAGCACTTTAAAAGTGCAGGTTGCTGATATCAAAGCAAAACGAATTGCTATGGAGCTTGCTATCTCGGTGGGTAGCCACAGCATTTGCTTTGACACAGTGGAAAAGCATTTCGAGAATGTCCTCAACTTGGGAGATATTAGAAGGAAGAATGCGAGTTGGGAGGAGGTTTCCAAAGTTAGAGAGCTAATGTCCAAGTTTACTAGTATTGTAAGGGGGGACTCTACTTTGCATGAGAACTACCCGATTAGGCTTATTTGTAATATAGATAACCATCTATTTGAAAATACGTTGTTCTGGGTGGGGAATCTCATTCCTCCCAATATATCTATAGCTTGTAAGTTTGATTTTGAGCTAGCGGGACAAGATGGTGTTAGTCCCTCTGGGTCCGTTAGCTGACCTACCGTTTTTGCTTATAATATATGGTGATCACAGTTTATATAAAAATAGACAAAAGTGACTTCAAAAGACTCATTACTTTTTTTAGTCGCAGCCTCATAGTGAACCTGTCGATCATTCTGGAAAAAAAGGATTAACATCCCACAATAACGGTCCCAAAATGCAATAACACGACCCCGATCAACAAAAAAGATGTCGTTGGTGTACTTTAATTTACCGAAGTTACTTATACCTACCACATCTTAACTTATTTGCTCAATCTTGCCTTCCAGTCGCAACTCCAAAGTCAATGGACCTAAATTTAAGAAATGTTTGCAAAGCTACCCTTATTGTTAGGATGCTAACTTTAACCACACTTATCGAGAGGTACGGAACTAATCTTTATGGCTTTTCAACTGCTTGGAAAGCCTACCTAAGCTTAATCTTTGACCATTTATTGTTGCATGATATGAACGTTGCCACCAGCATAAGTTTCATTTGTTTGGAAACCAGCTATGTCGAATACTCAAGGTTGTTCGTTAAGGGGATCCTCCGGTACGAAATCCAACATCTTGCCAGCCACAGTATCATTTAGAGTCTCTTTTTTTTAAAAAAAAAAAAAAAGTATCATTTAGAGTCTCAGACAAACGAAAAAAAAGTAGTCTTTTTGACTTGATGCAAGTTTCTTTGGCTTTACAATTAAGTAACTCCTCTTGTACTGAGGATACCTAAGATCACTAAGACATAAGTATATAGATTGACATTTCAAACTGACGCACAAAATTAACATTCTTCTAATTAATTAGTAAAGAGAGTTGTAGGTGAAACAGGTTGCTATGATAGAAGTAACACAGATGAAGAGGGAGGAAAGCAGAGTAGTGTTTAAAAGCCTGCTTCGACCCCAATACCCAACCAGTGTTATAGTTCCATCAGCCAAGACTCGGGCCAAAGTCCCTGCCTCTGTTGACAGCAACCCACCATTATAGGTCCCACGTGATAGTCTCGATGACATTACCCTTGATAACAGTGATAAATTTACACCTGCAATTGCATTCCATTCCATTCAGAGAGGTTAAAGTTAGATTACACACTCACAACCAGGAGACTACCACAACCATTCAATGCTTTACATATGCATTGTGCTGACTGCTGATCATATAACATCGAGGGTGATACAGAAACAAACAAAGAGAAGAGAAATCAATTACCTTCGAGAACTTCAGCTGCAACAAATGTGACCAGTGAAGAAGTCACGTATTGTGCAACTGAATACGGAATTATAATGTTGAAGCTAAATATAATCCCTGCGCACACCATAATCTCTGATGCCAGGAGCACTTGCCTTTCTTCAAACATATTGCTGATGTAACTCCCAACTACAATGTTGACTGGAAGAACCGTTAGCCCAAGGCATGCTAGAAAAATTGCCACACTTTGTGTAGACCACAAGAAGTAGTATGTGGTATTAACACTTGACCCCGCAAGTATTATCTCCACCGCATACTTGAGCATGAAGTATATCAACAATTGAACCTGATCAAACCATAAACAATCCATACTTGTTGAGAAATCATATCTTCTAGGTTATATATCAAACCAATAAATAACTTGAGGTAGATCCAACCTTTATAGACGGCGTTAACAACTTATAAGCAGCACAAATTGATGACGCGGGTCTATGATTTTCCTCATAAATTCTGTCATTCTCATTGTTACATTCTTTCCCTTCCTCTTCATCATCGTCATCAAGAGTTTCTGCTGAGCTAGATATCAAAGGCTTTGCCAACCCATTCTCCACCGTATTGTTATGCTCCGTTGTTCCTCCTATCACCGGATTAAGAAAAAAGCAGCTCGGTAAATCAAGCATTATCTAACAAGAATCATGAATTGATCAACTTTATATCTCAAAAGGTACGTGCCATTAGTTAAGATGTATCTCTAATAGCATACCACATACATACCACGATTGGAGTCCTCAGATGAGGTGTTGTTTACTTGAGGCTTCGGAGGCTCTTTGAAAGAAGTCCATAACCAAACCAAATACATAAGCCAGGCAAACGCCATGAACCAACCAGGTAATGTATTTTGATTGAACGTCAACTTATATATTCTAAATCTCGTCTGAAACAAGGTAGCAAGGGCAGGCCCACATGCCATTCCAAGCGCACTTGCACTCACAAAACCAGCCGATGCTTTTAGCCGCATCTTTAACGGCACACAATCACTGATGTAGCGTCTATTAACCGCTCTTGCAGAACCCAACCTGAGATAATGAATTTATGTTTTACAAAAGGAAGCTTGACATTAAGCAAGTAGTTTTTTCTTTTTTGTCAAGTGTTAAAAAAAGATTTAACAACGTGTACGTATGAAGTTTCTTTCTTACCCACAGAAAAGTCGCCCAACAAGAAGAAGTGATATGGAGTGGAAATCATAAGCCATGGCATATAATAGGTTACCAATAAACAGAACCACACTGCTAAACACGAGAGGCCTGAAATACGATTTATTTGACCACGCGCTGAAATAGACTGAAGAGAACATTTGCGCGACAGCCATTGATCCAATCACTGCCCCGCAAACGGTTGCTGCTGCACCAAGACTCGTGGAATAGTCATCCGCAGTCGGTCGATAATATACGTGTTCACCATGTATAGGGATGTGTTTGCCAAGTTCAACATAAGGGACATAAAATGGTATTCTTGGTGGTCGAGATTTTCATCATCCGATACGTTAGTAGGCCAGTCTTCATTCAGGATTAAAGCATGCTTTCCTAAAAAGTGAAGGAAATCTGTGGAGTTTGTTAATCTGTCCACTGCTGCTTTGATTGATTGAATTACAGGATCCTGAGATAATACATAGCATCAGAATCCTGGAAGTTAACCGTAAACTAAGGTGATTGACTTAGTAGTACGTGTAAGGTATAACAAGTTTGGTGCTTAGCATTTGTTAGCTGCGTATTGGACACTACATAGAGGATAATATCTAAATATCTGTTGAGAAACACACAAGAAAAAAGAGTCTTATTAATGCTTATCGATTTCGGAAGAAATAAACACAAATTCACAGACCTGGATGTGTAGAACAGGATTATCATATATGGACACATAACTTCCTTCTTGATATTGAATATCAGAGATATTGCGAGAAATTGCTCCAACCACAGCTTCCAAACCCTGTTTATCAATTAAGACATTTGTCAAGGTGACAATCATATCAGGATAAATTATGAGCAAAGGACACCGGAACCCATCAGTTATGTAAGTTATCAGATGTGTTTGACTCATATTAGTAAAAACATTATGATGGTTGTCATCATTCATAAAAATTGTAGTATGCATGATCAGGCCAACGCAAACTATAGCAAGAGCAATATTGTCAGAATCGTCACTAAATGGAACAGAGATGATATGATGGTACCAAGTTAAAGGACAGTCATTAAAAGAAATAAAAATCATCATTAAAGATGAAATCTGTACCACATGTTTGAAAACTTGTCTAAGTTGGGAATAGGGATGATTGGCCCGAGTTTTGACATAGTAGTTGGTGAACCTGTAGCCGAATCGTTTGTCAAACTTCTTCAAGATTTTCCTCAGACCAATGGCATTCATTTCAACAAAGTAGAGGAGCCTCAAAAGATCTCTTCCAACACCCCTGTAGGCATCTTGCATTTCGGATTTGTTGTAAAGATCTCCACTCTGCAAATGAGTGTCCTGCTTCTCTCTGAGATGAGACAGCCTACTTGCAAGATGCCCTTGTTGTTCCAATATGAACAAGACAATCTTCTCAATCTGTCATCATGTAAAGTAATTGGTCAAACAGAAGTGAAGACTGATTAGTATGTTGGTTTTGTGGTTCGAAAGCTATACAAAAATCAGGAGTCCATTCAAATGGAAAGGTACCTGGCTATCCAGAATCCTTGAGAAGTCTTTAAGAAAATGGAGATGATCGCTTGCTCCATTATCTAGTTGCCGAGCATACTGATTAACTTTCTTCTTTAGTAGCTTGTAGTTGATGTAGTATCTGCAACGGACATGAAAGCTTTTAGATACAAGACGAAACACTACGAGTACAAGCACATATGGTTGGGGAGAATGAACTTAAGTCCGTATGCCATAATGAAATAATTTTTGATGCAACTGCTACACCTTTTCAGCAATTTAAAGAACAGGAAAAAACACTATGTGAAAGATTATTCTTTAGATCAAGTCTTAAATACTTTCAAAATAACTATTGACCGACTTAACACCAAGCGGAGAGACAAAGGAGGGTTAGGGATTTACTCCTGCCATTCTTCAACTTGAGATGCTTTTAGCTTTTTTCCAAAGGCTACCATCTGCTCAAATTTATAACCTGCATGAAGAGATAAATAACTTCTATGAGACGCATATAAAAAAACACGACATAAATAATGGCACAAAGTAAAAGACCGTGGTTTAGTTTAAATGAATGTCACAAGACAAAGCAGGCAACACCATACCAACTAAAATTCAGAGAAGCGGAAATAGAAGTCAAACCCTCTCTCTAACCTAAGATTCTTCAGAATGATGAAACTAGAAAAATTCTGTTGTCTATAGCTTAAATACTTGCTGCATAAAAAAGTTGGGCCATAAATCACGTGCATAAAATTAGACTACTCGCACTCCCACTGCGGGGTGTATTTTTTATCAAGATAGGGACAGGGGCATATGTTACCCTGTTCTTCTTTTTTTTTGTTAAAGGTACCCCACTAACAACACCAACTACCACCATTAATTAGGCCCGCAAGAGCAAAAAGGAACCCAAAGAAAGTAGCGACAGAGTCCATGACAGTGACCCTAGAAAATAATCAGCTAGACAAGTTGATTATTTTATTTGCTTCATTCATTTACTACAGTCCAAATCTTCTGTGGCATTATATACTTGACACGTCTAATGTGTTCAGAAAAAAAATTTGATTAACATCCACAGAAAAAATTGCTACGAGGAATGTCTGGTTAGATAAACATGGAAATCTGAGCTCGGCTAATCACTCCTTTTTACACCGTGCTTAACTGCCAGATTGAATACTTTATCAAACAAAAACCGGCTCCGAGCAGTAATTTAACATTGATTACAGGTTTGCATGAAAACGATTTAATCAAGGCATTCAATACGACAATCAAGAAAACAAAGAGAAAAATAATCTTGATTCACCTTGTGATACAGCTTACTCAGTCTTTTTCCGCGATCAGATTCAGAATTCTCACCGCGGCCATTGGCTTTGTACAAGAGTGGTACAGAGTCAAGGACGCCGTGGACGTCAAAAATTCCAGTGAGAGGGAGAGGTTGATTTCAAAGGAGGCAAATTTGCTTATTCTCCCTCGGGAAAGATTGGGGCGAACAGAGGACAAAAATGGATGGATGGCGAGAGAGCGAGAGAGGGACGTAAGGAAAAGAGAGAGGATTCAAAATCAGTGTGTGCAAGACAGCCGCGAGAGGAGAATGGCGAATGGCGAATGGAGAGCCGCGACGATGGGCCTCTGAAGGAAGGTCGGGTTTTGGTTTGGCCTTTCGGAAAAGGCTCGGCTGCTTTGATTCGACTGCCCGCCCCCCTTGTTCTTTAAACGTAGTGGAGAAGAATGTATACGGTGGAGCCTTTGTATGACCCGCTCCCTAACACTACGCCCTATTTTTTTTTTTTTTTGATAACATTGGAGCTACTGCTTCATTAAAAAAGTGGATCATCCACATCAAAAGTACAAGCCTTGGAGATTGTAAGGGGAATGTTTTCTCCAACCCAAGTTTTAAACTTAACTAAGTTATTATACATGAGAGAGGTTAATAAAACTGGAAAATTACAACCTGAGTTATCAAGATTGACCTTACTAATATTGCAAAGGTTGGATAAGCAAACGAGTTGCTCCCAGTAACCAGCACTAATGTTCAAATTCCCAAGATAAGTCTTGTTCTTCAGAAGCTTAAAAATATCTAAGTTGCAAACGTCGATCTCGAACTTGTTGAAGCCATGCTCAACACTCCATTTGAGGGCGTAAACGATGCCTTGAATCTCAGCTCCAAGTAAACTACATGAAGCGGTCATCTTTTTGTTGAAAGCCATCAGAATGCTTCCGTCATCCCTTCTAATGGTACCAGCTAAGACCATAACTTTACCACGGCTAGATTTGAGACCACAATTGATTTTAAGAGAATCCTGCAAAGGAGGACACCAAATATACTTAGTAGATAAAACAGCACTAGATTTATCGATCAAAATCTTATGGGCTGCAACAATGGCGTGATTAGCTTCAATCAAAGCCATCCAGGAGAAAAGAGGATTGTGTCTTGCTGTGTTTTTAGCATCATACACTATCCACATGGTGTTAATAACTTTCTCCAATTTGTCAATGGACCAATTCTTTACGTCTGAAAAGATGAACTCATGAACTTCATTCTCTTCAGGAATCTGATTAGTAGGAAGATTTAAGATACCATCCCACAGATGTCTAACCATGATACAGTCGAAGAAAGTATGATACATGTTATCAATCATGCTACAGAAACAGCATATGGGAGAACCTCCTATTCTTCTGGCGAGATTCGCAACACAAGCAACGATATTGTGTTTAAATTTCCAGAAAAGAAGCTTGGCTCTAGGACTGCACTGAGTTTTCTTGATTTTGTCATCTAAATCCCGAAAAACAGAACTAGAAGAGGGTCTGTTGGAGTATTTGACTGAGATAGCAGTGTAGTAAGCAGATTTGACAGAGAATATACCGTCCTTAGTATGATGCCATATCCACTCGTCATTGCTCTGTGAATTAATCTTGACTTTACTAACTTCTTCTAAATCGATATCCCATAAGTTCTGCTGAAGTAAAGTCCAATTCCAATTCTCACTATCGGGAACAATATAGTGACTGATAGCAAGATTAGCATTGTCTGCTGGCACTGGAGAGTAAAACTTGAAAGAAAAAGGTCTAGGGATCCAGGGGTCTTTCCAAAAAAGAGTATCATTCCCATTCCCAACCTCCTTTCTAGTCCCAGATCTCAACAAACTGAGAGCAGAAGTTAAGGATTTCCATATAGGGCTATGGTACTTCTTTTCTTCACATGAAGCAAATCTGAAAGGGGAAAGTAGATGCCCTTGATAATCTTAGCAACAAGAGAATTAGGATCAGTGAGAATAAGCCAAAGCTGCTTAGCTAGCAAAGCTAAGTTGAAATCTTTCGAGGATCTAAAACCCACCCCACCTGAATCTTTGCTCTTGCAAAGATCTTGCCACTTCATCCAATGGATACTCTTTTTGTTCAAATCTCCACCCCACCAAAAGGAGGCAAGAAGAGAGTTAATCTTATCGTTGATAGCCTTGGGAAGAAGGAAAATTGACATAGTATAAGCTGGGATTGCCTGAAGAACACTAGAGACCAAAACAGTTCTCCCAGCTTGAGACAATGGGTGGCTCCAGCTGGTAATTTTCCTTTGAATAGTATCAACAAGATAATTAAAAATCTGCTTCTTGTTTCTCCCTGAACCAGAAGGTAATCCCAGGTAACTCTCGAAAGTCTTAGTTTCTCCATACCCCAGCATGTTACAGAGCTGAGACTTAGAATGAGAGCTAGCTTTGCGACTGAAAAGGATCTCAGACTTGTGACTGTTGATCTCATGGCCAGAAGAGGCTAAGAACGAATCAAGATTATCACAGAAAAGAGCATTCTGAACTGTGTTTTTACCCAACACGCAGGCTCGCGAAGGCCGGGTTAATTGCTGGGACCATATCTGGACAGTTTAATCCCTTTAAATTCTCCCTTTTTTTCTGCCCTATTTATACAACGCAGTGCCCCTCCTAGATAGTAATTATAACATCAGTGGTCATAATAGTGAATCTTTTTGAGAATAGTCATAATAGCAAATCGAACAATATTAAGTGCAAGGGTATCTATCAGTGTAGGACCAGAGAATGGAGATTTTTTGGCAATCTAGTTTAGGCATACCTTGCTTCGTTGCACATTATATTTAATTTAATGTTTAGGATAATGGAAATTTAGAAAATGTCACTATATTTTTAGCTAATTTATGAAATCTCCTAAAATAAAAATAAAATCACAAAATATTAATATATTTTTTAAAAATCCATGAAATTACACTATGTCATTGATTAGAAGAAAAAAATACACACTAGTTAACAAAGTACTTCCAAAATTCACAATATGCCCCTAAGTGTAAAAAACTCACTAAAATTAAATAAATTCAAAATACTATAAAATAGATAACTAAAAAAATATTTAAAAAATAAAAATTTTAGAAAATCATAAAATATTAAAAAATTGTTAATATTTTTTAGATTTTTTTAATAATTATTCAGGACTGTAAAAAAGAATATAGTTTTTTAAAGGTAGAATTTATACAAATTTTTGTATTAATTTATACCAATTTTTTTACTAATTTATACCAATTTTATTATTAATTTATACCAATTGAGTATCATATTTTATACCAACTAAGTATCATAATTTCTACCATACACTTTTAAAATTATTATTTTTCTACCAATTTAGATTTACTTATTCAAAATAAAATACTTTATACTTTTTAACTAATATTTAGAAAATTTATTGAGGTAAAATTTGTATTCCGTTTTACATATAAGCTTATGACATAATATTTGTAGATAACAAAAAATATTATGTCCAAATTATGAAAAAAGTTTGAAAATATCGTTAAAAAATATAATACTATTATCTACAAATATTATGTCATAAAGTTATCTTTATAAAATATATATATAAATTTAAAAAGAATGAATTTTCCAAATATTAGTTAAAAAATATAAAATAATTGATTTTGAATATTTTAAATTGGTAGAAGAAACTAATCTAAAAAATGTAAAGTGAACATTATAGTATTTAATTTGTATAAATTATGGTATTTAATTGATATGAATTTGTAGAAAAATTAGAATAAATTATGTCTTTAAGACACAATGCACCTCTGTGTGGTACTGAATAATTTTAAAAAACATAGAAATTTTTAATTTTTTTAATATTTTATGATATTAATATTTTTTTATATTTTTTTATTTTTTCAATGTTTGAATTTTTTAATTTTTTTAAAAAGTTTTATAGTTGTCTATATTTTTATAGTATTTTGAATTTTTTGTGAATTTTAGTGAATTTTTTAAAACTTAGGATCATATTGTGAAACTTTAGAATTATTTTGTTAACTAGTAAGGGTATTTTTATCTTTTTTCTTTCTGGTCAATGATGATATAATGACATTTCATTAATTTTTATAAAAATATAGTAGTATTTTGTGACTTTCTTTATATATGGATGTATTTCAAGAATTAACCAAAAAATAATTTCATGAAATTTATATTAAATTTTATGGGTTAGGGCATCCACAACGGTGTAGATTCTAGTCTTATGTGTAAATAAGAAATCTAAAAAAATTACTGCAGTGGTGTGGATTCCCTATTATTTCTCTCTCATTGTTTCTTATTTAAGCAACCTTTCCAAATCAACATGATTGGCTACAACTCTGCAATGATATAAAAAATAAAAAGTACTAATAGAAAGTTAAAGTGAAAATAGTTCGGGAGAGGAGAGAGAATGCTAAGAAACTCTCGTATTGTAGAGATGAGTGTTTCTTACTCCCTCCGTTCAACAATAACTGTCATTTTAGAAACTTGCACACTTATTAAGAAAAGTAGGACAATGACGCATGTGCCCCTACTTTTTACTTTTCCATTTAGATAATAATTACTTTTATATTGAATAGTAGGGTAAAAGTGGAAAGAAGTGTGTCAAAAAGCTAGAATGACAGATATTTTTGAACAAAAATCACATCCTAAAACGACAGATATTAATGAACGGAGGGAGTAGTTAATAATATATTTTGTTGACATGACACCTAGAAATGTGATAAGGGCTCACCACTATTGTGGATACCCTAAGTTATTAGCGTAGGTCCGGAGAGAGTATAGGTAGAGATTAAACAAATTAACAATGAAAGTCGGGTGATAAATGAGAAGCTAGGTGATAAATGAAAAGCTAGATTGCTACACTCGGTTAATCTGATCTGAATAAATAGATATAAACCTAATTAAATCGATACTAAATGGGGGACGGTCAGTTTGGATTTCCAACACTCACCCGTTTATAACCTTTTATCATCCGATTTATCACCAATTGCCTTACAAATAGTTTTTTTTAACTATTTTTGGATTAGCTTATCTAACTATTTTACTACATCAATTTATAGTTTAACATTTTTCGTTTTGTTTCCGTCTATAAAGCTTACAATTATTAGAATTAATTTTAAAATAAATAATGGATAATTATTCATATTCAAGTAGGCTGATAATAATCTAGGGCGCCCAAGTTGACCATCCTCTGAAATCTCCCATTAATAAAGAATTTCAATTGAAAATTTTGACATGTATATATCTTTTTTCAATCAGATTCAAGTGATTAATCCAAATTTTAAATTAATTCACATTAATTCACACTGATCTGTTGTATGTAATGTGTGAATAAATTACTACAAAAGGAAGTAAACGAAATTTTAAACTAATAGTTAAACATTACAAAAGCACTATATATAATAAAAATATTTTCAAATAACTAACTATAAAGTATAAGTACACTTTTACAAGTGTGGAATTACCTATAAACAAACTCAATAAAATCATTCCAAATAACTTGCACCAAGTATATAGTACACACACACTGCACTGCCGTTGCATGCAATAAAGTGAGATGTTGATGGGATATCAAAACGAATGGAGGATTGATGTTAGGAAAAACAAATGGTCATTTTTTTTTTTTTTTGAAATATCGGAAAAACAAATGGTCATGAACGCAGCAGGAGGCCCAGAAGACGCCGACGGCCACGGCCACGGGGATCTAGAACCAATAAATAATTTTTTAAAAAAAAGGGAAGAAAAGAAGGAGCTCTGGAATCTAGAGCGGGATCCGGAATAACAGAAGAATATTCGGGTATTTCTGAGAAGCCACGTGTTAGGTTCAGAGTCTACAAGCGATTCTACCTCGGTTTCAAGTTCAACAGGACTAGACCGTTTCGTGTCAGCCTACGATGGGAATCTCACTGCTATGTTTTTGTTTTACCCTAGGGTCGAAGCACATGAAAATTCCAAACACAACATTCAATTTCCGGTTTGGACACTTTGTCCGATTAATGTCAGGCCGGTGACAAAACATACAAAAGAACAGCACGGTTTTTTTATTTTCTTTGTTCATGCAAGTGCTGTTGTTTTGCAAGGTTGAAAACAGCACTTGTCAAGTGCTGTTCTTTTGCAACATATTGTGGGCAGTATATTACTGTGTCCTGGTGCTGCAGCCTGGTGCAGTATTGCGCCCAGATTTTGAATAATCAAACGACATCCGTCTACGCTAAAAATTTGTGTAAACATAGTACTACATGCACACATTACTGTGTCCGAATCTCATCTCATTTCGACTTCTACAAGTGTTTCATAAATTGGGTCAAAGTGGGTAGGCTGCACAATTTTTAAACTATGAAAAACTACAGCCTGGTACAGTATTGCGCCCAGATTTTGAACAATCAAACGATATCCGTTTACGCTAAAAATTTGCGTAAACGTAGTACTACATGCACACATTACTGTGTCTGAACCTCTTCTCATTTTGACTTCTACAAGTGTTTCATAAATTGGGTCAAAGTGGGTAGGCTGCACAATTTTTAAAGTATGAAAAACTGCAGCCTGGTGCGGTATTGCGCCCAGATTTTGAACAATCAAACGACATCCGTTTACGCTAAATTTTTTCGTAAAGGTAGTACTACATGCACACATTATTGTGTCCGAAGCTCATCTTATTACGACTTCTACAACAATGTACAAAGTCTAATATTATGTTGATCTATATAGGCTGCGTTCGGTGATGGTATATATGTGGTATAAATGTGGCATTTTTGACTTTGGCATTTTTGACAAAGAATGTCAAACCGTCATCACCGAACAACAATTTTCAAAACAACCACAAATACACCTACACAAAACAGCCAACAATTTATGGAGGCGGAGCCAGAAATCTGTAATTAAGGGGGCGAGAATATTTTAATCATTTTAATTAATATTTAAAATTTAACATTTAATAAATTAATTTAAATTTTCAACATATTTGTAATTATATTTCAAAATGATATTATATATTAAATTTGACACAAAATTAAATTAAAATTGAAATATATAGATTAATATATTATAAATTAGTTTATTTTCCCTTTTTTATTTTTAGTTTTTTTATAAAGATTGGTATACTAAATTATAAATTAATGAAAATAATATAGAACAATAGTTTTAAACTAGTACTGTTTTTCTAAATTGTTTATTCAATATGGATAAATAGTCTTTTAAAACTATTATTATCTATCAATTATAATAAAATATTCTACAAGGAAAAGAGCAACTAATAAAAATTACGATGTAAACTTTCAATTATATCAAAATTATTAGAGTACACAATATTTGTAGTATATTTCAGAAATATCAATTATAAGTATTCAACTTGCTAAGTAATGATTAATTACAAAACTGTTTGTACAAACTATTATGGTTTGTCAGTATATCAAAGTTATTATATGTTTTATACCGTGCTTAATAATTAAAAAATAATTTTATATGCCAATATACGTTATTTTTCATTTCTTGACATATCCAGTATTAAATTTAAATTTATGTTTTTGAATTTCATTAAATAATATTTAATTGAATAGAATATATTGTTTTAACTACAAATATATGTTTAAAATAAATATTTTATCAACAATTAAACAATATATAATAAAAAAATAATAAGTGATATATATATATTCGCTTACAGTCAATTATTTTAGAATTGCTTTTTCATTTCAATGATAATATTTATTCCATTAAAAATTAAAATAATCTTAAGTATTAATATATTTGAAATGTTATATTAAATACTAATATATAATTCATAAAATTTTATTTTTATATATAACATCTAATATATTTTCTCTAAATACAATGATTTATTTCTTTATTTTATCACATATATGTAAAAAAATTATTTATAAATTTGTATACATATTAATTATTAATTGTCACTAAAATATTAATAAAAATAATAATTATTAAAGGCTACAATTGAATATCTACATATATTTTAACTTAATTAACAAAAAATTGTTTTAAAAAGTAATATAAAATTTTAATTGTAACAACGAAAACGGTAAAAGCACTGCACAAAACTAACTTATTTCAAAACAGCAAGACGAAACCGCCTGTTGAACACTAGCTTTAAAAACCGCCACAAAACAACCAGTAAAACTACCACAAAACAACAAACCAAAACAACCAGACCAAAACTACCAAAAAAATGATGCCGAACGCAGCCATATACACAAGCCAACCAAACACAAAAGTAGAAAAAGCTACAAATGCAACTTCCTTGTACTCCCATGTTAGAAAGAGCTATATAAGCAAAACACAGTTCTTTAAAAGTTAAACTAGATTTAGTCACTCCATCTGTCTGCTAAATATTCTGGAGATCTTGTAGACGCACGTTCACTACTTGAATCAACCATCGATATCGATGGAGCTCTTTCAAGCAGTGCACGTGCACCTACAAGATCTCCAGAATGTTTAGAAGGCATAAGGAGATTTGCGTGAAAAATGAGGGAGGTAGAGTGGGGTATTTATAGGGAGGAGATGGGGGCAGCCGATTTTGACCATGCAAAAGAACAGCACTTGGCAAGTGCTGTCCATGAACAAAGAAAAAAAAACCGCACTTGGCAAGTGCGGTTGTTTTGCAAGATTAAAAGCAGCACTTTCCAAGTGCTGTTCTTTTGCATGTTTTGTCACCGGCCCGATATTAATTGGACAAAGTGTCCAAACCGGGAATTGAGTGTTGTGTTTGGAATTTTCATGTGCTTCGGCCTTTACCCTAGTATTCTTTGTGATATTTTCTTAAACCTCTTTGTAAATGGGGAATAGAAATTACAGAGTGACACAAGATGAGGAGGCAACTGATATTCTTATTACGATATGAGTATACAAGACCTCTATTTATAGAGAGTACATGGGGAGACCCTAATTACAGATGTGGAGTCCACTGTAAAATATATCTATTTATAACATTTCCCCTTGGACGAAACATCTTGTTATATGTTGCCTCAGTACAAACCTCGCCTGGAAAAACCCTATGGGATAAAAACCTCGGGCGAAAGAAAAAAAATACAGTCTTACAGTAACTTCATGTAGCTATAATATTCAATCATGTCATTCACAAACAATGAATCTGTTGGATGATTTTCATTGATTGCCTCGTTAAACCTTACCTGGAAAACCCAATGGGAAAAACACCATGGTGAAGGAAAAAGAGTACAATCATCATCGCTCCCCTGATGAAAACATCACTTTATTACTTTGATTGTATGCATCCCCAATCTTTAATTGATCCTGCTCCCAGTTACTTGAGAAGCACTTGATTGAATACATCATCACTTTTGCACTTTAGCATATTTGCTTTATATTAATATCGATGACTCTTTTATAAGTAGAACTTTTGGTGGTATGCATTTTCTAATAAGTATAGATGTAATCATCTATATCATCTAGGTATTAAGTCACAGATTCAATAAGCACACCCTCAATTAATCTCTTGGATGGTGGGGGTTATTCATATGTGTTTATCTATAGATACCATAACCCATTAATCATTCTGCTGCAATAGCATTAAAATTGGTACTTCATGATCATTGATTCAACAACCATCAGGAGACCGTAAGGAGTTTCAATTATACTCTTACACTGCTACTATAGCAACACGAATTATCCAATAAATTGGACTCATCTTAGCGATACATTTTTCAATGGTTGTCACTAAGGTAGTAATGCCACAATCACCTTTATGATTAGATTTATTAACATGGTCAATTCCTTTCAGAATTCACCAAACTCCTCCAGGAGTTAATCCTTTTCGAGTCTTATATAAACACACTATCAAAGTGATCTACCTGTATAAGGTATAACCATACAAATTACCATACTTATATCTTCAAAATAATCAACTACTAGGGATAAAGCCTTTTATAATCAATAGTAAGGCTTTTGAAAAATATATATACACCTATACAGGTTGTATATTAAAAGAATTTTAACACACTCTTTTCCTTACGAATACTCGTTCGTTTCCAGTTGGACTCACATCATTATGTGGATATCAAGTTTGCAACATTCACAACTTGAGTGTGTTGAAGTTCTGCTTCTCATTTGCGTCTTTCAAGTACTTTTGACAAATTAATTCAATGTCCTCGTCGTCATTGTGACATGCAGCGCTACAAACATTTGCATGCATATACATAAATATAATCAACGTTGATTTCATATTGGTTCCATTATATTATTGACATGACATATTATCTCGAGATCTTTATAATCATCAGGTAACTGATTACCTTATATACTAGTAATTTGTCATGTATGACGGCTCTTCTAGAGCTATAGCCTTTTTAGTATGACCATCTTAATTCTATGCTCCTTTTAAGGGCTTTGTCATTGGAACCATATAGTCTACCATGCTTCAGGTTAGACTTATTTGCACTTGTCCTTTCGGGACATTATGATCCAGGAGCATTAGATGTTGGCGCATATTTTTCACTTAACATCAAGCAATTGGGTTGCCAACTTTTTGGAGATGAATAGTATTTTGAACTTTAAAGTTCATACTATACATGACGAGGATGACACAATTTTATATTTCATATCATATCATCTCACCTTCCAATTGCTTCTTTTCTCCCCCTGATGTTGGGAAAAATTACTCGCCTAAATGACATTCGTGTCATAAAGGTATCCCCAACTATTAGTTCAAGGTATTAAAATTTGGACTCAACATACAATCCCAACATCTTCAAGGAATTTATTGATCCATTAAAGCATAGTATACAAAATTTCAAATAAAACCTTGTATGGGAGAATATTTAGTTTTTGACTCAAAGTCATTAAGAGTGAGAGTTCATCAACTCTATTTGGCTTGGTGCAAATCAATGTTGCTTTATGTAAATTACATGTTTCAAATGCATATTGGGATTCTCAAACCAAAATATTTACAATTCATTACAGATCTTTGATCGATGGTTCTTCTTAACCATCAATTTATCCCAATGACATGTAAAAGTTCATATTAAGGCGTTAATATTTCACCAGCATTGTCCAATCTTGTGGACTTTATTATTCAATCTTGCAACCTTTAGCTTTAATGACCATTTGGTTGATGCATCAATTTAAACCAAATCTTAATAGTCAAAAAAATGGTCAGGATATGGTCCCCAAAATGGTGCCCATGTCTCACCTGAATTCACGCGTATAAAAATCCAGGTTTGCACATAATATCAATTGGTGAGAGCCTCATAAAAGGTTTTTCAAAACAAGCAACAAATCATTTTACAGCAAGTGTCCACACGTACAGTGGACATCAATTTGCATCATTATTGAACCGGGATGGTCTAACCGGTCATGCCAAAAAACATTGGAAAACTTATTGTTTTCTTTATTTTATATCTCAAGTTCTCCATTGTACCAACACACATGTGATACAAATCAAAGGAGAAAACAAGCAACTACATTCACGACTTATATCGTTTCCAGAATATACATTGATATTCTCTTATTTGTAGCCTTAACATGATATCCACATCAGGTATATCACTACCCACTTTTTTTAGGAAACTTGTTATTTAGAAAGCTTTCTCAGTACAAAAATTTTGCTCTTTATGTGGTATTTTTACATACTCTTCTAGAGCTTATTGACCCTTATCTTATGATTTTCCAATCTTAGAAAATCATTCTCACACATGAGACCAATGTCTTATCATCAGGACACATGCTTATGGGTCAACTATAATCCTTTGGAAAGGGTAGTGAGCTAGAACTGCACTACATTCCAAGCAAGTGTTAATTCTTGACTCCATCAAGAAATATTTTCTTTATAATTATATTGTCTTTACACATGTTTCTGAAGACATACGCCTTCCCGGACATATACCTTTCGTGACCCCTTTAAGGTGTATAATTTCTTTGTAAATGGATAAATCTCATTCAGGACATACACCTTCTCGGACATTTGTCTTTCATGACCCCTTTTAGGGTGTACAAATTCTTTCTAAATGGAAATATCTCATAAATGTAAATGAACATACATATATATTATAAACGAAGAACAATAATAATATAGAATACATAAAAAAACATAGAATAATATTTAGAAATTTAAATTTGTCATCCTTAACATAACTTCTCATAAAAAAAATGCATAGCTTCAATTTTTGAGCCAGCTTTGAAGTAAGTCAAGTATTATCCACAAAAACTTTGAAAGTCTTGCAATCATAATAACATCCAACCATGATAATTAGTTTACATTCTGTGATATCAATAACAGCTCATCATCTCTCACAATTTGGTCATGACTTTTGTTAATTCATGAAAAACATGAAATAAGAATGATTCGACCAGAACCATTCTATAGTTGTCGTGCCAATTGTTTTCTTTAATAGAACAATAATTGGGTGATTCGCCGGAGTCACCCATTTTGTTATTTAGCACTCTCAAAGAAGATGAGCTTATGATTCATTAAGAATCATTTGTAAAATCACATTCGAATCGAATTATTTATATGGCATAATATATATATATATATATATATATCATTATAGAGGTCAAACTTGACATATGAATATTCATCATCATGGTATATCACTTACGTAGTTTTTTAAGAACTACTTCAAACGATTTTCACAAATTCTCCTGGTGCAATACCATCATTGTTTTCACGAATCGTCAAATAACTTTCATCTTATACATAAAAATAGATACTTCAGATGAATTCTCCCGGTGTTATACCATCTTTTAGATCAATGATATGACCAAAACATTTATTTTTCAAAATATTATCAATTTTCTAGCTCAATGCTAATACCATATCATATTAAGTTCAAAAGTTTTCGGCAAAATGTCAATTTCTTTGCTCATATTGTATAAAAGCATTAAAAAGAATATGACATCACCATTTATATTGATCGTATTAACACTTTCAAGTGTGATGCCTTTTTATAACATATGCAAATAAACATTCAGACACAATGCTCCTTTCAGCATATTGATGTTAAAATTTCAGGCGCGATGCCCTTCTTTGATATCAAAATTTCAGACGGGATGCCCTTCTTTGTGATGTCCAAGGCGGTAAGCTCAAGTTCGGCAATATTGGACATTGTTTGATATATCAAAATCAAAGACTTTCAAGTGCAATGCCATTATTTGTTCAAATAATATTAAAATTATTTTATCAGGCGCAATGTCGTATATATTGGGGTAAACATTATAAATAGCAATCATAATGTAATGAAATATATTATATATCACAATTACATAAATCATATAACACATAATAAAAGTAGTGCAATAAATAAAATCTGGCACAATGCCTCACTTTATATTTATATATGGCACAAGCCTTAAATGAATATATATATGACATGATGCCTCACGTGATTATTATACTTGGCACGATGCCTTTCATTATACTTAACAAATAAATAAAAACAAAAGTGATTAATTAAATAACGTGGAATAAAAATAAAAATTAACAGTAAACAAGATCTGACATAATGCCTCACGTGATATTGAATTCACGGCATGATGCCTCATGTGATATTGAATTCATGGCACGATGCCTCACGTGATATTGAATTCACGGCACGATGCCTCACGTGATATTGAATTCACGACACAATGCCTAACATGATTTTTTTTCTGACACGATGCCTAACATGATTATTATTATTATTTCTAGCACGATGCCGAACATGATTTTTTTTCTAGCATGATGCCTCACATGATTTTTTTTGGCACGATGCCTCACGTCATACTTAACAGATAAATAAAAACAAAACTGGATTAATTAAACAACGTAGAATAAAAATAAAAATTAATAGTAAACAAGATCTGAATTCTGGCACCATGCCTTACGTGATATTGATTTCTAAAGACAACCAAAAAAAGTAATTAGGTACTTCCTTTACGGTTTTATCCAGAATAATCCACCTCTGACGTTCTTTTAATTTCTCAACCCAACACCTATTCATTTTCTTTAGGGAAAATTACATCCCCCACCCATAACGTTTGGTGAAATTACACACCCCACCACTGAAATACCCCAAACCTAGTTAAGGTGTTTAGATGATAAACTAAGATGTAAGAAGGCTAAATAATGCCTTAGAAACATTAGGAAACAATTTAAACCAAAGAAAATATAAGGAAACACCATAAGAGCAATTTAAGCAAAAACGTGCTTTAAGCTTGGAGTAAGTTGGGTTAGCACCCAAATATCATTCTTAGACCTTAGTAATATCCTAATGGTCATTTTAAATCGATTACCAAAGAAAACCAAGCCCAAAAACAAGTTAAAACACAAATTGTGCTTTAAGGACTCTTAAAGCACATTTTTGAAAAATTGTCTTAGAAAGGGGTTTTATGTGGCTAAATGCCCATGATTACTTCTTAATTAACTTGTGTAGTACTTAGTATCACATTAGGAAGTCTAAATCAATGGGAAATCAAAAATTTCACAAATATGTGCACTAATTTGTGAATAGTAACCAAATAGTGCCCAGTTTAGTCCTTAGTCAATTAAGTTTAAATAAATGGTCAAGCAAGACCATGACTAGCCTAATTAATAAGGGGGCGGTTTTCTAAGGGGATGAGTCACCATATGAATAAGTATGATTGTAAAAGAAGAGGGAAAAGAAGACTAGTTACTATTTGCTTTAAGGAAACAAATATCTTACTTTTGCTTACCTCTCTCCTCATCTCTTCATTCTCTTCTTTTCCCACCGGTTTCACCATCTTCTTCCCTTCTCCATTCACGTAGAAGACAACCCCATGCTAGCTCCACCTTGCTTTGACCATAGCTCACTCATTTTAGCTCCAAAATCAAAACAAAGTACATATTCTTCTTAGTTAGCTCAAGCTCCTTATTTCTATCTTTCCAAAACTTCAAGAGCTTCAATTTAGTGCCAAGCCAAACCGCCATTAGAGGAGGAAACACAAGCTTGGAGACTCCATTGGCTTCTCCATTCTCTTAAGGTAAATATGTAAGAAAAACTAGGTTTCCATCACTCCTTCACATGTCCAAAAATTTCTACTCATGGGGCTTAATTTTTATGCCTTGTTCTAGCTTGCTTTCTATTCTCCAAGGGCTAGAGGAGGTCCTTATTGATTCATATCCAAGCCTACCTTAAGACTTCAAGGTAAAACATTCATTTTAAATACCTTAAAACACATTTTAACCTAGGGTTTATTCCTTAAGGTTAGTGAATTATCTAGCACTCATTGGAGTCATTGGATATTGATTAGAACATTGGCAAGGAGAGTTTGGTTGGTGACCGAGACTGTCAAGGGAAAAGGCTAAGGGGGAAAGTTTGTGAAGCTTGTAAAAGAGCAAGGTAAATGTCTTACCTTAAGGTGTTTTAATGCATTAAGGGATGGGATTTAGATATATGATAAGTTTAGTTTAGAATCCACATTAGGGAAGAGCTATATAACCTAGGAGAAACAATGACTATATTTGATAACTTGTTACTAAAGAGCAAATGAGAAAGGAGATAGTTAAACAATGTAAAGGTGAACTATAAGAACATCTATATTGCAATGGGAGCTTTGTTGTGTGTATTTGCAGGTCAAAGGAAATATATATTGTGGAAATTCAGTGTTTAAGATTTATGCATTTAAGGGCCTAAGAGCCAAGTCATTTAAGGGCCTAAGTGCCAAGCAATTTAAGATTATGCACTATATTGTGATGTAGTGTAGTTTGAGTGTAAATTGTGTGTTAAGATGGTGTAATGAGAATTTGAGTGTTTGTAGTTTCATAGTGGAGAAAATCTAAGTGCTTGGGTGTAGTAATATACTAAGAAAGCCATGTCAAAATTTGGTGGAGAAACATGATGTTTAAGATGCTCTAAGGAGATTTTATGACTAAGGACGTGCTAGAGAATTGTAGGAGTTGTTTTAATGAAAAAGGGTGAGTGTAGGTTGTTCTTGAGAACTAATGTGACCTAGGTATGTCTAGGAGGAACTAAGGGTTACAATGGTGAATTTTAGGCACCAAGACCATGATAAAAGAAACTAGGAAGCTTGTGCAAGTTTGATGGGAATAATGTGTAAAACTTTGAAATGACTTAGGAGGGAACTAGAGAGTATGTCATGGGGAGGCTTGGTAGATGATTGAAAGTGGATGGTGATGTGTATGGTGTAGTCAAATTCTTAAGGAGGGAGCATTTGGTTAGTTGAAATTCTAGGTGAATTGCATGTTGGGAATGTAGGAAAATAAATGCTAAGTGTTAGGAGTTTTGAGAGAATTGAGTAAATGTTGGAAAGATCTTTGGAAGTTGTTTTAATAAGTTTGATGGGTGTTATAAGGTGGGTTTAATGTGCCAAAAGGGGTGTTAGACATATTAGGACACTTATGGAAGAGTTTGGTATTGAAAGAGCAATTAAGGAGGAAAATCTGTAGTGGGCCGACCCAGGGGCCGACCCAGTTCTGGGTCGGTCGGGCTGTTTTTAGCTAGCCAGAATCTCTCTGGAATGGACCGACCCATAAGGTTTTGGGTCGGTCTGGACAATCTGGGTCGGTCGGGTGAGGTTTAGAAAACGGGAAAATTTCTGGAATGGACCGACCCATAAGGTTTTGGGTCGGTCGGGGCAATCTGGGTCGGTCGGTGGGTCGGTCGACCCTTAACATATATAAAAAAAACTTAAAACCTAAGGATGTTAAATGGCATTAGTGTATGCCACTGAGAGGACAATGATGATTAAGAGAGTAAGTATATGAGGAAGTAAGGAGTTAAGTTAAGAAAATAAGTTAAGTAATTAGGCTTAAGGTTATAAGAACTTAAGCAGGTTTTAGATGGGAATCTTTAGAGATTAAGTAAGGTAAGTGAGATGCAAATAACTAATGGCCTAAAACTGAATGAATGTTTTAGGTTTGTGAATTGGGAATTCGAAGGAGACTAAACAAACGACAGTCGACGGTGAACGGTACAGTCTTTCTTGTGACCTGCTTGCTAACGAGGTGTCACTCGGCTTGTGTGCTATCTGTTTACTTGCTATGACTAAGACAAGATAAAGCATGCAACCGGTTTATATTGCTCTCGTTGTGTGTGTGTGTTTTTTTACACTAACCCGCGAGGCTTGAGGATAGCAACTAACTAAGTTTGGTACCTATATAATTAAGGAGAGGAATTATATTGGTGACAGTTGGTTGATACCCGTTAAGGTTTAACTAACATATGGTTTGTAAGCTTCTCACCAACTGGAACTTAAGGGGGGTGAGGAACCCGGGACTGACTCCGGTCATGCATGCTAAGGAAAGGGGGTCGGTATCTAAATCAGATCCGACTTCCGCTTAAGGACTTGTCTTCGGACTTGTTGCCTAGGGTCAATTGTCGGCTCAGCTACATTAGATTTCCAGTCCAAGGTAGGAGGCATTAAGATGGTGCGGTAGGATCACCTAAATCCTAAATTATAAGATAAGTTGTTTATTCAACCAATGGAGTTAATAGCTCATTGGCTAGGGTTGCTTTTGACCCGACAAAATAAACATTGAGATAAGATACGACCATTTCTATTTAAAGAACGGTTTGTATTCTAAGATTAAGATATGGCTAAGACTGAGGTAAGTTAAGATGGACTGAGGAAAAGAAGTATTGAAACTTAAGGAGTTTACTTACTAACTCACTTACTAAGAGAACGCTTTAAGTCGTTCGTTTGTGTGTGAACTATGTATGTTCAATTGTGGATTGTTGTTTATTGCACTTCATATTATGATTGTGATTCTAATCAACTTCCATGCTATCGACAATTAGTCGTCGTAGCCCCGTTAGCTTGGGGGCCACGAGAGGGTCGTACCAGCATTCTTGCTGACCCCCTTTGGGGGCTGTTTTTACTTTTGCAGGTAAGCGGCCCATGAAGAGTCACCATGAGAGTAGGAGTGAGTAGACTTAGGTGGGACTTTTATTTTGAGTACGGGTTGCGCCTGTGCTCCCGTCTGTTGATATTAAACTGATAGTAGTTATGTTGTTAACAGAGGTACTATGAACTCGGTTGGTGAATGTTTTGGATGGTTGTATAATCTTTTGGATAAGCAATGTAAGTATTTAAGTTTGGTATATCCTGTTGATTCAGACCGTGGCAAGGTCCTGGCGTTAGTTTATTCCGCTGCGATGTTTATGATTAAGTTGTTAAGTTGCGACAACCACGATTGGCTTAGGACGGGGTGTTACACCCACGAGGTTTCAAAAATTACTTTACCCACCCATATGGTTTCCACAATCTTACATCCAGCAACTTTTCTAATATCTGATCAACTTAAAAGATGGTTAAATGTTGTCCAAAATTGATGAAACTTTACATGGACGATACTAAAGTGTTATATTTTGGTTAAACGTGAAATTCAAAGTTTTTTAAGCTCATATATGATCTGTGGGACCCGTTGAACGTATCTCATGTTTCATTGGGTCCCACGGGTCCTATATAATCTTAAAAAGCTTTGGATTTGGATTTGGCATTGGACAAAAATATAACACCTTAGCATCGTCCATGTAAAGTTTTATCAATTTTGGACAACATTTAACCATCTTTTAAGTTGATCAAATATTAGAAAAGTTGTTGGATGTAAAATTGTGAAAACCAGGGTGGGCAAAGTAATTTTTGAAACCTCGTGGGTGGGGTGTGTAATTTCACCAAACGTCATGGGTGGGATGTAATTTTCCCTTTTCTTTACGATAATGCACCAGACCTGTGTCTCTCTTTATTCCCCTTTCCTTCGTCCATTCTCTTCATTGCCTAACAACGAACAAGGACATTTACCTCACTATCTGTAATTTCGCAACCAGCATACCACACAATCGAGCGCTGTACCCTCGGAGATTACTCCAATCATTCTATCCTTATCAAGTGTGCAAAGATGCAGCGGTTTCAATAATTTGGCTGCAGCTTACTAATTTGAACAAAGGCGCATACCATCAAAAGAGAATGAGAGAGGCGTGCATTATCCTTGTTTGCCGAGTAGGATGTTGAAAATGGAAGTAATACTAGAGAGGCGAAGGCCAATTAGGGTTTGTATAAAAGAATAAAAAACTAGTTTTTTTAGAGCGTGCTGATAACGTGTTGTAAATGGAGAATAGAAATTAGATGAGGAGGCAACTGATATTCTTATTACAATATGAGTATACAAGATCTCTATCTATAGAGAGTACATGGGGAGACCCTAATTACAGATGCGGAGTCCACTATAATAAAGTTTGAAAGTAGTTTGAAACTAGTAATGGCGAACGTGATAGTTGATATAATAAAGTTTATTGTTAATTGGTTTAACGGAAATTTCATGAAATGCCACTATATTTTTTACTAATTAATGAAATGCACTAAAAAAAAGAAAATCGAAATACCACTATATTTTTGTAAAAGTCCATGAAATACCATTATGTCATTGACCAGAAGTAAAAAAGACAAAAATACCCCTAGTTAACAAAGTACTTTTAAAGTTCACAATCTGCCCCTAAATGTTAAAAAATTCACTAAAATTCACAAAAAATTCGAAATACAATAAAAAATAAAGATAACTATAAAAAATATTTAAAAAATTATAAAAAATTAAGAAAAGAAATAAAAATATATTATAATTTCATAAACATAAAAAAAAATTTGATTTTTTTCAAAATTATTTAGTACCATAAAAAGGATATAGAGTTTTTAAAAGATAATTTATACTAATTATATTTGACAAAATTAGACCAATATAGTACCATAATTTATACCAATTGATTACCATACATTTTAAATTATTTTATCTAGCAATTTAAATGAATTATTCAAAAAAACATTTTAAATTATTTTAATTAATATTTGGAATATTATTTTATTCAATTTATATTCAATATATAGATGACTTTGTGAAAAATATAATTTGATTTGATTAAACAAGTTAAATTGATAAAAAATGATAATTTGAAAATGTATGGTACAAAATATGGTGCTTAATTGCTAGAAAATGAGTACTAGTTATAATTTATACCAAATTTTCTACAAATTAAGCACCATAACTAGTACCAATTAATTACCATAATTTGTACCATATATTTTCAAATTATCTTTATTTTTTAAAATTAATTATATTATGTCATAGAGTCATCTACAAAATAGAATATAATTAAAAATAATAATTTTCCAAATATTAATTAAAAATTAACATAATTTTTTTGAATAAATAATTTAAATTAGTAGAAAAAATAATTTAAAATCGTATGGTAATTAATTTGTATAAATTATCATAATTAACTGGTATAAGTTATGGTACTATATTGGTCTAAATCTGTATAAAAAATTGTATAAATTATGTGTTTAAAATTCTATATTCTTTTGTATGGTACTAAATAATTTTTTTAAAAAAATCTAAGAAATATTTACTTTTTTCAATATTTATGACATTTATGACATTTTAGTATTTTTATTTATTTTTTATAATATTGTAAATATTTTTTATATTTATAGTATTTTGATTTTTTTTTGTAAATTTTAGTGATTTTTATTACTTTTAGAGCATATTGTGAACTGTAAAAGTACTTTGTTAACTAATAAGGGTATTTTTATCTTTTTTACTTTTAGTCAATGACATAGTGACATTTCATGGATTTTTATAAAAATATAGTGGCATTTCATAACTATTTTTTTTGTTAGTGGCATTTCATGAATTAGGCGAAAATATAGTGGCATTTCATGAAATTTCTCTTGGTTTAAATTAGGAGTATATAATAACTAGTTGAAATAGTTGAAGAAGTGAGGGACTAAGACGAATTAGGTACAAAGGAAGTTAGTGAAATCAGTAGCTTTAGTTTTTATATATTTATATGTTGTAAAATGTGGGACAGTGGGATTGGTGTTGGATCACGATTTTGAATCATTCTATATCCAACCACGATTTAACCCCTTTGCCCATGCAAGCGATCCAAACAAATTAGAGAAAAAACAATCAGTCTTAGCTACAACCTATTTAGCTAGCTATCCTGGCTATATATTTATACGTCGGAGCTACATTTTGACCTGGTAAGTGAAAAAAAGTAAATTCATTTTTTTTTCATTTTTCCTTTTCACACTCGCCGCTTGATCTGTTTTTCTTTTATTTTTTATTTTTTTTAAAGATTCTATTCTTTTTCTTTCTTTATCACAACAACTTTAAATTGTTGTAACTTTAATACATAAGTCCAAAATGAAAAACAATTGTATCATTGTTCACCTAAATTTAAACTCTTCAAAACAAAACTAGTCATGGAATATTTTGACAACTTTAAAAAAAATTATTTTTACATGTATAATGCACGGAACATAAAAGAAAACTTGTACAGATGGTCATACAAGCCTGTACAAATGTTCATTAAAACATGTACATCCACACTTAAAAACATGTACATCATCACATTGAAAACATACAGATGGTCATGTAAACCTGTACAATCATTAAATATGTACATTCTTAGATTAAAATTTGTACAATAAGGGAGAAAACTTGTACAAATGGACCATACAACATGTATAGATGTTCATTAAAGAACATGTACATTCTCACATTTGAACATGTACATTGGCACATTAAAATATGTACATTCTCACATTAAAATATGTACATACATCCTCACATTAAAATATCATGGTATACATGTAAAAATATTTTTTAAAAAAGTTGTCAAAACATATCCATGACTGGTCTTGTTTTGAAAAGCTTGAATTAAATTGAACATAATATAATTTTTTTATTTTGGACTTATATATTAAAAGCTACAATCATTTAAATTATTGTTGTTGTGATAAGATAAAGAAAAAAAAGAAAAAAAAGAAAAAAAATACAAAGTAAAGGCGTAGGTATATTTCACGCTCACCGATTCCCTGTTTTCTAATTACAAAACCACCCCTTGTTTTCTAAATTACAAAAGCACCTCTAGATGTAATCATCCTATCTACTAACACCTATAGCCAAGAAATTATGAAGAAAAAAGCAAGTAGAAGACGAGGGGAAAGAGAAAAGGGAGGACGGATGCGAGAAAACAAAGCGTGATTGATGAAATGAGAAGACAAACGGTTAAATATTTGACAAAAATGAAAGGAGAGATAAAGCATGCAAAAAAGTATAGCTTATCAACACTGACCCGGTCTAACCGCTCGGTCTGAAAATAAAATATTATACTCCGTCTGGCTTGATTAAATATTTAGACCCCGCTAAACCCTGTGGGCTTGATTATTACATTATATAATTTTATAAATAAAATATTATACTCCCTTCTATTCTTAATATTAAATTTATTTGGATCCTTACACTTTTCAAAATATAACATGTTATAGTCTTTATTGTCATCTATTTTCCAATTCTACTCTCATCTTTTATTTCATAAAGTTACTTTTCAAACTATTTCAATTCCACGCAAAAGTAAAGACAAATAGTCTAATTTTTTCTCTTAATTCTTGTGTCTAGAACTAGAAAATCAAATATTAATAATAAAAAGGAGTATATTTTAATTTAACTTTATATATAACTTTTACTAAATATCTATAATATTATATAACAATATATTCAACATATATTAATATTTATAAATCTATATATTTATAAAATAATAATAATATTAAAAATTATAAAACCAAATCAAACGGACCAAATAATGTAAATATTAAAATAAGTCTGGATCCATTCCAATCCAAACTAAACAATTAAAATTAGTTTTGGATAAATATATAATAATATAAAATTATAAAACCAACTCGGACGAATCTGAATTCAATGTCGGTCGGACCGGAATCCAGCCTGCCCGGTCGTTAGCTCTATAAAAAAGTAGTGAGCATGCAACCCTAACCCTAAGACATACAAAGAGAATATCACCTAAAGAGCAAAATGGTCCTGCTACCGACGATCTAGCAAACTGCACGCTTTCATGTGTTCAGACTTCAGATCACAAGGCCCAAAAGAGATGAGCTGTCATTGAAGATCTAAAAGGGTGAAAAGCAAGCACAAGAAGGAGAGAACCTGAGGCTGAAGGCCCCGCCGGAGAAGAAGGGGAAAGACCGGTTATGTTCTAGACTTCTAGTATAGAATTTATTTTAGGTTATGTTCGCTTTGATGTAATTGTTGCTGTTTTTCTTTTGATGGTTTTATATGTACGACATGTTATTAAATGTAATAATACACGTAATATCTAGAACTAGACTCGAACTACCACTTTAATACGGCCACACTCATGTAGTATTCTAAGCAAAGGATCAGAAAGTCTTTGTCTAAATCTAGTTTTCATGCGCTTGTTCTCCCTTTTTTTTAACTTATTCTTATTCAAATAATCTTTTTGAAATTGTAGCTTGATAAATTTATGATGAAAAATCATCTAAACAACAATAAGATTATATTTTATTTTTATGGTTGTTTCTATTTTAACGATTTATATATGATAATATGTTATTAAAAGAGTTCACCTAAAACTTAGGTAAAAACTACCGCCTTATGCTACCAAACTGATGAGACGATAAAGTAAATTAGAAAAAATCTATTATGATAATTTAAAATGTTAAATAAAAAACAAGTATAGTAAAATTTTTTCTTTTCACGTTCAGATTTTTAAATTAGCCACTAAATAGACATGTGAAGTGAAACCAAACAGGATTTTAAAATCCCCTAGCAAGACGACCACATTCGCGTGTGGTCTTACTCTTCCGCCAAAGTTCGACAGTATTCATAAAGCCGGTGTCTGCTTCCCCATAATAAGTACTACCGACATATTCTTTATTAGTTCAATCAAAATTTGTATATTGCGAAGATCGATCCAGCACCGATGGATACTGAACCTTTGCAACTGTTTAATAAGTGGTGATTTGTTCGAAATAAATTTGTAATTTGACCGCAGGTGGACCCCTATCTCTTTTCGGGGAAAAAATATGAGTACATTGTGACTCCATTTCTCTAACATGGTGACTCCAATTCCTAAACTTGGTGACTCCACACGATGGGTCACTCTGTTTGATCTGTCAGTGGCCATTTATACTCTACTATATCTGAGGCAGTGTCCGAGAGGGAATAAAGGGATATTCCCGGTAACATTCCTTTTCGTTTTTTTTTATTTGAAAGTAACTTTTGTATTATATATCACCATTACACAAACTTACAATATTTCTTGTTACTTATCTATCCAACACTCACATCACTGTCATTTCTACCTATATTACTAATATATGTGCACTGTATTATCAGCTCGGGATAATAATAAATATGGGTCATTCTTGCAAGTTTCAATCCAGCGACGCTTACATGTTGTCTCTGATGCCTCCTGTTGCTCTGTGAAGAACTTGAGACTATTCACATTCTTTTGTCCATGCCCTTCGGTGCGGCCTTTCTGGCTAGATAGGTTTTCGCCCCCAACGGTTCGCTCTGACAAAGCTTTCTCTGACTTGTTATTCACCAGTAGTGTCATCCCTTCTCATGCTCTTGGTTACTAACACTGTTCTGTGGAAGCTTTGGTTTGCCCAATGTCATCTTCCACAATGTGTCACTCCCTTTTGCTTGGGGCTGGTGTCAGGCGGATAGTTTCTTAACCTCTTCTTCAGCTATCACAGGTCGGACTCCGTAGCTCTTGAAACACGCAAGTTCATTGTTTCCAGAGGGTTGAGGTTTCGTGGATGGTAGTACTGAAACGCA